>CABFVZ010000877.1:193187-230235 GCA_902151445.1 Timema monikensis
CTAACTAGCCAAAACAAAAATGGTCAGACCCTATCTAGGATAAAGATACAAAAAGCAATAATTGGCCCAAAATGTTGGTTTATTATATTTACATTTTGTAATTTGATGGGGTGGGGGATCCAACTAAATTATGAAAGACTACTATACTGGTATTACTACTAAAAATAGCTATAAGTTCCTTAACTAGAAGCTAAACATTCTCTTTGTCCCGCTTGTTCGTAGCTTTAAATTACTGCATTTGCATGGAGAGAGAAAAGGTAGAAATCCATTTAGGCTAGAAAAAAAACCTTAATACATTTAGCCAAGATTCGAACCTTGATATCTACATCCCCAGCAAACCAGACAAGACAAAGTTGACGCCTTAGCCCACATGCTAAAAAAAATCGGTAAACTATACTATTCCTACACTTCACAATCTGTCGATTTAAAAGTCTAGTTTATATTACAATCTAAAGGCCATATCAAACTAGATTGTTTTTTTTTTTACTTATTAAAAGATGCATTTAATCGTGTCCCTCCAAATTTAAACTAAACTAAAATCATGGGGAAGAGTAAGGGGGAGTTGACAACCCCGCAAGGCTTTTAAAACGTGCTTCGCTTGTCCGTCGCGCCCCGCAGGTTTGGTAATCACGGTTCCCTAACAATGATTAATGTTTCCCAGCGCTCCTGATATGCTGTGATGCGGCGAGCTATTGATGAGACCTCAACCAAGCTTTCAACATCAACATCAACATCAACACTTTCCCCCCTCTGCTCTCCTTCATCCCTGTTCAGTGTGTCAGGGTGAGCCATTATTACCCTGGTTATAGGGCACAGGGCTTAGGACTAGGACTCAAAAACTTCGTAGTTGACTGAGGGTTTCACATTTATCCAAAAAACTATATTCTTAACTAATATTTTTCCAATATATTATATCTACAAATTATTATTATTATATGATTAGTATTAAAGGATGTGCAAGTAGGCAATTTTCACTTCTAGTCGAGTTCGAATCGCGTTTGAATAAAAGCTAGTTTTTTTCGAGATTGAGTTTGTATAGAACGATATTTATATAGCTTATATTTCAAGTTTAAATTCTTTAATATATCCATACAAGAACCATTATAAAAAGAACAAATAATTTTTATTACTTTTTTGTAAAAATAAATAAAAATTTAATCACACAAAGTTGAATTTTTAAATGAATTTAATATTAATGTACAATTTTATTTAGTTAGACGAAAATAAATACTAAGAGGCTCCATTTGCTAAATTATTTCTTAGAATTGAATAATATTAATTAAACTAGAAAATTTGTAGAAAAAGATCGTGAATTCCGAGTATCCAAATATTTCGAGTTTTGTAAAAATCTACGAGTCGAGTTCGAACAGCTACTAAACTTGACTCGAACTCAAATTTTCGAGTACTCGCACACCCATAGTTAATATTATCCATAGCGGTGGTAGTTGATATGGGTATTTAAAGTACATTTCCTGAGCCAGTTAATCACTCCACCATATGAGTGACGATATAACTTAATTATATAACATTTGTGGTCTCATAGGCTAAGACGTAGCTCTGTATTGTTGATAACAGGGAGATTGATGTTAAAGTTCCAGTAAGGTGTACTGAGGCTGGTTTTTACAAGATGGTTACCCCACTTTATATCAACGCAAATGCTGGTACACTTACTCTAAAACAATATATTTTTCGTCCCTACCATGCAGATAGTCCGGGCGGGTAGTAAAACGTAAAGTACGGCAGACATAAACGCAAAGATATATTAATATTTTCATTTGGAAGATTTGAAAGCGAGTTCACAAAAGAGCTATTAATAAATTAATATTCCATACAAAAATATCCAATGGATCAAAAAATGTATTTGGTTAAAAAAAATTATAGTTTAATTAGATAGGTTTTTGGAAAGGTTTTAAGATGATTCATCAGAGAGGAGGATGAAAATATGGAAAGGTGAAAATAGGTTGTTTCAATAGGTCAGGATCCATCCTCTAAAGTAAATTTATTCGGGTTTCTGGTGACTCAGAGATGAGGAATTGAATACCAGCCGGGTGTATTGATATGTTGTTTTTTTTTCTAAATGGTTTCCCAAACTTTCTTCAAGCTTGCGGATACATCTCCTCTAAATTCTACCCTCTTCATACCTTTTCCACTAGCGTTATTAATATAGGCCTATGCATATATCTTGACGTGGTGAAAAAAAAAAGAAGTATTTAACCTTTACTGTTTAAATCATAGTCAGGAGCAATATCCGTGTCTGAACACAAAAGGTTTGCTATGAAAGAGAACAATTATTATTATTATTATTATTATTATTATTATTATTATTATTATTATTAGCACCGCGTCTTACTACCCGTTCGGGTTATACGCACTTACGCTAATGTGTAATGGTAGGGTGATTGTGAGATTAAATGAAGGACCTACAGTTTAACGTGGAATCCGAACCACGGTGGAGGCCTGGCATTCCTCACATTCACAAGATGTCTTGTCAGAGGTGAAGGAAGGGTTTGGTAATCAGATAAATCTTTGCCGGGACCGAGGATTGAACCCCGGCCGCCAGCATAGAAGTCTGACACCTTACCCCTAGACCGCCAGGTCACCTACAAGAGAACAATCAAAATCAATGTGAATTTAACAATGTTAGAAATACGTTTCACAAAAAGAGTTTTTTTTTACGTATTTTGTTTTGAGAGAACATGCTACAATCTCTTGTTGAACCTTTCTAAGTACATTTTCCACAATCTTTTAAAACTAGTAACTGTAAAGACGACGATACTAAAAAAACATAACCATAAAAGCTGTTAAAGTTAACCCACAATTTTAAAACTAACATGACTGGGCGTATGCGAAAATGAAGGTATACCTTCCGTAGTAGCTTTAAAAATACCAAAAATACCTAAAAAAAACACTCCATGATGTATTATTTGAGATACTCGAAGAAGTCATCGGATTTAAGAGCCTGTCATTACTCATTACCATCCACTTGGGTAAATAAGCTGTGCGCTAAGAGAGGGTTTAAATCCCGGCTATAAAGAAAGTGACTAGCCGCACGCCAAGTCATAGCTAAGTGAAGACAGAGGAATGAATTGAGGAGAGGGACGGAAGAAAATTGTGGTGCACGCGCAGTTCCGTTTTCGACGCACAATCCCCCTCGTCCACGTGACAGGCGGCCATGTTTTTGTTGCGTGATAAACTCTCATGTTTCCTCCTTTACCTTTGCCTTTCGTACTGGTATGCACATACCCCTTTGAAACGTCACAACAGAGAGGTTTGTGGAGAAAAAACACAACAGAAACTTCGATGGGATTAATTGAACCACCATTTTTAAAGAGACCCACTCTCAAACTGCGGTGTTTCTCAGGATAGCGGCATATATGAGGCTTCTAAATCCATATAACAATTCTTATATATAATCTGTTGCAATCCTTTTAAATATTTACTTGATTTGTTTCTCACCGTTTACCTTAATTTTAGAATAATTATATCTCACTCATAATAAATCGTTTAAGATAAGCTAATTTCCCCTTTTAATATTCTTTTTAACTATGCAACCCAAAATGTAAGGCTTTTAAGGTGCGGCCGAAGGGAGTGAAAGTATTTTTTACAGTTTATATAGAATTAAAAAAAATTTTGGCCAAAATAAATCAAATACATTTCCAGTAACAACATACACTGTAAGAAATAATTATAAATTTTCCATACAACAATATTGTATTTCTCCCATACTTTTTAATATACCATACGGACATCGGAATTTTCCCATATGTCTATCGAACATTTCCAATGCACCCAAAAGTATCCATACATTTATATGGGAAAATTTCAACTTGAATTGGAAACACCGATTCGTAGCTCAGTGCGCATGCGCTATAATAGAGAGAGAGAGAGAGAGAGAGAGAGTGACGCGTTTCTCTTCAAGTTCAGAAGAAGTTCGCCATATTTGTTTAGTGAAGAACATAGTGTAAATAAAAAAGTTATCGAATTATTAATTTTTTTGTTAAAGGAGTATATTTGCTGCTGTATTTTCTCACCAGTTAGTGAAGAACAAGTTAATTATTTATGAATATAATTCATGATGTGAAAAATGGAGGAATTTCGCTTGTTTAACCTAACTTTGTAATAAGAACAAAACACCACGTGGCAGTTGTTTATTTTGTGATTCAAATTGTTTTCATCTTGTATAGAGATTGAGCTATCATTTTCCTACATGTGACTAAAGCTTAGTAAAATAGGTGTATCATTTGTAATATCGAAAAAGATTAGGTATCCTACCAAACTATTTTATTAACTTAAAATATAGGCTGTGTCTGAATAGTAGCGCACTTTTACCCTAGTGCACTTTATTTATTTAAAGGGCGTAAGTCCTTTTTGATGTTGTCTGAATTCTTTTAAAGTGATCTGATGTGATGTGCTCCTTATGTGCACTTATAGGTAAAAAGATTTTAAAGTGCCTAAATAAGTATTATTTGTATGGTATGGGAAAAATACCAATCAAGTATATAAAAATCACAATCTTAATGGCGGTCAAATATTAATTTTTCCATACACAGGTATGGGAAAAATACCAACGAAGTATAAGAAAAATACAATCAACATAAAGGAGAAATTGTATTTTTTCCATATCCAAACATGGGAAAAATACCGACCCAGTACATGAAAATTACTACCGACGTGTGGCACTTTTCCCATGACTGTGTATGGGAAAACTTCAATACTTGTATGGGTTAATTACTTCCAATACATGTATGGAAATTTTACCACAGATTTTTCTTACAGTGTAGAGTTTAGTTTTCTGCACATGGTAATATCAACAAATCTTGAATATCTGTCAAGGGTGTCCTGGAATTTTGTCAAAACTTTCTCTTTAATTAAAAAGTTTTGGAAAATTTCAGGACACTCTTGACAGATATTCAAGATTTGTTGATATTAGCATGTGAATAAAACTAAATTCTATGTTGTTATTTGATAAATATTTGATTTATTTTTGCCATAAAAATGTAATCTAAGTAAAATGATTCACAATGTTTTTCTTTTTAGATAATAATAATATTATATAATATTATTATTATTATCTAAAAAGCAAAACATTGTGAATCATTTTACTTATAAAGTTAACAGGTATTATAAAATAATCAAAATGGTCCAATTTAAATAAAATACCAGTAATGGAGTAATATAGGAAAACCTTTTATCACTGTAGGTCTAACACATTATTTTAAAAATGTTGATGGCATTAGTTCTATTTTTTTATTTATTTCATAAATCTAATATATAATTCTACATAGGCCTGTATTATAGTAGGTTTATTTAATGTATAATTGTGTATACACTTGATAAAATTATATATTTATACACGGTATATATATATATATATATATACATGAGACACGAATGTTTCACTTATGTAATTACAGGAATAGGGAAGGATATATGATTTAACCAACCATGAATTAATAATGACAAAAAAATATCTAATTCTCCATTTTTACTCTTTAATTTTTAATTCCTTTATATTTACAATTTTTTATTTTATAAAATGTGTGAAAGTGTAAAGGCCAATTCTCCTAGTCCACTCGAATTTTGCAGCATTTTTATTTTATATTATTATTATTTTTCTACATCTTATCGCACTACTGTGGGGTTGAAGTTTTTTTTTAAATTCTTTGGCAAGTCACAAGAATTTGCCATATTTGTTTTAGTGGATCTGTTTTACATCCGGATGATCTTCCTAACGCTAGCCCCATACACTTTCCTGGGGAAACAGAGTGAATTCTATGAGCTAGTACGGAAGAGCCTACCGATTTAGCTGTTAATGGACTTCATACTACCCAGGAATAATTTACATTACACAATCGATATGAGACCAAAGGTGATATCAGACAAGCTGTTGTTTTTCAAGGAGAGGTTGAATATTGATTTGAGAAATCCAAATTACCAAAAGTTTTCACTTTGAACAGTTCAAGCTTAGAAAAGTACATTATTTGTGTTAACTTATATTTCTTTATTTTCCCCAAAGTATTTTCAAATGTAAGAAAAAAAATACCATTTAGAAATCCCATTTCCCTAATTATCTTTATTTTGATATTTTACATATTATAATTAAAAAAATCATTTTTCTCTTTAATCATTAATATTGTCGATTGCTATAAGCATATGAGTTGTGTTATGTCCAGTCTCAATTCTATAATCTTTTAAAGCATATATATGGTTTGTGGCCCTTTCATTAAAACAAATTAGAGCATCCATAACATTACTCCCAAGTATGCTAAGTATTATTATAGATAAAGGTTTTGAAATTCGATCTAATACATTCATATAAAAATACGAACTAACCTGACCATTTATACTCTTGTGCCTACTTACTCTATAGAAATTTATTTTGCTTCAAGAAATTACGCCACCTATCCATATCATGAGCTTATTCCACCCAGACTACCTCCTCGGTCCCGGCACAGATTTATCTGATTACCAAACCCTTCCTTCACCTCTGACAAGACATCTTGTGAATGTGGGGAATGCCAGGCCTCCACCATGGTTCGGATTCCACGTTAAACTGTAGGTCCTTCATTTTCATCTCACAATCACCCTACCATTACACATTAGCGTAAGTGCGTATAACCCGAACGGGTAGTAAGACGCGGTGCTAATAATAATAATAATAATAATAATAATAATAATAATCTACCTCCTTACAACCTACATCTTTCAGGCTTATTATAATGTTATCCTCAAATCTGATCCTAGGTCTTTCAACTAGTTTTGTCACTTTAGGTTCGCCAGTCATTACCATGAACGCTATTCTAATTTCGTCCATTTAGCCTGAATCTTTGCCCACTATACTCTGATTCAATGGCCCTGTAATCCATCATTATGTAACCTACTCCCCTATCCATTATCTGTATCCTATTTTGACCAAATATTTTACAAATTAGATACACTATCTAATATAAACCTTTCTACTCTATTTGTTATTAACTGTAGTGCAACTGGCATACTTATTAAAAATATCACTAGGATTTTTTATTTTATCATTTCAAACCCTTTTAAGTCAGATAATTATATGTGATTGATAATACCAATAATAGATTTTGTAAGAGTATTTTTGTGTTTAAAATTAACTAAAATCAATTTAGTATTTTGTATTTTTGTGCTCTTTAGTGATGAATATTACGTTCTGGTTGTTGAATATTTAAATATAAATTAGGATTTGAAGTAGAAATGTCAATACAAATATATTACCACTAAACTAATTTTAATAGTTAAATGTAATGAGTATGCCGATAGTAATTTCAAATGAAAAAAAATTAACATCTTGATATTATTTACAAAAATTATAGACCTATTACTAAAACCTATAACACAATGACTAGCAATTAAATATACTATTAAATTTAATGGATGATAAAAGTACAAACTCTATGTAGATTAAATGAACACTATCTTTTCTTGCACCCTGAGCAAAACTATTAAAAAAAATCTTATTTGAACACACACGGAAAAGTTGTTAGTTTTAGTAAAGCGACAAGAATTAAAGCAGTGTGGTTAGTGTCAAAATATTCGTATTAATAAATCACTACACATATTCTTGTTTGGAAATATATATTCTAGTTAAATAATAAGGTACATATTTGGAATTTAAAAAAAAGCTTGATCCCTTTAATATATAATATTAATAAGGGGTAAATTGTTTACACACATTGGCAATGAGTTTTGCAACAAGTTTTATTTTTAAACGATAGCAATTGAAATTTGATCGCTTGGTTTTCAAATTATTCTATAGATGAATTCACATTTTTTGTAGTATCCAAAATACCGTGAAAGTAAAACTACTAAAACAATTCAATATTATTGGGTGCCAAAATCAACAGTTTTTTTCCACCATTTGATTATGTAACATGTTTATAAACCATTTTTATTCCCTCATGTGTATATTCATGAATGACAAAGAGAGAAATACGTGATTTCAAAATCAACACCTGGTATTGTTATTGGATATACTCGAAAAATGTGTAGTCTGATGGCCAACTATTCCGTAAATTGTAGATTTAAAAATGGTTTTGATTATTTGTAGAAATCTTTTAATTCAAATTCGAACGTGTTAAACTAAAACGAGGTATTTGACTATTTATCTTAACTAAATTATATTAATTCTACTTTTATAATAAAAAGTGATGAATAGTAGAAAAATTTTCAGTGATTGTCATTAATTAATATTCAGCGAGTGTTAGTGAACAGTAACCAACCGATCTTAGCAAGGTCCTGTTTTATATGGACCATTATGGCATTTTTTCTTTCGGTCCATCATGATGTTTGTCCCACGGACACACAATCACTTTTAAATGCGTGGAACAATATTAATGACATTTAGCAGGGATATTATTTAAACCTAGTTAAGACAATGCATGTAGATGGTTATTAATTATTTTATTCATTTGAATATGGAGGACTGCTCAAAAGGTTTAACGCTCAGTAGTTCATCTCAAATGATTTTAATTTACCAAGCATTTGATCTTGACATATAATGGGAGCCTGACGTTTCAAACCACGTGAAAAGCTGTAATAATTATATTTGTATACAAAGCATTATTGAATATATTGTTCAATTGTTTTCTGTCTAACTTGATGATAAAAAAAAATCAACATCAAATTCAAGGAGAAGTTATAGGTAATAATTCAACTTTAAATCCAAAGTTAATTCTTAAGACTGTGTAACACTATTGAATTAATCGTGCCGCGTTGGGCCTCGATTTAAACACTAGGGATTTTTTCCTAATATAATAATGCTGTGATGATATTTAGGTTGTATATAGCTCCGTGGTCGAGCGCTGATCATCACTGTAAGGAGTATATACCGTTTAACCAGCTGTTAATTGATCCGTGGTCGAGCACTAATTAAATTGGTATAATTAATAAATGTAAGAAAGAGAACTATTGATGGCTGTTTATTCACACATGGTTTATTTAAATGACATCCGTTAATAACTTATACATACTCCTATTAAATGTTTTATATTAATGCACACTTGTTATATTAACGTAAATTATCATATACTGTGTTAGACTGTGACTGCGAGAGCAAGTGCTAGTGAGTCCCTAACTGCGTTGCTTGTGTGAGCGTGGGTGCTAGAGCGACTTGTGTGTGTGAGGGAGTGTGTGTCGCTCTGTGTGACTGTCTTTGGCTGTTCTTAATTATACGCACAAACGGCTTATATATGATATACCCCTTGCCTCTTACTCCCTTCATCAACAGTGTAAAAACTGACTAATAGAAAGAGTCCTGACGACAGGTGTTGTGAAAGTTAGCTTCTTATTGGTATAGGGAATTGACGTCTTTGCCAAATACTGCGTAGTTGTTCCTTTAACAGTAAAAATTGTATAAAAATATATTTTAATGGTAAAATCCTTTTCACATTATTTCTGAAAAGGATACTCTACATATGTTACTTTAGAGAAAAATTGCCTTCACCCATGACTTTTTATATATTTTAGATTGATCTGAATCAATATCATTACAAATGTAATAACGATAAAAACCTACATAATTCTTAACATGAATTTAGCATTTTTTGAATGGAATGAGTGAGGCCTACTGATAGTGGATTTATATTATATATATATATATATATATATATATATATATATATATATATATATAGAGAGAGAGAGAGAGTTTAGAGTTATCTAGAAGAGACTATTTCTGTATTTTCACAATTCCATTTTATTTCCGTACCTATTTAAAACATCCAAACAGGTTTTTTAAATTGTATTTTTCTATTCACAACCTCGTTTCATTCCCTTTTCATAAACACTCTTTTTGGGAATGGTTGTCCCGAGGTAGTCATAAATTTAATTATATCGCTCAGCAGGAAATTATTATGTTAACTAGAGTCTGATTAAGATATAATTTTTTTTAACAGTTCCAATACATATTCTATTTTTAAAAAACATTGGAATGTAGACAGGTGAAACAGTAATACTATAAAAAAACTGCATTTTTAAATGATAAAATTACTAAAATGATCCCAATTTCACTGTTATTAAGGGAAGAATGAAGACGATTGCACTTTGATGCGATTTCTAGTTTGAGAGTAATTGGGTTCCGGATTTCCCGGTTAATCGGCTGGGAGATGGTCTCTTAAGGGAGTCACACTACTGTAATTCGTATAGGAATTCGGAGACTTCTTAGCCACTCAAGCAATTCAAACATATTTAAAAAAAGTCCTTTCGTGAACACGTTAAAAAAAGTTTGTATAAGGAAGGAAAGATCTATGTTTTCAACCATTTACTTTGATCTCAGGACTGACATTTTGCATGAGTCGTCTTCTAAAATGAGCTTATTTTACGTTTTCATAATTTTTTTTAAATGTATAAAGCTTAGATATAAAATATTTAATTCTATAGAGATTTAAATATAACTTTAAACTCCCTGGGACATATTTTAAAACAGCAAACCACTTCGTAAATAGCGCGTGATTTCTGTACGTCTTCAACACCATTCACCATTCAAATAGATCAACCAGTTAGTCTACGCCTCCAGATTATCATGTTGTGAAGACATCTTAGCATCTGACGCACACACTATTACGGTTTTCAAGGGCATGCATTTCATCAGGATCTTTATAGTTTGAGTCCCGTTAAAGTGCCATGAGTGTAATTTACCCCTGATTGTAATTCTTTCTTAATGTGGATTAGACTGTATTTTATTTTGGTTACACTTATTATTCATACATCCATGTATTGATTTGTTGATAAATAAAATAAATCGCAGAGAAATATAAAAAAATTATCACCCCGTCTTATTACCGTTCATGCTGTGAGCATATATGCTAATTACTCTAATGCTATAGGGATGAGGAAGGAAGCATTTTAGAGGTATTTCATCCAAATTTGCGTGGAAGAAGAGTGGGAAACGATTTAGGAATAACAACTCTCAAAAGACCCCACTGGTATTCAAATCCGGATCTCAACGTCATCAGAGGGCTAGTCTACAAGAGAGTGATGCTTTAGATTTATTTTAATCGAATGTGGTTTTGTTATGAAGGCAATTTGATATAATAAAGTTATTAGTAACTATGAGTACAAATGGACTTACATTTAAGCTCTGGATCGTTTCTGTGGTCTAATGGTCAGATTTCCTGGCTACGGATACAAAAGCTCGATCCTCGGAACATCCAAAATTTATCTGTGAAGCATTGGATCTGGCATAGGGTCAAACTCAGTCCCATGAGGACAAATGAGAAGATAATAGAATCAAGAAGTAGCAATTCCAGTTTATAAAACCGAGATTAACATCCAGAGGGATTGTTGAGATGACCACATGACAACCTCCATCCGAAAATGTTGGCACTATCATCGCTAAAGGTGGCGGCCGCTTGGTCAGTATAGCACGCTTGCAGGCTCACACGATGTAGTTAAAAAAAATTTATTGGTGAAAGAATTATTTACAAAATAATGGTACGATTCTGGCTGCCACGTCAGTTTTCGCGTGTTTTAAAGGTAATTTTTGACATGGTATAAATATTAAGCTCAGAAGGGCAACGAAAGTGTCAACTCTTGAACTATTATCGGGGTCCTACTGTCTACTAATGAAAGTGCACTAATTCTAAACCTATCCTCTTATGCCTATTCCTTAGATTAATCCATGAATATCCCTTGAATTAAACGTACTAAGATAAAAAATAAATAATTCTTTGTTGATTTTTAACTGCTATTTATGCAACAGTTTGAAATAAAAAATAAATAAAATACGTTTAAAAAAAGAACTGTGAGCCATAAGAGTTAATTACAAATAGTTTTTCAGCAGAGAAGAATTTTATATTTAATTTCCATTTATAGCACCTGCAAAAGAATACATTATAATAATTATGGTTAGTCTAGTCATAACGGTATTGTTGGAATAGTAAAAGCTGTGGCATTGTTTCAATCCTTTTAGGTGTACAAACCCAGAAATCCCTGGCTAAAGTAACAATGGTGTGTAATTAAGAAATTATTTTATTTTCAATGTAAACTAAAAAGCTTTAGGGCAACACTAAAGCTCGTAAACCCTACAAAACTGGGTGAAAATATATTCTATACAAATCTAACTAAAAGTGTCATTTTACTTTTATTTTGCTGTGTTTTCTTGTGAAATTTTGTTGGTGGACATATTAAAACTATTGTTGAAACAACAACAAATAATGTAAAATGAAAATGTATGTAACAAGAGTATTTTCTTTCTTTCTTTTTATAAACCCTCATTCAATTAAATTGTTCAAAGAACTTAGTGTAAGATTTTTTAAATTTAAATTTAATGTTATCTTTAATACTTTTGAAACAAATTCTAGCTGGACTTGACTTATGTGTTTTACTATATGGAAATGTTATTTTAATGTTAACACATTAAGCACATTAAAATATTTTCCAACAGCAATTCATTATCATCTAAATTTAAAAATGTCTTTTCATGTAGTAATTTACTAAATTGCAGTTAATTAATAAACTACTTAACTAGTTAAAAATAAATTTTAAAATTATTCTTCGACATATATTTTAGATTAGAATTCGTACCAATGGAATTTGGTTGGAATTCGTGATCTTTCAAGAATACATGATATACTATAGTTCTTGACAAGAACCATTTGGACAAAACCAAATCCACACTATCAAAATTTAAAATTATTACTTTAGGAAAAGTCTTTTAGATGTAATAATACTTCTTTAAGATGATTAAAAAGTTAAAGACTTTTCAATATCATAATGATGTAGAAAAAGATATATTTAAAAAAATAAAATTATACTTATGAGAAGTATTAACAGACGATCATTTATTTTTATGCTTAGTTAAAAACATATACAAATGAATTACGTGTGTAGGAAATAATTAAAGTAGTTACTATTTTGAAATTCTTAAAGAAATCTTGTTCTTTTAAAATAAGATTTGACCTATTTTGCTGATAATTCCAATCCATCATAAATAAAACATGTGCAATTTATAAGATGACGTCTTAGTCTAAGGATTTCACATAATTATTAAATATTTCGTTATTTTAAATAAATATTTTTTTATAAAACGATTTTTTGGAATTAATCTTATTTTTAAAAACTGAAAAGTTTTTGACAAACGAATTAGCTCCATAAGCAAAATACACTTATAATATGATAAATAAGTAGTTTAATTTCCATCAAGTATTTAATTTAGAAGCGAGCTAATTTCAATGATTATTTAAGGAATGTTCTAGATATTCTAATTTTTTTATTTTCATTTTGTTTTAGGAGCGTTAGTAAACTACATTTGTTGGGAGAAAAGGAGGCCTAGTTTTCAAGGAGTATGCTCGCAATAACAATTTCAATTGAATACACGAAGAAGTTGACCAATATGTTTTGTTTTAGGGACTTGACTGTATTTATTCTTGCCTTAATGAACACGCGGGATAAGGCGTACATCTCATCTGAACTGGTTTTATGTTAATAGGGTGGTTGAAGTTCGAATCTCGGTTTGGTATACTGAGGATAGTTTTTCCTAAATGGTTTTCCACTTTCCTTATAAGTTAAATTCGGGGGATTTCATTTAAATATTAGTTTCCTTCTTTAACTCCTTTAGTCGAAATATCTTGGTATTTCGAATGTCTAGTTAAACATTACGCGAAAAAAAAAAATGCATCAAGCCCACAAAGAGATCTTGGTTCTTGTAACGAGAAGATCTTATTTTTAGTGAACCGAATGTGCTGGACGGACAATAAGTTTTATCTTTTGTTGAAAAGTAGAATATATGACGGGGTAAAGTTTTTTTTTCCACGAGCAATGTAGGGAGCTAGACTTCCCTCCCTTGCTCGCCAGAGAATCCTCTCTTGTTTTATTCATGCAAATGAGACTCAAAAGGCGGGCAAACCGCAAGGGCTATACAAACCCTTCATATCAACGGGCACCATGGACTTTCTGGGCAAGTGCAATTTTACTCTAACACCAGTACATTAAAACTTTGTAATCTAAGGGAACTTCTTGTTAATTCATGTTTATAAAACATAGTTTATGTTACGATGACTGGTAGGAGGTATTATTATTTTATAGTGAGGTAGGTTTTTATATAAGCTACATATTAATATGGAGTATAGGTAAACATATTCTTGCTATACAGGCTAGGTTACAGACCACTGTCTTAACTCGAAAATCGTCGCAACTCGAAGCAACGCATTTCTTTAATTTATCGATGGATATAATGCACTGCACTAACCATATACGCACCTAGCTGTCGTAATTAACACATTAGTAACTAAATGAAACACTGTGAACCTTATATTATTTTCTAAAAAAGGGTAAACGTACAAAACATTGGCCATTGATGCGAGTGGTTAAGTATCTTGACAGTAAGGTGTCGTATCTGCGAAGTAAAACCATAATTTCGGAGAATGGGGGTAATTGAAAAGAGTCCTAAGTCGGGTTATTCTTATAGAGCAATACCGGTAATAATATTATCCAGAATATATTGCTAACTTAAATTTGAGATAACGTCGTTATTATATATAAATTAGCTTTTGAATCGTGGGTCCAGTGTTTATGAGTTCAAATAATTTACACTGAAAATGTATTGTACCTTTTCACAATTCAATCTTGTACTCATAATTGTAAAATTAAGTTTCGTGGTTCATTCCCCGTGGAGGGTCACATATTTGTAATATTATTTCTCGTTTCGTAAGTACCAGCCTATCGTTCTTGTACACCCCTGATGTGGGGATAATTTTTTAAGAATTTTTTTTATCAGTTTTATAATTGAAATTACTTATGTAAATTTAATTAAATGTTTACTAAGCATTATTGCTGTACTGTACAGGATGGATATGCTAGCCGACATCACACGCGCTGCTATTTCACTCCCTACAGAACTGAGATGATTTAAATGTGAGTAATAAAAAATATGTTTTAGCTCAACAAGCGCAGGTCATAACTGCTCGGTGACTATTGCACGAGTGTCTCCACCTCCACTTTCCAAAAGGGTTGTTGACGAAGACTTTGTTTCAAGAATGTTCAGATAACGTGATGCAAACGTCCCTCGTCCCTTCCTCCCTTGTCCTTCTTGCTTGGGAGACTGATAGAGACAGAAGTATGTTACACCACGTAGATACTTACTGCAAAATATTATTTAAATTAAATACTTTTAAAAATTATTACGTTAGACTAGATATGATTATATCTATTAATTGATCAAAGGTAATGTGTAAAACCGAATCGTTACAAAAATACATATTAGTTCAAGTATTATTTCCAAGAAAAATAATTCCCATCCTTTATACAAAGATTATGAATTAAACAGTTAATTTATATGTCTAAAAGTTTAGCCAGTAGTTTACCATTTTAACCAGGTCTAAAACGTGCCTACGTGTTCATCAGAGATACGACTTTGGTAAAGGGAGTTTGGGTGCTGAACCCCTCCCAAATTATTTTAGTGGGGTAGTGGGGGAAAAGAGAGAGAGAGAGCGAGGGGGGTAAGTACCCATCCTACCCGAGGTATTAAATGTTTAAGGATGATTCACTCAAGTATGTATTTTCCTCCTATATTTTGGATGGTATGGCTGTGGCTGGATACAAAAAAAAGTTTTCGACTTATTGAATATAGGAAACCTTGCACTTGGAATGGGTGTTTTAGATCAATACTGTAACTTAATTTTTCTCTCTAGTGTGAACATAATCTTTCACCCGCCTCGGTGGTGTGGTTGGCTAACGCGCTGGTCATGTTTTGCTAGACCACCGAGGACGGGGAGATCAAGGTTCGAATCTCGGTCGGGTGAACTGGGGGTGGTTTTTCCTAAATGATTTTCCACGCAAATGCGGATTCACTTCATCTAATTTAATCTTCCTAATTCCTAATCCTTAAGCGTAATTAGTACTTAAAGCCTACAACCCGAACGGGTAGTAATACGTGGTGTTAAATAATATAAATAATAATAATAACATAGTCTTTGTTTTAAAGGAAGATTCCATATGGATTAAGGTAAAGGTAAATTTTCTTTAAGGTGGGAAGGAAGGGAGTGTGACTTAAATTAATTCGACAAGAACTGTTGAGATTACTTATAAATATACAACTAAACTAAACATATATATTTAATTTATTGTAGCCAAAAGAGTATTTTATTCTAAAGAATAAAAATACTAACATTAACTCGTGTTCTTTTCCACCCTACTTTAATGTCTTGCAGTGATATCATGCATCTTTTTTAAGCTCCCTTTTTTAAGTTTTGTGAAATAACTATATTTTGTGTGTGGTCAAGTTTTGTTTCTTTCCTTCAGAACTATTTAATTCTATAATTATTACTTATACTTCTAGTAACTTTCAGTTTTAATACAATAGTTTTATATTATTTCTTTATTAAAACGATAGCCATCATTTTCAATTATCGTTATTACAAAAAATAAAATAATTTTACTAAATAAACGTGTGTGTTCTAGAATTATTTTAAAAAATAGTTCCCCTAGACTGTGACTAAGAGAATAACTATTAAAGGACCTAAAAAAAAACAATGAAAAACAAAACTATAACTGTAGCAGTTCTGATCGTTACAATCTTGGATAATTGCAATGGTGTCAGCAACAAGCCATTATAAATAGTTATACCCCTTTGACTGTAAATACCCAACATTGTTGTTTATTTGGTTGACAATTATTTACAATTTAAAGTTAATTACATGTCATGACAATATCTTCATAAGTTACATGTGTGGTCATAATTAATATTATTATATTACTGACAGACATTTAACTTACTTTCACCCCCTCACAGTAAAATAACCCTTGACATCTCAACCGGTCATATGTGTGCGCGCGATTGTGAAATGTGATTGTATGGCGTGCCCTGACGGATGGTCCCCCATTGTACCCCGGCACATGTGGCACGTCCCTAATTGCCGGGTAGAGGGGTGGTAAGAAGGGTGGGTAGGACCATGAGTAATGAGCCGAGGTCAGAGGTGACGGGCTAGTGTCACCCACCCCGCCATCTAGTGGGGTGACTTGGGAACTAGCCCTCATCCTTCCACCCCCATCACCAACCAAATAACCCCATCCAACTTCAATTTCTCTTCTCTCACAAAAACAGATCTCATTGGACTAGTCCACACCTTTTCATCAATCGAGATTTTTCCTAACATGTGGGTCATTTCACGAGCTATAGTAGGATTGTCGTATGAAGAAACTTATTCCATATTCAGGGTTTTACTACCCGTTCAGACTACCTTAAAATCTACAATATGGTGTATAGAATTTAGAGGAACTTAACACGCATATGTGTGGAGGGAGAGCGGAAAATCAGTTGATAAAAAGTTCAGTACATCCAACAAGGATTCTAATATTGACATCTATCACAGGGAATACAGTCTATTTTGAGTGTCATACTAGACCACGTGACCACTAATGTGCGTTGATGTTTCACAAACACTTGATATCTACTTTTGCTTGCTTATGGGAAATCATACGTTTTACAAAGATCGCATCGGTGGTCATACGGTCTAACGTGTCCCGTTCATGTTACACTGGATTGCCTAGGACGAGGAGATTAGGGTTAGGGGGTTAGAATCCCGGATTGGTGTACTAAGGGTGGTTTTTACTTGATGGTTTCCCACTCTCTCTCCCTTCAAATTATGGTATATTTCCTCTAAAATTCTTCCTTACTCTTGCTTCTTCTTCTTATTAACACCGCGTCTTACTATCCGTTCGGGTTGTACGCACTTACGCTAATGTGTAATGGTAGGGTGATTGTGAGATGAAATGCAGGACCTACAGTTTAACGTGGGATCCGAACCACAGTGGAGGCCTGACATTCCACACATTCACAAGCTATGATTAATAAATGTCTTCTCAGAGCTGAAGGAAGGGTTTGACAATCAGATAAATCTGTTCTGGGACCTAGGATTGAACCCAGGAGCCCCAGCACAGGCGTCTGACACCTTACCCCTAGACCAACAGGTCACCTTCATCCTAATTCAACTAGCGTAATTAATAAAAGCATTTTTTATTATCTGTAAAGGCAATATCCTAAACTGGCAAATAAAGACAAAAAGTAGGAACCATTTGAAGAAAATATGTTCTTTCAAATAAGAAACATGGATTAAACGTTATTTTACGTAAATCATATTTTCTAATGTAAATATATTCGTTTTTCTACGTTTGTTGTAGAGGCCTGTGTATAAATAACAAATCCATTTTAGTGGTTGCATAGTCTAAGGTGTCTATTTCGCAATATACTAGATAACCTGTGTGAATTTGGTATAAGTTCAAATCTTAGCCGGGCATACTATAATAATTTTCTACTAATGATTTATCAATATCGTCTTAATACCCCCTTTGTATACAAATTTGGGTGCAATTTCCTCTAAATGACCCTTTTTAATATCACATATTAACGTCTTACTATTTGTTCTAGTTATACGTATATGTAACAATTACCCTAATGTATCAAGGAAAAGGTTAAATTTAGACAAAGTTTACCCACATTCGCGTGGATGGAGGGTATAAAACACTTTATAAAATACAACCTCAGTATACCTGATAGGGATTCGAACCCAGATCTCCCAATCACTGGCACTGGGGCCCGGTTGACTTACGAACCTATCAAAGGTCTCACGACCATTCATTGTTTCTTTACTATAGTTTTGATTATTTACTTTCATCTTTATATCTTTTATTTATTCTTTAAATTAATTATTTCCTTAGTAATTGTTTACCCTATATCAATAAAAAACTATAGAATAAATAAAATTTGTCTTAAGTACTATACATTTTACAAAGTTTCATAATAAACATATATCTATTATTAACATAAGAAAGAGGGATACTTGTGAATACATATTAATTAATCGTCACAGGCCAAACGCTTCAAGTTCAACATCAGTTTCTATTGTGATGATCTTTATTTCTAATGTAGCAGTTTTTCCCGAAAATGGTACTGCAGAAATTATGTTTAGCGTTTGTTATCTTTACCTTGCAATCCCAAATTTAGTACATTCAACTGTGCTATGAAGAAATAATGCCAAATATAATGATCCCGGATCCTCCATTTCTGGGTAGTATATCTTATCAATTTATTTTAGATAATATTTTATTTGAAGAATCAGATCTTTGAATCACTGGAGTATCTCTCCTTTATTTAACAGACGAACATTAACGTGAATATGTTAATCTGTTTGACACAATGAAAAAATTCCTTTATAAATGCCTATACATTCATGAGAATCATTTATAGTTATGCTGGTTAATTTTTGAATAAGCAAATTTTCCTCAAGTATGACATTCTTGAACTTGGCATAAATATTTGATTCTGTAGCTGTTCCAGATAGTAGTCTGATTGTGAAAAATTATTCTTTATTTGAAAGAATTGTTGAAGGTAATTTTCAACCAAATTCGTGGTTGAGCCGTGCCAACAAAAAGCATGTATAAGCAGATATAAAATTTCCGGAAATAAAAGTATTCTACATCTACCTAAAGTTATTTGATTAAGTCAGTGTATGAGCTTGAATAGATGTATCACACTGCACTCTGATAATTGGACAGAAGAAATAGCAGTTAATATTTTTACTTTATTCTGCATTCAGCAAACAGTTAAAAGCCTCTCTTCACAAACCCACTTTCAATGAATGGTTCTTTATTCTTAGTAAGCACACGCGAAACTTTGAACGAAGTAACAGTAGTAGGAAATTACTTCATTAAAAACCAAATACTACCTAAGAAAATGGGTGGGTTTACTGAGATACATTTTTAAAACAAATTTAAGCTTCGTAAAACAGTCATTGTCAGAGTCTAAACCTTCACTTGCATAGCTATGATTTTCATGCATATATATATTCATTTATTTGCTAAAAACCTCACCTCCAAGTCTGAAAATAACTAGCGTTTTATTACCGATCTAGGTTATTTTGGTCAATATCAAAAATTATGTGTAATAATGAAATATTTTTTCAAGTTTAGAAGACCCAGATATCTACTTTTAATTACAAAGAAGTTTTCTTACGCTATCGATAGAAGTTTGCCGTGCGATTTACTGGTTTCCATTTCCGGCCATTGGCCATTCGACCACCGTAATGGGTCGACTTTCCTTATTAACTACTCTCAAATTTAGTTGTATATAATAATGGCATTAAAAATAATAATACACAATATCAATTTAATTGAAACTGATAAAATGATATGGTTAGTGTTTTATATACGTAATTATACTAACCCGCGTATGAATAAAAGAATACTTCTTATTGGTATGATTAGGTGTAACCTATAATGCTTGATTTTGAGAACCAATTGGGTGAACATGGGTTGAGTTTTTGTTCCAATCAGCTAGACGAATAATCGTAAGAATATATAAAATTAAATATTATAGCCCAATTCTAAAATGCCTGTGTGTGTGTGTAAATTTGTTTAAAAAAATATGACCTCTTAAACACATCCACTAAATTGTTCATAACTAACATATTTTTTTACTATGCTCTCTAAATATTAGATATAGTGATACTATGTAAATTAATTTTAAATGTTGACAATACGAACTACACAAATGAATGGTTGGGTGAATACATGAGATTTTAAATGTAATTCAGTTTGTGAGTGTGTGCTTTTTATTTTAAATTATTTATAATCGTTATAGGATCAAATCAAATCATTTACTTTATTTAACTACGGTTCACACAAACATCGAGGCTACATTAATCTATAAATACAATGTTGAGAACAAAACCAAATATGTTTGTGACGTAATCAATACGTTACGCTCAGATGCAAGAATATGAAGTCTCCAACGAAATGCATTATATGCGACATTAGTTAATACTGATCTACACATTCGGATAGTGTTTCACTGTTTTTTCACAGACAAGTATGGTAGTTACGCCGATTATGGGATTACTGCAAAGTAGAACCCAGGAAGTACACGCTAGTACTATTCATACTAGCCTGGACAACCTCTAAATCAGTGGTCTCTAACTCAAATTAGTCAAAGTACCAGATTCACAAACTACGAGTGTGTTGAGGGCATATATCATCATATTTGCTCAAATATATTTTGTACTTGTTTTTATACAACACTTCTCACTACTAGTCTGGACTATGCACATATATAATCACACCAGAGGGTAAGGGATGAGGAAAATACCACTAAGAGGAAATGTAACCATATTTTAGTGAAGGGCATTTTGGTAACCACATAATAAGAACTACCCTCAGCACATCTGGCTGGAATTCTAACTATGACATCCTCTACACCAGCATACTAGACCAGAAGAGCCTGACAATGATCCACGTTTCCAAATGTGTAGGTTAATACTATTTTATACTCTGTCTTTAAAATGATAAATATATATTTAAAATATTCAAATGATTATATATTTCCAGATGTTTATGTGGATTAGCGAAATACTCAAGGCAGTATACAAAAATATGTAAATAACATTTCCTACAATTAAGTAGGCCTATTTAGAATGATTAAAACTTATTAGAGTTTGAACTAGTTCTGAGCATACGTTTATGCTGCAGCCTCGCTGCTGGCACATGGATGCTCGCTACGAAGAATTTACCCTGCAGCTGTTCACATTGCTGTAAGATGCTGGTATGAGAGGTTGGTTGTGTCTCATGTTATTGGAACGTGTTTCGGGTTAAGGAACGATGTTATCTCAGTCATCTTATGTAAGTGATCGTGATTTAATTTCGACCAAAATGTTGATTGTGATAGGAAAAAGAGGGTAAGGACTGGAGTTCACCGTTTGAATCAAGAACGCCTTCACCAAGATTACTTTCACCAGTTCTATAAAGATATCAATTACTATCCAGAGAGGCTTTTCATACACTTAAGGATGTCCCAAACGACCTTTATATATATATATATATATAAATGTTTANATATATATATATATATATATATATATATAAATGTTTAATATTATTGAACCAGTTAATCACTCAACTAAACATTGTCAACCAAATCTCTGGGATAGTTAAAATGGAATCTCCTCCTAAAAACCCTCACGGGAAAACCCAGGAAATAAAGAAAACAACTTGGTATATTATTATTTGCACCACGTCTTACTACCCGTGTGGGTTGTACGCACTTACGCTAATGTGTAATGGTAAGGGTGATTGTGAGATGAAATGGAGGACCTACAGTTTAACGTGGAATCCGAATCACGGTGGAGGCCTGGCATTACACACATTCACAATTTGTGATTAATAAACGTATTGTAAGAGGGAAAGGAAGGGTTTGGTAAACAGATAAATCTGTGCTGGGACCTAGGATTGATTCCCGGACCCCCAAGCACAGTAGTCCGACATCTTACCCCTAGACCACCAGGTTCTCGATAAATTGCTATAACTTGCTTGTGGACAAAACCAAATTAATAGTGAACATTACACATACAATTGAGTATTGAGAGAAGGGGGTGGGACTGGCAGAGTGAACTTGAAGGAACCGATCACAGCTCAAGTTTCGAGATGCCCGGCGATGGTTGGGCCTGGAAAATAAACTGATTTGCTATCATCGTTATAGCGAGGATATCAGCGTACAGTGAGGCGAGCATCTCTGGTGCAGGATAAATGCACCAATAAATATTACTATTATTGATGCATCCTAAGCTGATACCTGATGTAAGCAAAACCACTTGGATTTTCTACTGAACGAACTTTCAATGGTATCCTTTCGATAAATATTCACTCCTTTGTTATGTATAAAACTTATTTTAAAATAACATTAGAAACATATTATAACTAAAATCATCCCTTTATTTGATTTATAAATTACACCTTAAGCTTTGCAAGAGCTATTCGAATGCCAAAACAACTCCTGACTTGGCGATGAGGCCCTCCATAGTACAGTTCTTATCACATGTTAACGTCAAGCCAGCAACGATCAGTCGACAGTTCATCTTGACTGTGTTAAGTGAAAGTTATGAGTGTTGGGTGGTTCCCGTGTAATTATGGCGTTTACTGAGTCCGGCCCGAGTTTTGTTAAGCATAAGACAGGGGATTTAAAAGTATTATAAGAATACAAACATCTGTGAGTACCTACTTTGTTATGATACTGAATATACATGGTTGCGCCTTTTTAAAATATTGCACTGGTGTTCCAACAATCACATATGTCCTTCGCGTAGTGATATGCGAATGTTTGTTTACTTCCGGTCTCAGGTTATGATGAACCAATAATAGTTTTGTTTCATCATCACCACACATCCATGTTCATAGCTCGGCAATGTGCCAACAGCAAGGCTACAGCATAAACGTACCCCAAGTGTTTTTCCTTACCTAAAATTGAATGCACACGAAAATGAAACTATTATCTTTTGTGTGCGGATATATTTGCAGGATGGCTAGTCACATAAAAATATTAAAGACAAGTGGGCCGGTAAGATATGTCTCATAGGCCAAATGCTGCCCACGGGCTGTTAGTTTATGAAGCGTGTTCCATTTGAAGTAATTATTATATGACCGTTAGATTAAAGCTTTAGATTATTTTTTAGGCTTTTGTCCGACTTATACAATTTGAAGCTTAACAGATACATACTTTTTTTAAAAATAAATTAAAAACTCTTAAATCATATGTGAATGGAAAATACAATATAATGTAAAATAAAACATATATGTAATTATTAAAGGCCATTAAATGGTAGATAATTGGGTGAAAATGTTTTATTAAAAACATATACACATAAATGCTAATCCTTATCACTATCTCTGCCTTCCAATGCACTCAAACAGTTAAGTGATGCCATAATCTGCCCCAAGAGACAAAGGACAAGGACTCAAATCCTTTTCTTGATGTAATTTTTCCAAATGAATATGAAACCTCCAACATAATGTCTTCTGAAAAGACGTATTTATTCAACTATAATATTGCAGTTACTTTCAATTTTTATAATAGTGTCATTTAACTTGGTTTATTTCAAGGAAAGGTCAACATTGTCTATTCTTCTTGATTTATTTACGTACGTCTGAAATATTATTAATTGTTTTAATAAAATTATGACAACAAATTAAAACCTTGATTTTACTATCATTCTCCACTTCTTACTACCAGTCCGGGCTATCCTAATATTTACACCAATAGGGTAGGAAGAGGGAGATAGAACTTAGAAAAGAAGAAGAAGAAAAGAATGCTCATTCATGTTGGGGGAAAGGGAAAGCATTTATGAAATACCACCCTTAGTACACCCAGCTAGGATTTAAGAATCACCACTTTGTCACCGACAAACCAGACTATACGAGATTGTTGCCTTTGCCCTCGTGCCTACAGGTGCTAACTGATGTTAAAGTACCCTTTAAGAATTCCTTGTTTTTTTCCATGCTATAGTTAGACCTAATTATTCTTTTTTCCGCTCAGCATATCATCACGTTCCAACCAGGGCAGTTATTCTGTATAGCTAAAAATACATATGAACACTGGAATCCATCCCGGGACCTTTTCACTATTATTATTATTATTATTATTATTATTATTATTATTTAACACCGCGTCTTAATATCCGTTCGGGTTATACGCTTTAAGTACTAATTACGCTAATGGATTAGGAATTGGGAAGGTTAAATTAGAGGAAGTGAACCCGCATTAAGGAAAAACCACCCCCAGTTCACCCGACTGAGATTCGAACCTCGATCTCCCCGTCCTCAGCAGTCGAGCTCAACACGACAAGCACGTTCGCTAACTACGCCACTGAGGTGGGTTTTTTACTACCGCACCAATACTTAAACTGAACTATCCAAGATTCGTCCCGTGCTAAGAATCATTCCTCGCTCATAGATTAAGGCAAGCAAGACGATGTTAAAAACTATATTGGTGACAAACATAGATTTAACCATGTCATTTAAATATAAGTTGATGTTTATAAAGGTCCCCTTCCTACCAACCTTTAAACACATTGTATCTCTCTTGTAAACGGTCACAAAGCTATCAAAACACCCAAAATAAAAACATTCTTTAAAAAATAAACCATCAATGGAGGTTTAGGGGTGATGTTAAAGAGTCAAACATTGTTCTTTCATCAGAGCTGTATTTATTCGAGGTCTTTTATTTTATTCTTTGTGACTTTTTGAAAGGTCATTTGGATGAAAAATAAAGGAAAATGGGGGAGGGTGTGGAGGGGTATAGTGTGTATGTGTGCGTGTGTTGGAACAGAAGACTGAACCTGGGCAATAAAGGAGGGCGTAGCACAGTGACAGGCAGCAATATCCTGTCCCCACAGGGCACCGGGACAGGTCTCTGGAGGGGGTTTAAGGGTGGTAGAGAGAACTGCTTAAACCAACAAGTAGGAGGAATATCATAGTTTCCTTTACACACTCACCTGATGTTAGAGAGAAACGGGAATATCGCTACTAGATTGCATACTTCAAACAGTCTATTGTTTTAGACTCTTATTTTGTCACTTTGTTTGCTTCATATATATGTCAGGAAATGATTTTTCTTTGAAATTATTTTGTCTAGAAGAATTGTTTAACCATTTTATTTATACAAAACCACATAAAGCCTTGAATATAGAATATCATTCATACATTTCATGGTGGAATAACTCTATAAACCAAATTTAATCATGCCAATAACCCATCTTGAGCGTGTTTCAATCATTCTTCCATATCTAAACGTTGGAGTTAAATTCAGTTCATTTTATAGATGTACAATTTACATGATTAATCGATAAACTTATACAGTACATATGGAATGAAAAACAAATTTGAAAGAATCTATAAAATTAGACCTATTATAAAGAACATGCATCCGCATTAAAATAATGACTCAATCAGATAACATTTTGCATATATAAGTGATAGCAAAATTTTGTAAAATTTTTATTTAATCTCAACCAAAATATTTAAAGATTTTGTTCACACACACACACACACACACACACACGCACGCACGCACACACACACACACACACACACACATATATATATATTAAAAATACATGGCAATTCCCAATTTTCCTTGGTTTTATTAAATTGTCTCAAACCAAGCTTTAAAATATTTTTCATTTTGAGCTTAAATTAAATATCTCATATTTATATACGAATCACACGTTTTAGTCCGTGCTAAAAAATAATTTTTAAAATATAAATACAATACTTCCACCAATACCTCTCTACAAATAATGTGTATTTTACCTTTGTTAATAATACTACTACCACTACAATTTTATGGCATACGGACCTTTCAGAAATGTTCCATATTTAGTTTTATGTTTAGAAAATAAGTTAAAGTTATGGTTTCAATATGTGTGATTCAATCTGAATCTGTGAATATTTGATCACACTCTACGGCAAGGCATGCACAAGTTTTGGCTATAATTTGTTTATCCCAAACAACGGTTACTGTATGCATGCTTAACTCTGATTAATAAGTATGGCAAAAATGTTATAATTTGATTCATTTGAGCAAATCTGGGGCTAAAATGTTAACCTAATAGCCTTTACTATCTGTAGAATTTACCCGTTTTTTCCAGAAATAACTCAAATATTTTGAGAGAACTCAGATTTATGCA
Organism: Timema monikensis; assembly: GCA_902151445.1. Lineage (NCBI taxonomy): Eukaryota > Metazoa > Arthropoda > Insecta > Phasmatodea > Timematidae > Timema > Timema monikensis. The sequence goes on from CABFVZ010000877.1 coordinate 219,656, forward strand.
GATCAGAATGAAATTTCATTTTTAATGAAGCGAAATTATGGAATTGGTATTTTATTCATGCAGAAATATTTTAGCTCAAGCGAAATATAGGAATTGGTGTTTTATTCAAGCAGGAATATTTAAGCTTGATAGGAATTTGTATTCAGTAAACTACGCAACTCTATGTTAAATATTTGGGAACGCCCTTCAACCAGTATTTCTGTACATATTTATTTACCGCATTCACTAAAGTGTCCCAATGTTTAAATTTTTCCTTGATTTTTAAATACATATTTTGTGTTTTCTGTTTTTCTCAAAAAAAAAAAAATCTGCGTTTTCCCGGTTCTCCAGTTGTGGGGCAACTCTGTAAGAGTTAAAACACATAAGGCTGTATCCACACTAGCGTTTAAGACGCTGCGAGCAACATGTCAAAATTAGACAAGTACATTTACATAGAACAATCTAGAAGAGCGCGAAAAACGATTACAGGTACCACGTCAGGCGTGTCTGATGCCAAATGCGACGCCACACACGTCAGGCGTGACACACACCTGCAACCCTCCGCTTTGTTCACGTGGTGGGCAAGCTACATGGCTATATACATTGTAAAATGGTGCATACAGTTTGGATAAAAGCAAGATAATGTTTGACAATGAAACATTTACCATTATAATTGACCAATTTACACATGATAGTGATTTATAAACTGACAGTTTTTGTGGCTTTTTGGGTATGTACTTGTAAACACCTTAAACATAGTTGACACACATTAAGAGTTTATTATTATTATTATTATTATTTTAGTTTTCCAAATAAAAAACTTATCCCACCTATATTTTATATACAAATATATAAATAAAATATCATGCCATTTCTCCTGTTTTCTATACAATTATTGAAACAATTAAAAGCACATAAACTCGAGATGAATTTTATCATTTGCATTGGGCTAGACTATGACGTATTTGGAAAGCTATTGAAATTTTTTTTCTGAAATTACAGTTACTCTTTAAAATTTCCCTCATTGTCCATACTTTTCCTATTTTCAAGGTGTATTAGGTACTACCCTTGTTAAACGAAAGGGTGTAATCCACAATGTTAAAATAAACTTCAAAGTGTATTTAGTAATGTGTTATTGCATATAGCAAAGTAAACACCGATCCAATTGGCCTTTGTTTCATTATGATGAATAAATAGTTAAAGATTCTGATATCCAGGGACATATAGTCATATAACCTAAGACGTATCTACTAGGACATAAAGCTTACAACACTAGTTGACATAGTCCGACAATTAGGTCAATAGCTATTGCATACATATACTTACCTTTATTGTAGGATTTTGGTACGGTGAGCACTTTTAAAAAACAAAAGCATATTTATTTGCGGTCAACATTAATATCATATAAAATAAGTGATGGTTGCAAATCCCATGAATGTATGTATAAATACATGAAAACTGTGATAATAACTTCAATAATACTGCCAAAAAATGTTTATTCCTATATAGTTCATTTTATATTTGTCATTTTCCTATAGATAACATTGAGGCGTTTTTGTTGTTCTTTCGCCTTCATTAGTGTAGAGTATGCTAGAAGTAGAACCCTCTCGTAGCACATGTTGCTTCTAAATTATCTCACGGGGTTTGTATCCTCAGAACACTAGGCCTGTGCAGTTTATCAAGATAATTGCCTTATTAATATTCCTTTTTATTTTATTTTAAATATCTCATTTGTATTTACACTTTTAATACAATTTTCTGAAAAAAGAAATGTAGAGTGATATTGTTATTTTAATAATTAACTATTTGCTCTTTTTAATATATTAAATAATCGAAAAACACTAATTAGTCCCGCTTTAAGTTTATTGAACAAAAAAAAGCGATTAAAACTAGGAAGTTCATTAGAATTAAATTTCTTAACCATTTATGATGAACCATCCCAGCTATGTAATTACCGATTGGAGTTCTCAACTACTTGTTCATAGAAAGCAGTGGAATAATGCACTCGGTACATAGCATACGAAATTAAGTAATGCTCGCTCGGAAAGAGGAGAAGGAAACAACGGAAGGGTGTAACGTAAGGAATTTCAAAGGTGATAAAATATTAGAGGAGAGGGGCTATTCTTCACTTCCGAAATAACTACGAAAGGAGAGAATGATATTCAACGCTGATGTATTGAAATTTTAAGTACTTTCAATAAATTATTCACGTCATTTAACATATTAATTAATATTTTAATTAAACTGCACGTATAGAAAATCACACAATATTTAAAAAAGTAATAGACTGATGATTTACTTGATTTCTTATGTTATTAAATAAAATATCAATAAAAACAAAGTTGTAATCAAAGAAAAAATCATTTAATTATATTACAAGAACTATCGATTTAATCATCAATGGATTTAAAAATGAGGCTTAGATAAATGTGATATAGAATCAACTGACTATGGCAAAAGTAAAGGGAAATTAAAATATCATCATACTTGTATTCTATTATAGTCTTGATGAAAAAATTATTAAATAAAAATATTTTAGTACTCTTAGTAACATATAATGAATCGTAGAAATAACTTAGTTTTAATTGGGCTATACTTTTCTTTCTTCATATTTAATATTCAGGAACTTAGTTTTGACACGTTTTAATCAAATTAAAATGAATTTGATATATTTCAAAGTAATTTTATAAATAGTGTCATTATACAATAATGTGGGCTGTCAGTTCTTATTATACTGAATGGATTTTATCAAATTTAATGTTAAAACGAAGCTAATATTTTTAAAGGCGCCTTTAAGCAATAGATAAATGCTTCTCGTTCTTTATTAAAGATACCTTAAGGATTATTTCAATATCAAAATATGTATTTGTAATTATTTTCCATGATTAAAGATAACATGTTTAGTCTTTAAATGCATTCTAGTAGAATTAAGAATAAGTATCTATAGCAGGGGTGACCAACCCGCAACACTCACCCCACAAGTTGAACGCGAAGAAAGCTTAGGTGGCATTCCTTAGAGTGATTATTCTTGCTTCTTCGACAACTAATCAAAACATTGATGAACACTTAAATACCAAAGAGATCTAAAAGCCTCACTAAAAAATGAAATAGCTTTTTATTATTTTGATTTTTTCATATTAAAAACTAGTTGTGATTTCTTAAAGTACTTTTTAGCTTTCTAATATTATTAATATCAATAAAACATAATTATATAAATATAAATTATATAAAGAGCATGTGAAGAAAGAAAGCTGATGGAGATAACAACATACCAGCTGACCTTCTGTATGAACTGGGAAACAATTGCTTTATGGCTCTGAAAAGAATTATTAATGGGTTCTACGAAATAGGAGAATGGCTCAAGGACTTTATAGTCATGGCCATGGTGGCAATGAAGAAGAAACAAGCCAAGAAATGCATTGGCCATAGGACCATCAGCCTTATCTTTCATGTGGGGATGATCTTGGCAAGAATACTTAACATGCTACTGGAAGAGAAAATATAAAGTTTTATGGAAGAAGACACATTTTAATTCAGAAAAGTAACCAGAGATGTCATTGGGATGCTGAGATTAATTTCAAAGAACGTGCGATTAGTCAAGACCTCTTCATTGATCTACATTAAATTAATTCGAAGCTTTATTTGCACTCAAACTACTTCCAAAAGTCACCGTCACGATCGAATGGTTGTTGATGAGATTATCTGGGACTTCAATCACATCATCTCCCACCTAGTCAATCACAGTTTTTCAGGTCACCATCCCTAAGCTTAGTTAATCAATAACTGTATGTGGGATGCACTGATCAGACATTGCTGTGAAATTTGAGAATTTTGAAAAGTGCCCAGAGTGTGCTGTATTTAGTGCTCGTTTGAATCACAGCTGCCCTATGAGTGTGAGGTACCACAGTAAGGCATTTGTAGGAGTCTCCACCAAGTAGAATGGCTTTTGACCCAAATGGATGATTACTTCCTATGATGCTCTTCAAGAGGCGGTCATTTGCATTGAGTGCATGGCTCTTAGCCATGGTTGACTGATACCATATGATTAGTTTTGCTTGTCTTAAGGAAGGCTGTGTCAACAGGAGTCATTAAAATACTCTATGTGGACGTATTCACCAGTGGTACTGGCAATATAAACTGGGAGTGATAAGTGCGACTTTCCTTAAAAATTGTGGCCACTATTCCCGTAGATGCCACAGGCAAGACTTTGACTCCCTGCCTCACACCACGGTCAACAGTGTCTTATATATGTGGGTTTTCCCATTTCCCCAAGGTTCATTTGAGAATAAGTTGTTTGATGAGATGTTGGAGGTAAAGATAGCCTCCACCACAGTGTCAAAAACAGCCCTCCACTCGTTGTTCAAGCTCTTCACCAAATCCTTCCCAGTTGCTTCTATCTTACGTCAAACATGGCATCGTTATTGTCGGCCAAGTTTTGAGGGAGCATTTTAAGTCCAAAGTTGGAAAACTTTCTGCTATGTTGAATCATAACGTTTCAAACATCACGAAGAGCCAGATTATCTTAATCTTCGCAACCAGTGGAGTGATTGTTATGCCTTCGAGAAAGATCTTTTATAAAGTAGTCTAGGAACTTTTCCCACAGACTCTGAAGATTTAGGATACACACTAATTAAAGCAATTAGTTGTCTGAGGGCTCAGATCATACTAACTCCTACACCATCAGGGTGGCTTCCCACATAGAGTTGTCTTACAGGAGACCCAGGTCCTTGGATGGCTCCTTGAAACTTTTCAACGTCACGCCATTCACTGTCCCGAGATTCTTGACAGGGACATGAAACAAAGAGTAGTCTAAGGAAGTAGCGTTCACCCTTGGAAACCCTCACAGTGTGCATGCACCCAATGAACTATTCACCCCCTTTCTTACTTTCCTGCCACCCAGCTTTTCATTTAAAAGCACAGTACTACGATATATCGACGTAAAAATAATGTCTATAAGTGACGTCCCTTCTATTTAATTCGAACCAGACCATAAGCTTGGAGTTATTTAATGACAATGACTATGATATCCTGTGTATCTTGCTGCTGTTGAAAATATACAATTTGATAGCTAGGCAAGTGTACTGCTAAGCACACTTACTGCAGACTTTCAATGTGTTGCAGTTGAACTTGATAATCAAGTGCACGTTGTACGGTACCATCAACTGGTTGTTGATTTCCTGACTTCCTACCTTAGTGTCTATGCATCGTTACTTTGGGCTGCCATCTAGGTTGCTTAAAGTCTTAGCCCAGAATACTTTGGAAAAGTCTTTGGTGCATTTAGGGACTTCCAAACGGGGTAAACTAAAAGTGGCAGTACCACAGCTCAATGCACCATGTGCTTGATTACTATTTCATTTAACCGCAGTGACAGTGTTGGGTCGGGTATTTATGGTGAAGCTATTATATCTATGTAATCACGATATAGAAACTTGTATTTTTCAGCGAGTATGATTAACATATACAAGTGAGATAGGCATCGTTTTTGAAACTCTATAGGATGGATCTTCGCAATGATTTTACCTAGAACATGATTTTTACAAAAGATTTTAAGAAGCTCTTTAGTGTGGCTGCAGATTCTCAGTGCTCTATTTCCATTCCGGGTTGCAAGTCATCTCTATAAATTGGTCAGGTATTCATAACTTACAAACGATCAACATAGAGTCCTGGAAGTTTTGATTCATGTTTCTTGGGCTTCCGATGAATTATGATGGCATTATGATGGGATTCATTACCAACAAACCCTTATCCACTGCCTTAAAGTGAAGATGGTTCATTGGCCATGGGTAACTTTCAGCTTGGAGGTCATTTTGGTTTTTAATTAATTAATTAAAATATAATACATTTTTTAAAATTCTGGCTTCGTGGTGCACATTATTATGCATAGAGGCTACTAGTGTTTAAATTTCAGTCCTCTGTGTGCGGTATGTATCACGCAACGCTCACGACCGACACACAAATTCTTCATTTTATTTATATAGATATTATCAATGAGAAAGTTAAAATAATTCTAAGGTTGGTTTAAGTATTTTAGGATTTCTTAAAAACATCTTTAACCCCCTAATCATCACCCAACACACTTATTGATGGAATTATTTATATAATCTATTAGGCTTTTGCTTTTTCTCCCAACCCAGTTCTTCAACCTTTTTGGTTTACCGATAAATTTTCATATATAGACTTAGGGTTAAGGTGGAATGGAAGGGGAAGAGAGAAAAAGCTAGTGTTTTTGTAGTTTTTATGGCATAATATTTTTTCAGACAAAACAAATAAAATATTGCTCCAGTATAAATATATAATTTAATTTTCCTCACATGGTTATATCAAAAATTGTTGAATATCTGACAGGGTTGTCCTGGAACTTAAAAACAAGTTTTTCTCTTAATTTAAACAGTTTGGTAAATAATGCCGCCATGCTCATGACATATTCAATAACTGTTATTATTATTAGCACCACGTCTTACTACCCATTCGGGTTATACGCACTTACGCTAATGTGTAATGGTAGGGTGATTGTGAGATGAAATGAAGGACCTACAGTTTAACGTGGAATCCGAACCATGGTGGAGACCTGGCATTCCCCACATTCACAAGATGTCTTGTCAGAGGTGAAGGAAGGGTTTGGTAATCAGAAAAATCTTTGCCGGGACCGAGGATTGAACCCCGGCCGCCAGCTTAGAAGTCTGACACCTTACCCCTAGACCGCCAGGTCACCCAATAACTGTTGATATCACCATGTGAAAAAAAAAATTAAACTCTATGTATATACTGAGCAATATTTTATTTATTTTAGCAAAAATAAATAAATCAATAACACTGGCTTTTTTTTTCGTTCCCTTCCATTACACTTTAACAATGAACAATAACTGAGAATCAGTCAATTAATGAATCCAAAAATATCAGGAGAGTTAAGACATTTGAACAAATTACAACGTATATTGAGATTAACTCTTTGGGAGGGTATAAGTTGATAAATTCATTAAAAAAATCATATTAGTAGATCTTTCGAAGTGACAGCCCAAGAATCTGTGGACAGTATTTTTAATGAGCTTAATAAGAATGCTGTCACAGAATAGTAATCATTATAACAAATGGGTAGAAGAGTGTAAAGCATAACTGATGATCATATAATGTGCAATATACTTAAGTTGGGTTAGAATAAAATCAAAATATATTAAAGTAAGGAGAAGATAAGTGCAATCAGGATGGAGATAAGGTAAAATAGTATATGTATAAATTAACGTGGTTAACTATTGATTCAAATTCCAAAATTATTTGATCTAATGAGAAGCTAGATAAACTAAGAGCTTGAATGGAAGCACACGCTATGTTAAGTTTTATGTAGACGTTAAAAAGTAAGAAAGGAAATAAACACCAATAAAACTTAATTAAGTGATCACAAAAAAAAAGTTTATCAATGGCCTTAGAATCTAAAATGAAACCTTAACAGTAACGTAGGGACAGAAATTGATAGGTAAACTTCCTTAAAAGAGTAGATAATATTGAGGAGAGTAAATACATGCTCGCTTCGGTGGTTGAACGGTCTAAGACATCACTCTCACATTAACCTAACTATAGATGACATGGAAATTGGGGTTCAAATCATAGTTGGGTGTAATGGGTGTGGTGGTTTTTACTATGTTTTTCCATGCTTCCTCCCCGAAAATACGTGTACACTTCCTCTCAATTAAACCTTCCTCATTCCTAAAACATTAGCGAAGTCAATTTAAGATGCGTGTAGCCAGAATGTAAACAGGGACGAGGTGAAAAAAAAAGGTAGATGCCTATTGGCGATTGTTTTAAGATAATTGCTGTGGCAAAACGATTCTAGGTTAAATAAAAAGTATATACAGCCAGAATAAGTTGTGAAGGAATATACTTAGGTAACTTTTATTATTTGTTGTCTTTATTTTGTAACATTTTGGTGAAGTTAAGGCTAATTTGCCAGTTTGCTAGTTTATCAAATAGACGCAGAGTAAAGCACAAAGCTATTCTCACTAGTGGTCATATTCACAGTGTGAAACAACACCATGGTAGTTGAGCCCAAAATATGAGAAAAAACGTAGTTGGTGCTAGTAGATTAGTAAGAGCCGCACCAAGTATAATAATGTGCCTATGCCAAAGGTGGTATTTAGAGAATCCTATCAAACCTCAACATATCTTGGTTCTGTTAAAGAATCAAAATAAACACTTTATTGGACAAAGCTGTCTATGAACTGGAAATACCTGTGTTGTTTAGTAATAAACTAGAATTCAGTAGAGTAATAAGAGGCTATAAGAAGATGGTAGAGAAACTGGTTAGGACAATGGATGAGAAGAAACTTCTTATTGATGGAAGATATAGAAGGAATGGTAGAACCTTAAGACACATAAGACATAGAAGGAATCATAAGAACAATTTCAGAATGGATGGGAGATATGAAAGGATGAAGAGGATGTTGGAACACAGAGAAGCACGGAGCACTACCGTGTAGAAACCTTCCAATGGGCAGGGTAACAAATAGCGTAGCTGATGTCAAATTGATTAAGAAGGGGACCGAGAGTAATAATGAATTATTATGTTTAGTGGCATTGTTTTTTGTAATATGTTCAGTGTTCACAAAAATGATATTTGTGGTCAGAATTAAAATCAAGGACATCTTGTAAACCTTGATATAGAAGGATATATACTATCTTGATTTAAAAGAGTAAACGTTAAATAGCTACTAAGGTCATTATTAAATTACCAACGTAAGCTAAATAGTTAACCTGTAAATAGTCAACATCATTACCAATGCTACATTGCTTATCCCTAGATTCATAATAGAAGAACCACTAGTGGTATGGAATAGAAAGCGGTTAGGAGAGTTTGAATCTCTTTATTTTTGATGCCAGTCTGTTGGAAAATTACTATGGGATGATTCCTTGAATTCATCAAACAGTTGTATTGGACTTGGATAATAATAGCTTTGTATTAGGGTTCTTCTAGTACGATTGTCTTTTTGAGCTCATCAAGTACTTTTTAAGGGCAGGTCACTTGGTATATTTCATAAATGATGTATCTTGGCTTTAAGATTCCAAGCATATTTTTACTTTTTAATATAAAGATAAATTATTGTAATCGTGAAAGCTTTTGAACTTAAGCTTATGATGAATCTTTAGGTATCATGTGTGTCCGAAACAAAAAAAAAAAAAAAAGGGTACGAAGCTCAGTGTAGATTTTATCACTCCAGTGTTTGAAAATGGAGATATTTACTCAAAACAAGTAACATATGTGAAACGAAATAATATACACTAGTAAACCAGAGCAAAAATTGCGTTATACTTACGTTAAACATGGTTTGACTTTAGGATCTTTAATTATTTAAAAATAAAATCATAAAATTTAAATCCTCACTGATATATTTGGACAAAGAAAAAAGATCTATCTGAGTTTTACAAGGGTTAATACCTCATATTAAAATTTCGACTTCCAGTTAAAATTTTCGATATTTTATTAGGAGTTGCACATCTTATGGTTATCGAATTTTATTAAATTCCTCTTTTATAAACTTAGACCAATAAAAAAGTAAATATTGACCATTGAGTCATCGCTGTACAAATATTTCCCATAAGAGGTTAAAGAAATAAATAGTACGGAACTCCGCACGGACTTTCTCGCTCTATTCTTTAAGAAATGGAGATAGTTACTCAAAACTCGTAACATATGTGAAACTAAATAATATACACTAGTAAACCCGAGAATAGATTGCACTATACATTTTTTGAGTCCCAGTTTTAAAGTTTATAGTTTTATTTTTAAAGAATGTCCTCATTTGTATCTTATGACCGATACAATTGATAGATTTGGGGTCCACAAGGATCAACAATTCAAAAATTCAAATTTCTACTTCCAATTAAAATTTTAATACTTTATTAGGTGTTGCATCATCAATTACTCATTTATAGATTTTGACCAGTAAAAATGTAAATATTGACTAATGATTCTAAAATTAAAGAGATATAACATTGTTGTATAAACATTTCTACTAAGAGGTTAAAAGAAAAATAACAATTTTTTTGAGAGGTTTAGTTATATTTAATTGATCTATGGCATTACAGAATTATTTTGTTAAAACTTAAGTAGTATCTCTCTACAACTAATGCTCACAATTTTTTTTAAATATATTTGTCAATATCTCAGTAATTGTTAGTTTAATAAAAATATATTTCTAATTTTTTATTTTTAGTAGTACTACCATTTTGCAATGATAGGTTATCTAGTATCTCAAATATTTGCGGAGTTATGGATATTTCTGCTTCTGTAAAGTACCCTAAAATTAATTTTCATAGAAAAATGGAAATAGCCATTTTATTTATAATCTTAATCCACGCCTAGATACGAATTTTAATCAAAATCTTTAGAACCAATTTTGAGCTAATTTATTTTCTTTCTTTTCGTTTTTTTAATAATATCTTCTTAATTTTAGGGCTAAAGAGACACACATAAAAGTGGCATTGCAAAAACCACTTTTTAGGGTTCGGGAGGTAATGAGACGTTGACATCCATCAACATTTCGGTTTAGATTTTTTTTTAACGGTCGCAATACTTTACCTTGTGTTCAAAACGTTAATATATATATATA
>CABFVZ010000877.1:238456-288430 GCA_902151445.1 Timema monikensis
ACTCTCCCTCCACGCAAATGCGGGTTCACTTCCTCTAATTCAACCTTCCCAATTCCTAATCCATTAGCGTAATTAGTACTTAAAGCGTATAACCCGAACGGGTAGTAAAACGTGATGCTAAATAATAATAATAATAAGAAGAATAAGAATAATAAATCAGCCGGCAGCGCGTCTATTTACTGATTCCAAACATATCTGAAGAATTTTCCCCTATTTATTTGAGCTATTTAACAAACACCTTCTGAACTGAATGATCATATCAACACCCTGCTTATGAACCAACTTAAATCTAGAAACGACACAGCACCCATCTCCTGACCATTAATGTATCACTTTGCAAAGAGGAAACTCACATTTAACCAATGATAAATTTTTCAGCCATGCTAGAAATCTAACCAGGGACCTTTAGCTCAGTAGTCATACACGTTAATGACGAGATCTAAGGTGCCATAAAAATATATCTGAAGAGTTTAAAATTAGGCTTCCCCTTTAACAGGAATGAATTATTGGCTGGAAAAATAAATATTTTGTCTTTTCTATATAACGGAAGAAACCAATTTTTTTGGATATTGTGGTTCACTTAGAATCTATACTTTATCTATAGAATTGACAATATAAAGCTATAACCGACTATCCAGTTGCTGTGGCAGCAATACTTGCTCTTAGTAGCCGATTATGTCCACATGTCCATCACTGACTATGCCTTTAAGATATTAATGAAGAATGATTTTGGGCACCAGATGATCCCTGTATAGCTCAGTGTTAGAGTATTTGGTCCCCTGTCTAAGTGTCATTTTTCAATTTATTATAATTTTCTACATAAGTTAAGAAAGTTTATAAGTCATGTTATAATATAATAAATCGGTTATGAGAGTGCAGGTTAAATATCTGTAAGGACGTAAAAATATTATAGATGAGTAAAATTGGAAAAAGCTAGATCAAAAGGTCTGTAATGAAATGTATCTTAAGAAAGATTTTAAGTTTACAGCACGAAGTAAACCTTTTCAGGGCAGTTTTTCGGAATTAATTCAGGCCCGCTAATTATGCATCCATATCGTGTTGGTAGGCATACTAAGTTTTTTTAATAATTGCGTCTTAATACCTTTTCAGGCTATAAGCATAAATGGTAAATACTATAAAGAGATAAGGAGGGATAGGTAAGGAAGCATTTGAGAGGGAATCCACCCACATTTGCATGTAGAGAGAGTGGGAAACCATTTAGGAAATGCCACACTCAGTATACTGTATACGCGGCCGGTTTTTGAAATCCGAACTCACCGTCAAAAGCAGTACTGTTTAACACGAGTGTGACGGATTATACCAGGGGTCTTCAACTCGCAGCCCGTGGTTACATTTTCTGCGGCCCACTGGCTCATGAAAAATATAAAATATTTCAAAATAAAAATTACAGATATATATATATATATATATATATATATATCACAAACTCAGAAAATGAAAAGGTATTTTTCGTTATTTTATAACCAATTATTGCTTTTTGCACGAATAATTGCGTTTTGGTACAAATGTACTTTGAACCGATAAATTACAACTATAGATAAAAATATAAATCGTGCTACCTTCTGCTAAGAAAAATATAAAAACAATAAAATAAAAACAAACCAGAGAACATTTATTCACGAATAAATTCTAATCCATAGTGTAAGTATAAGTGTATAAGAATGAGCTAATACGAAGATTTTAAAATTTATTCAATACGAATATTGCCGGTACAGTATTGCGGTCCACAAGCCAACAAAAGACAGAAACTCTGTCCCTTTGATAAAAAAAAGGTTGAGGACGCCTGGATTAGACCATTCGGCCATTGAAGCGGGCGCATGTTTTGTTGATCATGTAAGAACACCATTTTGGTGATTTATATAGAATGACTCTACCCGCAATGGTGGTCAAACATAAATATATAAATAAATGGTACTAATATCCCCTAGGAATAAAGACAAAATTGGTACGGTACACCACACAGACGTTATCTCTATTCTTTTTTCTTAAAATATATATATATATATATATATTTACAAAAACTAATTAAATATGTAAAACTAAATAATATAAACTGTTGCAGAAACACTCCACTAAATAGAATAAATGTAACAATTGTATACACTGTTACAGAAACATTGAAAAAAGAGGTGTACCTCTATCCACCACAGAGAATATACCATAAATTACATATTTATTAGTATTCCATAAAAAGGTAGGCCTATGTGTTTGCTTATATCTCAGAAACTATTGGTTTTATAAAAATATAGTTCAGATTAAAATATGTTTATTCTATATATTACTACAACTTAACAATAAGTTCTTTCGTATCTCAAATTGTTGTCAATATAATATGTTCAAAATTAGAAATATTTGCTTATTTAAAGATACCTTGAAGTGATTTTAATGATATAATGAGAATTGTATTATGTTTTTAGTGTTAAACAAGGTTTGGATACAAAATTTAGTAAAAACACTTTAAGTGGATGTTGAGAAAATATATTTTATCTCTTTTTACCTTTTAGTAAACTACCATTAATGTTAGGGTTGGATATCTAATTCTAAAAATCCCTTGGAAAGTCCTTATGGAAACGCTAGTTACCAAGTTTTAGCCCGATCGGCAAAAGGGTTTCGGCTCTAGTCCGAGATACAGACAGAGAGAATTACGAAAACCACTCTTCGTTTTCAGGGGGTCATGAAACGCGGACATTTATCAAAAAAACTCAAGTTTGATTTTTATGACAATCACATTAATTCTCTCTCCAAGAGGTCAAGAGAGAGTAAAAAGATCATAAATCCAATAAAGTAAAATTTTACAAAACCATTAAGAAAAGGGAATCATTTGTGTCCACCAAATTGTAAAACAATTTCATTTTCAAATGCGTGAATAAATATATAAATATGTACTTGTATCTCAGAAATATTGATATTATAAAAATTTATTTCAAATAAAAGAGTTGTATAGTACAGAGTACCACGTCTTTACAATGATAAATTATTTCGTATCTCAAATAGTTAAGGAGATAAATGATCAAAATTGGAAATGTATTCATATGTATAGTAGCCTCAAAGTCATTTTAATGGAAAAATTAAATTTGCCATGTCTAGATGTCTAGATGTCAATCAGAATGGTTATAGCGGATTTTGAGAAAATGGTTTTTTATTTTTATGCCCGTTATTAAACTACCCTTAATTTTAGGACTACATATCTGATTCCAAAAATTCCTTACGGGAACCTTAAAAAAATCCCAGATATCAAGTCCTTGTACGATCGGTAAAATAGTTTTTACTCTTGTCGGGGATAGAGACAGGCAGACAGTTGGCAACCGAAAAAAAACTTTTTCAGATTAAGGGAGGTCATGAACCTTTGAAATTTATCAAAATCTTGAGTTCGATATTTTTGACGCTCACCATACTTCTCCTTTCGAGGGGTTGAAATTAAAAAAAAAAAATTATGTATGAAAATCAGATAGTTGAAGTTATTATCCCCATAGTTAAGAAAATTGTGATTGTTTGAAATAATATTAATAATCCATTGTTAATAGGTGATTTAATATTATTAAAAGGGTTTTTATTATAATAGTTATTGCGCTTAGCTGCTAATGACTGTGATATCAGGGTTCAAATACCGACAGGTCAGTTTAACACATATTACTAATAAAGTGTCGTATACTCCTCTCCATGACAATGGGATTGTAACTTTTTCTTATTAAACTCTTCAAAGCCGCCCTTAGTTTAATCTGTTTTTATTATTTCCGTTATTTAAGGTATACTTTCTGAACCGAATGATTATATCAGCTCACAACTTATAAACTAAATTAATTCTAGAACATAAATAGATCGCTCCCGGCCGTTAATTCATCACTGTGAAAGGGTAAACCCATTTAACACCAATAAAAGACTTTTCTGTCTTGACGGTAATCAAATCCGGGACCGTTAGCTCAGTAGAGAGACATGCTACCGACTGAGCTAAGGTGTCGGACTATCAATTGCCCCGGTGCTGAAGTACTAACTACAAAAAGTACAAGGGTTTTGTAAATTTCTTTGTTAATTGGTGTGTAGTTAAAGTTATTATATGAGACTAATTTTTTTAATACGTATGTGGTTTTCAAGTATTCGTATGTATATGTTTTACTTATTTTAAACAATTAGTGTGTCAATATAATACCTATTATATTGTCCTCCTTTTAAGGAAAATATGTTAAAAACTAAACACCAAATACAGCAACAAATTCACAACACTTAAAGTGTCGTAGTTAAGCTTTACAACACTGATTAAAAAGCGATGCAGAGATTCTTGGGAAGAAAGAGGATTCTTATTTTATTGCGGCTAATTTTACGGTACTACGAGCTCTAAAATGTTCTCGTCATGGATTTTTTATTTTTATTTTACCAAGTTGAATATAACTTACACACTTGTCAAGAATGTACGTTTCACTCAGTGTCACTTTCATCCAAAATGTAGCTTTCCCTATCTTCTCATTCTTTGTTCTCTCCTTTCCAAAGAGCACCGACCTGTCTACCTTCAAGCGCCTTGGAAATATAACAAAAGGCAAAAAGCGCGTATCAGTGCAATACGGGTTGCAGTGGGTCTAGGCGCTAATAAACACTACCCGCATCAGTGGGCACAGGCCTAAATATAATGAGTGCTCCTATAGTATGGTTTATTGGTAGCGAGGTTAGTGGTTCATATAACGGCTGAGATTACTGAAGGTGTTTTTGAATATACTCGTATTATTCACTCCACTCCTGCCAATTAAACAAATATACATTTCCTCTAAATTCTACCTCACTCATCACTTTCTTATTAACGTTATTATAAGGTTTATGGCCTGGTCGGGGAACATGACTTAGTAAAAAAACCCAATAATTAACACGATAGCATGTGGGTAGCTGGAAGTGTGAGCTTTAAAACTATACTCCCCCATACGTACGTCTCTAAAGACTACATCCATGGAGGAACAAACCTTGGCTATAAAGACTCCACATCCACGGAGGAACAAACCTTGGCTATAAGGACACACTAATAAATCATCGATGAATTCAGTTGACGGCTACACTGTGAACAGCCCAATTAGAACAAACATGTGCTTGAGCTCATCCAAAAGCTCCTATATTAAGCTGAAATAAATCATGTGAAAAATAAATATGATCTTTAAGAGCATTCAAAAAGTATGGGGTTTAATACCCATCTCCAAACATTAACATATAATTAAGGCTTACTTACCAAAATCTTTTTGAATATATACTGTATATATATTTATATATATGCCCAATAAATTAAGATTGCTATACAATTTTAACATGTCTCCCTAATCGTATCGTCCAATTAAGTTATATAAGATTTACTGTAGCAATTATTGTGATCTGATTTATTATTATTTTAAATAGAATAGTTTGTTGTAATAATTAATAACTATAACTAACCTCTAACAAGCAGAATACCAAAAATAGCTATACTGTACGATAAACAATTATTATATTTAAAGTAAAAGTGCTGCGATTTTTGCAAAATTTGTAAGCTGTAAGTAAATTTTTACTATCAGGTTATAACTAATAAATAAATGATCAATAGATAATCCTTCATTAATAAAAATACGTATATTACCCTTCATTATAAGAAAATATACCATTTTATAAATGTAAAAAAAAGGTCATTTATGGTAATGTCACCTTTCCCGTATTAAGAAGAGTTAATAATTAATTATAATTAGTGTGAAATTATCATTACACATTAGTAATTATTGTAGGTTGAATATCATTAGGAAATTTAGGTGGGCCTATCTGTTTTTTGAAGAAATTAATTTAATTCAGTAAAATAGCTAGTAATTATTTTATTAGAAAAAGTATTACTATTGGTTTATATATATATATATAATGATTTTAATTAAATGGTAGAGTGGAAATAAATTAACAAAGGACATTTTGATATACGGAGGAAGAGCGTTGTAGAAATAAAATTTTCCATGGGGAACACAGTCCATTTTCATAGAAAGGGCCTTTAAAAACAAGGTTTATGTGCCAAAACTATTTCATCAGATATATCAAGTATTAATAATATCTACAAAAATTCACACCTGTAGTTCACATGACTTGACGTATGGATACGGGAAAGAAGATAAGGTAACTTTTCTAGTTCTATGGTCCTTCACATGAAAATCGGACTTTTGGTGAAGGGTTAAGCATCCTTAACTACAGTTAGAATTTTAGTTTGGATTATAAAGCAGCTCTTTAAATATATGTTTTTGAAAAAGAGGGTGAGGGGGGGAAAAGGGAGGGAAGTGTGGAGAGAGATTTTGGGGGAGTGAGGTATACATGCCGTCTTACATTCGTATAAATACCGTTAATTTCACTGAAATAAAGATGTGTGTGATATAATTTCATAAAAATGTCTATTACCTGCACATTTTTAATTCTAACTTACATAGTTGCATTTGTTTTATATATATATATATATATATATATATATATCAATCTTACACTAAAATTTAAAAATAACTTTTAGAATACAGAGCACAGAGCATAGTTATTAGCATGATATACTTTACATGTAGGGAGTGAGGTCTAATGTTAACATAAGTACTAATAATAACAATTGGTGCGGCACAATGGCATTTAGATTACATTAACTATTATTATCAAGACACGTGGTAGCATTAAAAATTAAACAGTGCTCATAAATACTAATGATACCTTTGCACTAATTACAAGGCGAACACATTTAACCATAATTCCTCGCTTAAAATCAATGAAGTAATTAATTGTCAAAGCTCATTTTTCAAACAAGCTGCTATCCCTCCGTTGATCTTAATTGCATGCCCATTATTTCCTGTCATTAAGCTGTCATGTGCAAGCCTGGTATTTAGCTATGTTATGATGATTGCTATTGATCAGTGATTTTTACGAGTACTTTCTAAACACAAGATTAAATCAGGACTTAGTCTTAGGGTAAGACGATTTAACAGCCAACTGGCGCTGGGCGTGGCATAGACTCTTGAATGGTGAAGTAGATAACTCTAATTGTTTGTAAATCATCTCTGATTTACTCTTAGTTTTAATAAGTAGGCACCCTCATAGGTGGGCGTGCGACCTAAACGTAAAGCTTGTTTAACCTGGTTTTCCAATGATTGGGTGGTTGGGATTCGTATCTCAGCTGGGTATACAGAGCACTAATAGTTACCTACCTTTCCCTCAAGCCTATTTGGGTTATCTCACCTTACTACCCGTTCATGTTATACGCTTATGTACTAATTGCGCTAGTGGGTTTATAAATTAGGAAAGTTTTATTTTGAGGAAGCGTACCCTTATTTGCGTGGAAGTAGAGTGTAAAACAATTTTGTAAAAATCATTCTCAGTACCCAACCGAGATTTGAACATCGATCTCCCCGTCATCGGCAGTCTAGTCCAACCCGAGAGTTACGTGTTAGACCATGTGGCCACCGCAGTGTATCGAAGAGAAACATTTCTTTTAATAATAGTACACTTGGTGTTCATGACAACTAGAACGCTTGGTGATGTATTTATTTGATAAAGGTGCCGAAGTGGTCAGACCATTTACAGCTTCACCATAATTCTATGCGTTGATGCCTAACTCTTTTCATCATCAACCACTAGCTAAAACAAGTTCTTTGACTTGTCTTCTGAAAAGTGTTCTACTATTGTTTACAAGTGATCTATGCTATGATTAATTTAAGATTGTATGGTACAAATAACACCTACTCACGCATGTTTTCACACACATACAGTGTACACACATGCTACGCGACGCTATTTGAACGTGGTGCATGCATGCTAGCGTGTCATACTGACACGGCAATATAGAGAAACGCTTGTGACGTGAGTGAGTGTGTTATCAGGCATCTGACACTCCCCCACACTCCTACCCTTCACATCATGTGCGATGTTATAGAACAATTCGACACAAGACAATTACCACGAATACATACGTGCACACACACACACGCAGACAAGCAGACACACAAACCCTGCTCTTGTCCTATGGCTTGTATTGTGCTTGATACCTTCCTGGACACTTTAAATAACTACATTTCACCGGAACGGAATGATATAATTAATGTTTAATGTTGTATCATCACGAAAAAGATATGTGTATCCTCAGTATATATGTTTTTTTGTTGTCTAAGCTGAGATTTGTAAGGGAACACGCGTTAAAGTAAGTACTTCTGTAATTTTTTTTTTGTAAAAATATAGTTTTTTTTAAATAAAATATTTCCAAAGTAGGTATATTTAATTATATTTAAAAACATAGTAATCTCAATAATTATTGAATGTTTGTCATAGGCATCTGGGAATTTGAACATGACTCATGGTTTTTTATTAAAAAAAATCTCATCAAATACCATTCCTTTTATGAAATATATTAAAGAACAGTTTGGATTAATATGGCCAGCATAATTTTTTTAATATAAAAAATAGATAAATCATAATACCTGTTTTTTCTCTATTTCGATTATCGATTCCAATTCTTAAGTTCAACCTCAATTTTTTGGATTATTGATTTTTATAATTGAACGTTTCCTATTTCATTAATTTTCCCACCTCATATATAAACATCTACATACAACTTCATAGCATAGCAAAAAAAAAAAAANAAAAAAAAAGAGAGATAAATTAACAAATCCCTTCACATATTATGGTCATTAATGGTACCAAAATATATAGCAATTAACAGCAAATAAACAAGTATAGAAATAATCGATTAATTATCATTCTGGATTTTTGCGCTTTGCTAAGTTGTCAGTACTTTCAATGAGAGCTAGGAATAGGAAGTGTGGAGAATTGTAATATTTTGATCGATTCTTTCTATATCAATAAGAATCGAGGGTATCGAAGTATCGAAGAATTGAGTTTGACATCTCTAATAAAAAAAATTACGAAACACCTTAACTAAAAGCGCATTCCCTGCACATCCCTTTTGATGGAAGAGTTTTTCCAAAACCTTGACTTAAAAATATAAATAAATAATTTTGGACATAAATATATATATTAAAAAAAAAAGTCACCACCCCAGTTCCTGTGGGTCTAGTCTGTCAGGATAACTTGCGGGGAAGGGTAGGCACAATGTCAAAATAGATGTGTGGGTTCGAAATTATAGAGGGCTCTGGTTTTTAGTGTTTATTAATAGCACTATGAGCTACTACATAAAGGGTGATGTTAAAAAGATGTTAAGAAAAATATAAAAACCTTGACGTAGGAGCTCGTGAGAGAACTGGCTTAGCGAGAAATACTTAACACATTCAAACCCAGTACCCTGGGCATGACGGTTGCCTTCTAGCACAAGTTCCCGATGACCTGAGGTTCTATTCCACGTGGCCCCAAAAACGGGATGAGTGACCTCTTTGAGTAATTCTTATTGTGTCAGCTCCGATATTTCTAAAACAGAATCCTTTATACTGCGAATTTACATAATTGCTGAGAGCTCAACGTGGATAAGTTGTTGTGAGTTGTCTGCGTTATTTCCTAATGTTTACTAACTCATCACAACAAGTAAGCTGGACCAGTTCTTTCACTTGCTTCGTTTCAACACTGTTATGTTAGTTTTAAACAAACATCACAATCTAGGGCCGGGCTATTACAAAACGTTAATTTGTAAATACTGATTTAAAGTACTAGTTAAATAACTTTAGTAAAAAAAAGCTTTTACATGTTTTCAAAATTGATATCAGTTAACCAGACTAATAAAATAACTATCGTAACTAGATTAATCACTAAATTTTTCCATTTAACGTAATAAGTGGGGGCTCATCTCTTTATTATATCATAAGAAAAGAGGACTATAAAACTAACTATAGAGCATGCGTCTCTCATTAGATTTATCGTGTTTTTATGGTTTTGTTATTGTTGAATATTTTATTAAAACTTTTCAAATAAATAGAGAGTTTCTTTATTTAAATTAAAAACTTAGCGTTAATAAATCTTTATATTTAAGAAGAGCAGAATCCATAAAACCGTTTTTGGATACGTTGCAGCCAGGGACCAACTGACAGATAGATATAGGGACATACGGAATTGTAATATCAACATTTTTGGGTTCATGTTCAAATAAAACGTAAATATTCGTCAAATCTTGAGATAAACTTTTTTAACGATCACATATCTTGATATGAAAAAGTAAAAAAAAAGGTATTTGTTGAATGGTTTTCTTTAATTAGGTGAATCCACTCTCGATTAAAAAGGAATGGAAGTTCATGTTAGTCTAAATTAACAGTGCAGAAAAAAGTTTAATACAAACAGTAAGAAATCAATTCCATTTGCAAATTGTACGCATATAGATTACAAATATATATTGATCTATGTGTAAAATTATGTTGGCATGCTAAGACAATTAATCTTGATATACTTGATAATTTTTCAAACCTTACCTATGTATCTATGCCATACATAACTTGAAGTCCATTCTCACATGGTCGTATGGGCCAAACACTTACCTGAAACACAACAAATCAAAATAGTTGTTAAAATTTTTTCTTAACACAAGTAATAGATACTAACTATAGCCCTTTAATCTATATAGACTATAGCGTTAAAAACTTTCATCAACCATTTTTCAAATTTTCACTAAAAGGGCATTAATAGATTTTGGTTGGACCTTTCAGATATTTCTTTATTCAAGATTCGAGGTATATATTAGTCATTTTGAAATATGTGTGTGTATATATGGACACAACCCAAAAGTGAAACTACCCATTTTATGAATCGGGTGAATTTCTGCCTATTCCGTAATCTGGATTCTCTCCTGCTGACCATTTAATGAACTGGACAATAAACAGTTTGTTATTTTGTGTTGTCTGAAATACATTTATATCGTGAGAATTGTGAATCTAACAAGTTGGCAATACTGTCATGGCTAGTCTTGTACATTGTTCTTGTGATTATGTACTAGTAGAATAAAGTGAACCATTCCAGGAGATACTTGTGTTTTGTTAATGTCTTGTTTAACAAATGGTTCATAAACTAAATACCGTACATAAATAACAAAGTTCAGTTAGTGAATTGTGCAGTGCTTATGCTGCCCAGTTTATAGAATGGAAGGTTAGGTTAAGTTAGGTTGTTTCAGTTTAATATAATATCTTAAAATGAATTTCAGTTATGATTTTATTAGATAGTTCATGAAATGGGCAATATTAAATGCAATTTATGCCCAGTTCGTGAAATGGTCAAGGGGAGAGGCCAGTTCAGGGCGTGGGCAGAAATTTACCCCTTTTATATACAGAGAAAATTAATGGATGAGGTGTAAAATATACACAAATTCCAAAATTATATATATAAATATAATACGATAGTAGGATACAATATATGAAATACCCAAATCATTTGAAATTATTCGATACTTTTTCTTTTCTTTTTGGAAGCATATAGATGGGATCACGATTGAATAGTAAATGGTGATCGAAGCCATCCATTTTGGTACGTAGATTAATATTGTTTATTTGTTTTACTAAATTAATGTGATTTTCAAATTTACTTATACATGTTAGTAATAATTATAACTAATTAATACCAGTATGTTAATGTATTTGGTTCGCATGATGATAGCTATTAATTAGGTATAATAATTTACATAAAACTGAAATAACTGTTCATGACGTTAAAATAGGCTACCTATGTCAAATGCATACTTTATTTTTTCAAAGTGAAAATGGCCAAAACACAATTATGTTTATGACATTTCCAATATGTAAATTGACATATAAATTAACCCACAGTTTAGATTACGATCAGTACTACGCATTCCACTAAAATACCTACGCATTTTAAAATAAAATTGCCCTCGTAAAACGAGTTGTTTGTTTGAATGATTTTATACTTATTGTTCTATCCTCTATCTTTGACACTTAGAAAGTTGTGCATAAAAACACATTGACCAATATTTTTCCTTCTAAATTATCAATAAAGATCTGTAGCATCTTACCACCAGCCCTCACTTAAAGAGCGAAATCTTGTTTTTCTTGATTTAATATACTACAGAGGTGCAAGGAAAAGATAGGGGAATACATGGTATAATCTTTATTCACAAAAACATTAATTGATGAGGACATAATGACATGTGTACCCTCCCAAATTAATCACATATCTTAAATATTAGGTACATTATTTAACGAACAGTGAAGTCTTGTTTTTAATTTGCTCATTTGGAATTTTATCTGTCTTTCCGGATATTTGTATTGTGATAGCTATCAAATGCTTGGACCAATCTTAACAAATTTGGCAGGGACATTATTTAAACCTAGGTCAAACGATGTATGTACATATTTCTTAAATCTGGTTTTCTGTTTTTATATGGTGGACGCTCTAATGATTTTCAGTTCTTCTCAAGGGATATGAATTTAAAATTCTAAGCAGTGTATCAAGTACCTTGGGCTTAATTGTGTAATTGTTGACATATATTGCTAGATTGGCGTCTTAAACAATGCGAAATACGGTTATTATCTTTGAATATGATGTACTATTGAATATTACAGTGCTAATTTGTTTTCTGTCTAGCTTGATCACCAAGGAAACTTCAAGCCCAAGAAGAAATTATAATGGGAGATATTTCAATTTTAATTCTAAATCTAAATCTTTAGAGAATAAGAAGTAATAAAGATAGGAACATGGAGGATGTGAGTCTACTCTTCACAGAACTACTAGTATAAGTTTTAAGTTTGTGTAAGTTTTGTGTGCGTTGGGATGATTTTATTTTAACTATTATAAAATGTCTTAGACTTCTATTAAAATAACCCCGTCCCGTCATAAAAATGTATTCTCTAGACACCCAATCTTCTTGAAAAGCTTCAAAAATCATCCATATAATTTCAGAAATGAATTCCATCCTGTGCCTTCCCAAATTTGAAACGTTACTATCAGGTTTTTGTGTTCTTGTTTGATTAGTCAGAGTACATAGAGTGCATTTTATTTTATTAAATACTACGGGAAAATATGACTTCACTGATATAAAATTTTTAACCTATCTATAATCATCTTAAAAATGAAACTATTATTTCACTATTGGTTTAAAAAAATACGAGTAGATACTATTTATTGCATTTCATATCCAAGCTACAATGTTTTCAAAATTTAGTACTATGCTTAATTGATGAGCTATTTAAAACTATGGTAAGATATGATGGCATAAATATACCCCGATTTTGGTAGGAGGCCCTTTATGCAAGGCTTTAGTTCGTATCAAAATACTATTCTAAATTATTATTTTAATAGGTCAAAAAGCCTCGCAAAATGTTAATAGAAGTCCATACTAGAAGGTCTTTGGATAGTGTTGCCAAATAAGGCTTTCCATATTGGGCTTCCTACCCAAATCACGAAATATATTGTGATCTCTTTGGTAAATAGTTAGAAATACAGACCTTTATATGTTATATACTTATTTATGTGTACATAGGATATGCTTGAAACGAGTATATTAAATTAACTTACAAACAAACAATGGTGGTCACATTCCACCTATTATTATTTAAGGTATTTAACGTGCGCTTTTTGAACCGACTGATTACATCAGAACTTGACTTAAAAACTAACCTAAATTTAGAACAGACACAACATCCGTTAATTAATCATTGTGAAATGAGAAATCCACATTTCATCAATTATATATAGTCTGTCTCTGCTGGAAATCGAATCCAAGACCCTTAGTTCCGTAGGTATCCACGCTACCGACTGAGCTAAGGTGTCGACCATTTAAAACATTTTATGATTATATTATAATTCATCCTTGGCTCTTTACCCTCCTCCGGGCCCGTGCGTCTTACTACACGTCAGGGAAAAACAGATTTTCATCACACTAGTAAGATAGAGATGAGCAAGGTGGAATTTAAAGGAAATGTACGCACATATTCGTGTAGGAAGAGTGGAATATTATTTTAGGAAAACCACCCTTATTATATCCGATTATATAACGATACGGGTGAAACCTTAATCAATGAGCACCCACCTTAGTGGTGACGAGGATTAAACCCCCAGACTCATAAAGGACATAGTTGCCAGTGATGAGATCAAGTTTGTGACAAGGCTAGATGACTTGGGGCTGGTTTTTCAGATGGTATTTCTCACTGGTTTTCCCAGCAATGTGGGTGCACTTCTATTACATACCTTCCTTATCCTTTCACCTTAGATTAAACTTAAAACTATAAATTAATGTGAGTGTAAATTTGATAGGGTAGTGTTGAAATCAGCTAAGACCTAGATCATTCGAATTATTCAAAAATCCCCATAATGGAATTTTATAGTTATTTTGCATCTGAATTATGTTTAAAAAAGTGTATATTTACTAACCTATAATACATCATTATAATAAATTTAGCTTTAAAACTTTTTATTTTGAATTGAAAATTAAGTACGCCAGGTTCCAACCATTTCATTTGATACAACAATTAATAAATGGAAAACTTATTTCATTGAGATGAAGCTATATTGTATTTTAATTCAAACTATAGGGCCTATTGATAAAACTTTATTATTTTAACGTACTGTACATCCAAATTAAGTCCAGGTTACAATAGAAGAGGAAGTTGTGTCTCTCTCTTTTATTTTAATGTATATAATTTAAAACAACTTCATTTGATTTAATTGGTAGTATTTCTACAATATTTAAAAATGATTCAAATCAGCTTTCATCAAAAGCAAAAAAAATCTAACAAAATAATAAGAATGAATGATAAGAATTATTCAGTTTTATTATTTGATAACAACCATTTTATAAATTTATTTTGCTATGAAATTTATAACTGAATGTATACAAATCACACTTTTAGGACATTTATTTGAGCTTCCTGACTTTGAAAAATTGTATTTTCAATTGCAAACATTTGTTTAGAAACACAATTTTAACAGTGCAATATATTCTTCTCCTCTATCAACTAACATTTTAACGTGGATTTTAACAGCCCACAAATATCGGTGTAAAGGGTTCACCCACTCTAAAGTTTCACGCAACCAACTAATTTTTCAACATGTCTATTTTGTCAGCCAATTTATTTTCCGTCATATTTTATCGGGTCTTTGTGGTAGAGGTTGTTGACAGCTCGTCAACGGTGTTTTTTATGTTTTATTTTTTGAAAGGAGTGTACTTGCGTGATTTGTAGTACTTGTATGTTGTGTAGGGGTTGCCATAAAATCATTTATGTTATAACGATACGTATGATTAACGTATGACCTTTTTGTACATAATCGCTCTGTATTTAAAACATGCCCGTAAGCTCAAACGTGTGGCTTTAATGCTTACAAAGCACGCTACCCACGTTATATAAACCTCTTCTTTTGTTTATTTTGATATTATGTAGGTACTTTAAAAAATAATCTGTGGTATTTATTATCTCACTTTTTTTTTTTCTGAATACAGTGAAATTATCTCAACGAAAGCACATTATGCAGGGTTTTATGAGACGCGATAGTTCAATATCTTTAATTGACCAGTTAAGTTCATAAAAACACATTTTATCTAAATATAAAATCCTCATACACACACACACACACACATATATATATATATATATATATATAAACAGGTTGTTAAATAAAAGGGTTAATACAATTAGTATCTTTTAGTAGCCCTACTAATTAAAATAAGTAAACAAGGTCCTCAAACCAGCTCACTTAGAGAGACACAGGAAATTAGTTTTTTTCAGTAATGATAAAAATATTAAGATAACCAATTAAATTTAATTTGGGTATACTTGGCAAAAATTTACTACCTTGTCATTAAGGTGGTCTAGATGTTGTATTTCCATTTCAAAACTAATTTCACATCTTCTAATCAAATTAATGAATGTTCTGTGAACAATCCTTCGCTACATTCGAATCGTCATACATCAGTTTTCAACTAGCTGTTTTAAACCTACTAGATCATTTATTGGAGATGGATCCCCTAAACTCCTTAAACATTTTTTAGCACTGTGTCTTACTATCCGTTTCGGTAATACGCTTACGTACTAGTTATGTTAGTGAATTTAGGGATTATCAAGGCTATATTTATAGGAAGTATACCCACATTTGCATGAAGACAGCGTGAAAAACTATTTAGGAATAAACACCCTCAGTACACACAGCCGAGAATCCAACCTGGATATCTTCGTCATTGGCAGTCTAGTATACTGTGAGAGTCGCGCGTTAAACCACGAGGTCAACTAAGCGGGGTTTTTAAATAGTGACATACAAAAAAATCACAAGTAATTATTTCAAAGAAGCAGGAGGAGGGAGGTGAGGGGGGAATATTACTGGACCTCCTCGACCGATTGGCGAGTTGTTTTGCATACATATGTTTACTACTACTTTTTTACTCATTTTGATGAGATTTATAAGATCCTATATTCTCGCACCCTTTTGTTGAACATCATGTTCATATATATGTTTTATTTTATTAAATGGGGGAAATATTGGTGATGAATAAACAAAGTCATAAAAAAAATCAATATGAAAAATTGATGGAATGCTATAAATTTTGCGTGTGTTGTATTGTCTTTGTGTATATTTAGACTATAATTTTCATAGGAAGAACTTTTTAGATTTAATAAACTTTTTTCTGCCAAAATTGATAATATTTTACAATGTTATTTGGTATTATTTTATAGACATTGATAATTTTTTATCAAATGTAACAGCTGTTGATCACCTAACCTGACAAATGAATACGTAAAAGTGGATATAGTAACTTTTTTAGGTATCATATAAGGCCCTTCCTATGAAAGTTAAACTATAATATATATATATATATATATTGAGGAAGTGTACTCTCATTCTCATAGCGGGAGAGAGGGAACCATTAAAAATATATATATATATATCTATATATATCAATGAACCCTGAACTCCACGTCACCGTTAAATCAGACAAGGTGAGAAGAACGCCTTAGTCTACGTGTACGACGGTGCATTCGATAGTAAACAGAGCTTAACTAGTTAGTTTTACAATATAAGTTTAACACGCTTCAGTGGCTGCATGGTATAACGCGCTACTCTCTCAGTAGACTTGAATGCCGTTGATGGGGAGATAGAGCTTCAAATCTTGGTGTACTGATTTTTTTCCAAAACTGTTTTACACTCATCCTTCCTTCAAATGCGGTTACAATTCCTATAAATGTAATATTCTTGATCCCTAAAATCATTAACATAATTAAAACATAAACGTATAACCTGAGTGGGTAGTAAGACACGGTGTTAAAAGCAAAATATAAGCTATATTTTGTAATTAAAAAAGTTTAAAATGGAATAATTCATTATATTTTTTAGCTAACAATTAAACTACAGAGGACTAAAAATATAAATTATTAGGACGGTAAACTTTTAAGTATCTATAATACCATTTATGAGACTCATACATGGACATTTTCGAGAAAAAGAAAACGTATTAATTGAGAATATAAAAGAATAATCCCCTAACAGACTTTTCCAACAAAGCAAGTACGAAGTTGGTGGGAAGGCGGGGTGGGAATGGAAGGAGTGAAGGTGGGTAACTTTTATACATATATACATAAAAACAGCGCACTCGAAAACATACAAAAAACAAAGCATTTGAAAGGCTTCCGTTGATTACACATTCAAAATGTTATCCTCTTTTTTGAGTGCCTATTATCTATGTTTCTCTGGGTTTCACAAAGCACTACTCTGCTTACCAAACTCCAAAACTCTCCCTCTTTGAAATCAATGCAACAAACGCTTTAAACAACTACACAAACTCGTTTCTGTGATATTTCTTCCTGAGGATATAAACAGTCTAAACGAATGTAAACGCTGTATAAATTATTGTTTATTCAAATACATGCTTCAGACAACAGAGTAGGAGGATTGCGTGGCGTGTGGAGGGTAATCTACTTTTTTCTTTTTTTCTAATCGCACCTTACTAACGATACATATTTTCTAATTAAGGGGGCCAGAGGAAAAACAAGCCTCATTTCATGAAAAAATGTGTTAGATTTCTGGTAGCTTACCTAATGACATACAAGTATTTTAATAGTCAGTCAAAACCTTTCAACTTACCTCAGCTGGTAGCGTATCTTTCTACTGAAATATGGGTTCCAGGTTCAACTACTGGCATGGTCGAAAAATGTATCATTTGTTGAAATGTGGGTTTATTCTTTTCCATTGATGAATTAACAGCTGAGGACTGGTTGTTGTGCCTGTCCTAATCATAAGTTAAATTAAAAGGCATATGAAGCTACAAAAGGCCTAGTACGCTCGTAGTGGAGAAAATATGACTCGGAATAAAAAATTGACCCAGGCCACAGGCGGGAAATAGTAATGGATGTAAATTGAAATAGAAACCCTTAGTATAGCTAGTATCACGATTTTTTTTTTTTAAGTTATTTGATGTATTTAACCAGCAATTTCTGAACCAATGGATTATATCAGCACACGATAATTTTCTAAGAGCGAGAATAAAAGGTTCTACCCATTTTTCCAGGAATGGTATCTCACATAACTCCAAGGGTTCTTTTACATGCCACGATCGAAGTGGGACAGGCGGCTTTAATTCCCCTCTAAAGGAAGTTTTGGTATGCATTTGTATCGCTCAGGAAAAAACGTTGACCCCAACTGAGTTTAAGCCCACGATCATCGGGGTCGAAGGCAAGCACTTTACCCAAAGATCATTGATGTCAAAAATATTCACGAAGAGTTTATTTACTTTTATAGCTATCTTCACGGATTTAATAAATGATTAGATTGTGAATATCTTGATCAAATCTCTGAGGGTTATCATGTTTTTGCCCTGGACCCTTCAATTACACTAATGGGGTAGAGATTAATAAGGTAGAGCTTAGGAGGAAATGTAGTGTTGGAAATCATTTAGAAAGAACAATCTTCAATATACCTGGCAGGGATTTGAACCGGAACGTTTTGTCATCGAAAAAAATAGACTAAACGAGCCCACTTGACGTTTTCCCCACGATACCTAAGATGCGGATGGTAATACAAAGGCAAAACAAATTACTAATTTTACTTCCTGATATTTATAAGATCGAGGAGGAGGTGTTCATGAAAAGAAGACACCAACATCAGTGGTCACGCTGTCTAAGGCATTAGACTTGAATTTAACAAGGTGTAAAGAGATGTAAAGGTACTGGTAGGACAAACTATTGGTAGTTTTCGACATGTAGGTTTCATTTTCACTGAGATATTTTCATAATATCTTAAACATTGACGGTAATATTAAAATATAAAATAATATTCAAAAAGTTGTGTTTAGTCTGTAGCTAAACACTTTATTAATATCTGTATCATTACACTACTTTAAAAAAATACTTAACCCAAAACATCAGGAACAATTTTAGTGCCAATAACATTAGTGCCTTGGCATTAGAGTGATTCCCAAATCAGGTATTTAATTATATTAGGCCTTAAAAGGGGCCAAAAGGGCCAAAACTGCAATTTTATACACTTGTATTAAGAATCATAACTGCTCTTAGGAGTTTGGTGGTAGGGAAAATAAAAAATAATACCTAGATTTTGTGGTTAAAAGTGATACAAAGGATTTTTATTTTATTTAACACCGCGTCTTACTATCCGTTTGGGTTATACGCTTAAGTAATAATTACGCTAATGGATTATGAATTGGGAATGTTGAATTAGAATAAATTAATCCGCATTTGCGTGGAGGGAGAGTGTAAAAACATTTAGGAAAACCCCCTTCCCAATTTCATACGACCGAGATTCTAACCTCGATCTCCCCATCCTTGGCAGTCTAGCTCCACACAAATCTATCGCGTTAGCCAACTACGCCACCAAGGTGGGTACAAATAAATTATTGATGTTGTATCAACATTCTATAAAATTGACATCTTCAGATCACATGATTTGGTATATGAATGAATAGATGATATTAGAACTAGTTAATTTTCTAGCTGATATAAAAATTGGACTTTAACGAATGGTTTTACACCAAGAAAGTTTAGTAATTTAGCTGTGCATATTTTAAGTTAATGTTTGGACAGTGAAATTGTATGAAAGTAGTTGGCAGCATCTCTTCATTTCTAGTATAATTGTTGATAAATATATTTTCTTTAAATTATAAAATTTATGGTTTTTGTGTACTATAGCACGTTACATATCTCTACATATAGCATGTGTAACATAAAATGAACAACCACAATACGTCAGTTCAACACCTTATTTCAGTGGGTAGCGTGTCTGACTACTAAGCTAAGGGCACAAAGATCGATACTCGAAATGGTAGATAATTATATAAATGGTGCAATTTGTGCCTTCCCTTTCACAGTGATTAGTTAATGATCGGGTGTCAAGTATGTTTTTGAATTGTCAAAGTATTGTAAAGGGGTAATCCAATTGTTCATAAAGAACAAAAGACTAACCTCTGTAAGGAAACCCTGTAACAAAGATAATGTTCTAAGCCTCTGCATGTTCTTTACTCGCATTGGGACGCACACGAACAAAGGTGTCAGTCTCATCTTGTCTGGTTTGTCGGTGTTAAACGTTAGGTCAAGGATAGAACCCTGGCCAGGTGTGATGAGATGCTTATCCGTATCTTCCGCTACGTAAATTTCTGTACATTTCCTTAAAATTTTCACTTCTCCATTCCTATCTCAATAGTGCTAAAATTAAGATGGGCTGGGCGGGTAGTAAGACGCGAATAAAAGGGGTGGGAAATTATCAAATACATGTCTTGATGTTGTGGATGAGAGCACAGAAGCATTGTGCCTTGATTGTTTTCCTACTTAGTATGGACATTTTGTTGGTGCAAATTCCATTTGGATTGATTAGTCCTAATCAAAACTTGGTGGTGCTGAGGCAGCTTAGGTACGACTACCCCTAACACCACAGTGGGAGACATTTTGCTTTTTTTTTTAATAGGTTCTAGTAAGTTTTTGTTTGTGTTGATCAACTGAATAAATATACTTTGCTTCTACATATACATTATTGCAGTGTAACGTGCTTCCATCGCCATATCGTCTAAGGCGTCAGTCTCTCAATATATTAAACTGCTGAATACAGGGAGATCAGGGTTCAAATCCCAGTTGAGTGTAATGAGGGTGTTTTTCCCAAATAGTTACCCATTATTCATCCACGCAAAAACGTGTACACTTTCACTAAATTCAACATTCCTCATCCTTAACATACTAGCGTAATTACTACATACGCGTATAACCTGAACAGATAGTAAGACGTGGGGCTAAAAATAAATAAAAAATTGCAGTATTTATAATATTGACTACAGATGGAATCATAAACAACTTCAAAACAAACACCATTGTTTTAAAGATATATGTAGTAGTTTTAGAAGGTGTATAATATATTATTTATTGAGTTTAAAACAAATATAATGTGATATGTTCAATTTATGAAGACATGTTAACGATTGTTTATTTTATCTAAATTTGCTGGTGAAGAAGTTTCTTATATAAATACGTTGATCATGGGGGAGTATATATATATATATATATATATATATATATATATATATATATATATATATATATATANNNATATATATATATATATATATATATATATATATATATATATATATATATATATATACTCATTGTCTCCAAATATATATATCTCCAAAACTCATTGTCTCAGAATATATGAAAACAATGAGTTTTGCTAAAGTTTGATGATCTGGGTCCAGATTTTGATTAACTGAAAATAAGAAAAAAGTGTCCTATTAAATAACCTAAATATTCTAAAAAGTGACTTCAAATTTAACAAAAAATTGTCTAAAAATATTAACAAAGAGTCGTAATAAATGCACACAGCTATATAAAACACGTGCTTTACAAATGTAAGCTAAAAAATATTAATGAAATGAAGCCTTCAACAACTAAACTCCTACAATCTACCGAATATAATATTGATTTACAAATATCTGTTTCATAAGTACAAGCTACCCCCTTCCAACGCAACACCTTCAAGCTTAGTTGCAGTCTCGCCACTACACACGCAAAGATATTTCATGACCTACATCATCTTATCATTCCGACAACTATGTTTTGAAAAAATGTATGCATTTATAAAATATCTATAGTATTTAAAGACATATGTTTTATTATCATAAGTGAATTAAAAGAACTCGGCTCTTATTAAAAATATTTCAAAAAATCATTTAAATGTCTAAAAATGTCTAAAAATGACTCTAAAAGGATTAAAATCAACAACAAGGGGGTAATGAACAGTGTTTATGTACTTATGAGCATTGTATGTGATGAAGCAATAAAAAGGTGACGCCATCTAAATCCGGCCCCTGTTGATGAATATAAATACAGTGATCACTCAATCATTCGCTAATTTAATCAAGGTGATACGTCAAGGAAGTATCACTAACAAAATGTGAGACTATAAGTTTCAGGTAGTGAATGTAATAGAGGGGGAGAGAGGGGGAAAGAGGTCCCATCCTGCTGTGAATAGTGAAAACGACACTCTCTTCATTCAACAGAAAAAATGCAGAAAATCTCTCTTTGTTTCTTAGAAGAACGGTTTACTGTAGTTACCCCACCCAGCTCTTTATACATTCGTTACAGTCAAAATAAATCTCATTATATATACGCTAAATATATTTCAAATAAATTTTTCAACAATATCGTACTGGCCATCAGTGACTCATCCACAGAGAGTAGTAAGAGGATTCAAGCCNAAAACGAAAAATAATTAAAGAGAAAAAACGCAAGAAAATCTTTAGTAAATCATCCTTTTTGAAAGTGATAGGTGAAACAATATTAATTAATAGATTTGCCTAAATGTAAATAGTCTATTTACAATAGCCTTTTAATTAAAGAAAAGCAACCCGGAACTTTCGAACAAGTTCAAAGTTCTGTAACTATCTTATTCGGAGCTTCCACGCCCACCGGCCAATAATAAAGTCCGTACTTGTCAAATCTTCCCCACATACACTGCAGGTGACCAATCACAACATGCTTTCCGGTGTTGGCTTCTGGATATTTCTAGAAATTCTTGATCTCCTTATAAATGATCGCTGTTTCATAGGGTATAGATCCTATGATATTTTTTTTTAACTTTGAAAGGACTAGTTGAAATTGTTAATTTGTTGGTGACATGTTACTGTTAGTTTGTTCTTTATTTAGCAAAAGGCAGGGGTCGGTAAAAAATCACGTCTATTCATAAGGTGAGTCTATTAAAACATATTTTCCGCTAACTATTGTATTATTTTTTATATTTAACTACTTCTTAAAGTAGAGTTTCAAATAGCCCCCTCCCCAAATCATAATCCTGGGTGCACTACTGCTGGTAATTAATAAAATAAACAACAAGTACTTGATACAAAGACTAAATTAATTAAGAGTAACGCCATCATACGCTATAAAAATAAATAAATACAGCTAGTCTGTTTAAAAATTAACAATATTGAGATTTAAATAAAAAGGATGTGATCTGATGTGAACTTATTAAAAATTATAAAATATTTTTCTTTCCCAATGATTATTATTTCATTGTGTAAGCTTACATGCAACATGTTTTAAAATCACTAATATGATTATGATTTCCAAATTTGTGGTTTATTACGTTTCAGTGAAGCTTTAGAACATTGGTTTATGATACATCCTGACCATCAAATGCCACGTGTAAATTAAATTTTAAACTATATACCAAATGTTTCTATAGTTATTGAACTCAGGCGAGGTTTCTTTGTACAGGAAGCAATTTAGTTTATAGTAGAAATACTTAATAAATAATTATGTCGGTTTAAGTCTGGACAAAAGTATTTCCAGTTGCACCTTAGATTAGATTCTCGAATATTTAGGGGAGGCTAAGTGGTTTGAAACTCGACTGATATCAAAATAGAAGTGGACTGGCTGTTTGGAGAAAATATATTCAGGGTCATTGAAGAATAAAATATTATAGTTACAAAAATGTTCAACAATAATATATGGCCTGATAACTTAATAGCGCGCTCTATATATAGATATATTTCCAAACCTTTAATTATTAGTAATGACTTCCTTTAACAAAGTTATTCAAGATCCAACTAAAAGACGGATGAAGAATTACATCACACGTTTCCTTAGATTGAGATTGTCACTAAGGCTTACAGCAATTATTATTTATCCGATTTGATCAATTATAAATATTGTCATGTCCAGAGAACATATGTAAATAAGGTTTATGTGTAAAAAAGTATAATAATAATAATAATAATAATAATAATTATTATTATTATTATGTCTAAGAAACTTAATTTGTTGACATTCGTGATTGAGATTTAATTAGTGTAAACTCTATGAGTCTCTAAGTAATTCCTATATTGCTACATGCATTGTCTCGATTATGTAACCTTATTTATTAGACCTACGTGTCTTATCACTGACTTTATTATTTACATAATATATTCCTGTTTAAAATGGAAGATAGCTCAAAACCTAATGGCAGGTTGATTTAACGGATCAACCTAACTCTGAGCTAGAATATTCTTACTATAGATTTCTACCCTCTCTCTTTGAGTGTTCATACATTTCTTAGTGACGTTTTTCTTATATTCCGCTGTTTCTAAGTACAAACATTCCATAAACTTTCTTTTTTAAATGTAGAAATCATCCCTTTAGTATTAATAAATAAAAGTGTGGGTTTATATCTACTAAAAATAGATTATGTTTATTAAATGGTAATACAATCAATTATATTATTTAAACTAAATATCTCCCGTTATTATATTAACAAGGTAATTTTTAACTAAGATTGATAACTTTTCTTTTAGTTGCAGTTTACAATTTAACCGAGAGGATAAACATTAATTACAACATGATCATTTTATTATTGAATGTTCTACTCTTGAAAAATGATTTTACTAAATGAATTAAATCAAGAAACAAATATGTATTCTGTAAAATAGCTTCGAGTAGGGGAAAAATAGGTGGGTAAGGATGGAAATCATAAAAGACAAAGAGCCGTAAAGTGGAAACTGGAAATGGTTACAATGAAGAGAATGGGAAGGACAAAAGAAAAATTCGTCAAGCAGAGAACGTTACAAAAAATGTCTGCGAAGTAGTAGTAAAGAGGTACGGAAATGATAAGGGAAGGGGGAATGTAAACGAAGGAAGAATATGAAAAGAACTTATCACCATTAAAACCACTAATAAGACACGTGTAGCAAATGATGATTACGGTGCTGAACAAAAGAAAAAATCCAATAAACCATTTGGGGGAGATGAGGAATATGAAGAGAAGATGGAACGACAAGGGCTAAGGTACAGAATTATTACTCATGGTGTAATATCTTTCACCCTTATTATTTCGTCGTCTTCAAGGACAATTTTTGTTTGCGCTATATTCTTTATTTGCTTCACTGGTATACATAAACATAAATGTAAAGGAGTATTTTACTCTTTTTTATGTTACGAAAGTTTTTCAAATATATTTATATTGGGAATTTTTTAAATTCATTACATTTTAGAAACATTTCCATACATGTGAACATTCGTTTTAGGATATGATAAAATTAAATCATAACTCATAAACTAGTTTTATAATAGCACAGTTTTAAAATTAAAGTTCTGATTAACTTTTGTTTAAATTCCTCACTTAAGATATTATATAACTAATATTCAAGGAAAAACAAATCCCTATTTGAAAATTAAATTCTAGAAAAAATAAACCAAATTAATTTCTCATTGTGATTTTGTGTACATTTTGCATCATTATTTAAGTTTTCCATAATATTCCGATAGGAATAAAGCTAAAATCAAATAAAATTTGTAGAAAAAAGCCTCAACAAACATATTACTCAGATTTAAACTATTAATATATTAATCTCTTTTCGTATACTAATTATTAGGGTAGGTCACTTAAAAGTCTACAAAATACTGTTTAAATACCAGGGGGAAGGGAGGATTAAAATAGCTTATTCTTTGTACTAATATTACTTAGCACAATAATTATTGTGTCTAGGTTTTGTTGTATAATATCAAGGGCTTTGTTAAAGTATATTAATTTAGTTTAGGTCGTGTGCTGATAAATTCGGGGATTAAACGAAAAATCTCTTAAAATTACTAATATTATTTTATTATATTAATTACATTACCTGCTTCGGTGGCCGCATAGTCCATTACGTCACTCTTGTGTTAGACAAGTGACAATGACAGAGAGATCGGGGTTAGAATTCCGGTCGGGTGTAATAAGGGTGGTATTTACAAAGTGGTTTGCCACTTTCTTTTTTCACTATATATCTATCTATAAACACAAATGTCGGTACACTTACTCTATATTCAACATTTCTCATCCCTAACTCATTAACGTAATCAGTTCATGTGCGTATAACCTGAACAAGTAGTAAACTAAAAAAAATAATGTGAATTTTGTATGACCCAAACGAGTTGTAAGATGTAAGAATGTGATAAAAAATATTTAGTTATTAAATTTGTGTATTTATAGTAAAATTTACGATATAAGATGATCTGAAAATCAATATTTTGTTTCTTAAGACTATGAAATTCAAACAGTCTTAAAAATGGCTTCGGTAACTGCCAAATTTATTAATTGGTACAGAATTTTGAAATAAGTATTAATAACTTGGTTACAAAACGTAAAGGTTAGTCTGGTACCTTGAGGAAGTTTATTTCAAAGTACAGTATTTGTAATTTAACTTGCATTTAATTAATTTTATTTAAATATATATAATTCCTTTATTTCTATATCAGTAGTGTACGTATTTAGAAAAGACTTATAAGAACACGACTTACAAACATAGACAGTTCAGCTTTCAAATATAATTAGATATATTATCATTATGCATTTAAAGTTAATTTTATTGGTGAATATTGATATAGTTTTATCAGTCGAATTTATTTAGCCTATAAAGAAAAAAAATCAATAATCATAATAATATAATTTAAAATATAATATTATAATAACACAAATATCATTCTTAAGAAAAATATCGATAGTATATTTTAGTATTTAAAAAAAATATTTGTATGTATAATACAATATAAATATAAACAAGTGTATAATTTATACCTTAAAATATAATACTATGTAAAATTAGTATAAACTGACTTGATATTATAAACAAGAGCTAATTTAGTGAAAACAAAAAATGTTTAAAAGGAATCAATATTTTGTACCAGATTCTAGTTTTCTCCTTCCCTTAGTAGGTTATTATTTTACTTGTTTCTGAATCCCAGTGATTATTTTCACCAAAAGAAGTCAAGGGTTTAATCAATTTTACATCAGCAAAATAACTCATCTTTGTTTTAGCTTTTACATTATATGCTTGGTAGAGCTAAGAAAACCTTCTTCATCAATAACAGTTCTATGAAAATACCGGGAAAGCCCCCAGGGAGGGATATTAATATGTAGCAAAACATTACTAACGAATAAAGTCTTAACTCGATGAAAACTTTTACTAGCAAGATACCTATGGGATATAAAATGGTTTGTTAGAAAAACATGTTAAAGAAACTTACCGAACCAAGATGCAAAATAAACAAGTGGGAAAAATAAGTGTGGATACAATAAAAATATTCTGCAGAAGAAAGTAAACTGTGTTACTAGAATTTTGATGTCGGTAAAGACAAGAAATTTCCGCACCAAAAGAGGGCATTTTAAAGTGGGTTCCTGTTGGTAATAGATGGAAGAGATTTTTGCGGACTTCTACAAACATATCAGACCTTCTTCAAGCTTCGCCGGTGTATTATTATTATTATTAGCACCGTGTTTTATTACCCGTTCGGGTTATACGCACTTACGCTAATGTGTAATGGTAGGGTGATTGTGAGATGAAATGGAGGACCTACAGTTTAACGTAGGAATCCGAACCACGGTGGAGGCCTGAAATTCCCCACATTCACAAAATGTCTTGACAGAGGTGAAGGAAGGGTTTGGTAATCAGATAAATTTGTGCCGGGACCGTTTCGCCGGTGTTGTTAGGCCTAATAAAGAATTGCCATTAGTTCAGTTGACATTCCTAAAAGTATTTTTATCAACAGCATATTGTGTCCGTGTTATTTGTCTCAAAATTAATCGATTAAAATTAATTATTACTGTTCAAATCTTGGCATAATATAAACTCGCATTTCAAAAATTGTCTACCAATATAAATGGTTATTATATTATAACGTCTCGTTTTATTATTTTGACCACATTTAAAAGTGTTCCTCAACACTTTGTGTTTTCAATTAGATGTAAAATATTGTGAGAAAACTTTTAAAGTATGGTAGACTCTCTTGAGCATGTTAGCACTGACTTCGTTAAAAAATAAATGGTGTGGAACTACACACAGAATTTCTAACACCATTGTTTAAAATTGGAGATATTTACTCAAAACTCGTAATATAGTTTTGTGAAACAAAACAATATACACTAGCAAACCCGAGAAAAAATTGCGTTATAATTACGTAAAAAAATTTTTTGCTCCCAATTTTAAATTTTATAATTTTATTTATAAATAATTAAAGTCCTTATTTTTATACTTGAACTAAAAAAAAAAATCTATATTGGGTCCAAAAGGGTCAACACTTCGTATTATAATGTCAACTTCCAGTTAAAATTATATACATTTTATTAGAGGTTGCACATCTTATGGTTATCACATTGCTATTTCATTATTCATTTATAAATTGAGTCCAATAAAAAAGGTATATATTGAATATTGAGTCTAAAATAAAAGAGAGGATCATTGCTGTACAAAAATTTCTCCAAAAAGGTTAAAAAAATAATATCAACTTTTTGAGAGACTTACTTATCTACTTACTCTATGGCATTAGATAATTATTACGTGAAAACTTAAGTAGTATCTTCATACAACTAAAGCTCACAAAATTTGATCAATATTTTTACCAATAACTAAGAAATTATTAGTTTTATAAATATATATTTCAAATAAAAGTTTTTATTTTTAATATTATTATTATTATTATTAATTAGCACCGCGTCTTATTACCCGTTAGGGCAATACGCACTTACGCTCATCTGTAATTGTAAGATGATTGAGAGAATATTATAATTTGAAGGGATATATAAGAATGTTTTCTCTAAACATTTCATGACTTCTAATAAAGTTAATGTATTTAAGACTTATTAGTAAAAAGGTAAGTCAACAAATTATAAAATGAAAATTTATCTTTTCAAGAAAATGATATATATATGTATATATTAATTTAAACACATTCTTATACGTAAATAAACAATAAACTAAAGTTTAAAATAAAAGTATTCACCAATAATTATCCACACACCATAAAGTCGAAACAACTAAATACTAAGTTCTAAATATGACAAACGATGTAACGAATATAAAACCACCACCACCACCACTAATGATGATGATGATAATAATAATAATAATAATAAAAATAATAAACATTTACATTTCAATTTCATTTATTATAAGACTTGCCAACAATCGTGAGACCTATGACAGGCCAGCAATGAAAAGTACTCAATAATCATTAAAGCATGTAAAATAACAATATAAAATAATAAATAATAGCTAAATAAGTATACAACCTGATGAATAATTACAAAAAATAGGACATAATTATTAATGAGAGCTGATAAAAATAATAAATAAATAACTCGAAAGTAGTAAAAAACATAAGTATTTAAAAAGCAGTAACAATAAGAAAAAAAATAAAACAGAATAGTGTAAATTTAAATATGCGTGGTAGAGCCTTTAAAAGATAAATACATTATAAGGGAGTT
This sequence comes from Timema monikensis, assembly GCA_902151445.1. Lineage (NCBI taxonomy): Eukaryota > Metazoa > Arthropoda > Insecta > Phasmatodea > Timematidae > Timema > Timema monikensis. The sequence continues at coordinate 268,076 of CABFVZ010000877.1, forward strand.
ATTTAAATAACTCTCTGAATTTGTCTTTTCTTTTATGATAAGAGTCGAATTTGACAAATTTGAAATTAGCGCTGTAGATAAAACATCTTATAGGGTTCACCTTGTAAGTGATGTTAAGAGAAAATAATTATATATTACGAGAGGCACGAAAAGGGACACGTAAACCTACATGATCAAGGGCAAATGTACATGAAATGTTGATATTGAAAGTATTAAAAACAAAAAGGGTATCAGAATAAAGTCCACGCGAGTAGAGATAATAATAATGATGATGATGATAATGATGATGATGAAGATAATTATGGTGAAAATGATGGTAATGATGCTGATAATGATAGTAATAAATAATAATAATAATAATAATAATAATAATAGCGGGAATAAATATTAGAGGAGACAAGTCAGCCTAAGCATGGCTGCAAAGCAGGCAAAAAGGTACGGCAGAAAGGGCCAACAAGTCTTGTTGCTGACGTGGATTAATATTCGTATAAACCTCCCGAGTGTAGATGGATTACACCCTGCCCTCCTACCCTAACACGTCTTCCCTGCACGTGGATTCCTGCGCAAACAGCTACGGGGACACTTTAAGGAAGGCCTACATAATGAATCGTCCCTCCAAAGGAACCCATAGAAAATGCTCGAATTGCTCTTTCACTTAAAGTTGAAGTGAAGCCTCATATTACAGTATTTATTAATGATATTAGTAATAATACTGATAATAATAATTTAGACCTTGGTGGTATTAGGGTAAAGTTCTTGGCTCAGGACCTAATGTTTGTGGGTTCAAACCCAGCCTAGGTAGACATATTTATTTGGAGCGATTAAAATCCTTAGCACAACTTCCTTTCGGGGAAGAAATAAGGCCGTAGGCCTCAGGTCGATCGGTACCATTGATCTCATTTATTAATAAATCCATTCGATATGGTTAATTGACGCTTGACGTGGCTCGTGGGAAACACACCAGAGAGATACAGCTTGACGAGGTTGTAATGGTGTACTGTGTAATATACCTTTGTGAATTAATGGTTTTATACCAGCAAAGGAGTGAATACAGACTTCCTATAACAGTGTCGAGAAGCGTAACTACCACTTGTAGTTGCCTTTAGGAAAGATAAGATTGAAAAACAATAGTTATCATTTAAAATGTAGCTTCAAAACAAGCAATCTATTTTCAATATTTTTATGGTATTGTATAATTTAAAATAGAATAGGGGAGATTGACTCCACAGAAGTATAAGTAAAAGTAAATAATTTAATTTGTTGAAGTAAAAAACCATAGAGAATCAAGTTTACTAAAAAAAACGCAATATGTTAATACTATATTGATGTATTTAAAACTAGTTTGATATATTATTTACTTGTAATATAATAAACAGTGGCATACCAATATGAGCTTAAAGTTTTTTTAAAAATCCATCTAACATTACGTTTTAGTCAAACTAAAAGTAAAAAAGAAGCCCCTCTGATAAAACACATCCTAGAGATAAGAAGTAAGGAAATGGAGTGAAATAACACTTTTCATTGAATTATGTGATATAAGGGAAGATCATAAAAAATATAAAGAATTGGGGAGAACGTTTAATACGTGAACATAATGTTTTGGGAATGTCTCATTTACTTGGTAATAAGATAAGAGATGACTATACTATGTAATTTGATTCAAATTAAATTAAAACAAGCTACTTGCATATTTCTTTGTTTTTATTGTTTTTTAAAATTTATTTACCAAAATGGTGCATCTATAACTTACTTTGGGGGAAGCCAGCGAATGGATCTTAGCTATTATTTATGTAATTTTTTTTTCCCAATTGGTAATTATAAGGATATTTTTAGAATGTATAGTCACGGTTTACCTTTTGAATAACAAATGTAGCTTATGCATTTGAAACATTTTTAGTAATATCTATTATAGGTGTACATAATATGATTTATGCTATTATTATCTACCACTTTGCCCCTTCGACCACCAAATCACACCTCTGATTCATAGAGATGAACACAAATATTTAGAGTCTAGTCCTTCCTAGGATCCATACTCTCTGAAGATAAAGTTACGCCCACTAATTCTTGACTCACGGCTGCCTAAAATGCAGCAGTACTAGAGTTTTATAAGCCCTTTCGAGAAATTGTTGTCCTTTTGTCGTGATCACGTGCTCACACAGTCTACACGGAACAAGAATACAATCGTGGTAGCTAGTGGGTGAAATATTGACAGTTCTTTCGACACGTGCACACACGGCTTAAATGTAGGCATTCTTAAGGGTCCCACCTTTCTAAAATTGAAAATATTTGACATTTCTTAAGTGAATGAAGCTTTTATGGTTAGAAATCATTAAAATAACTTAAAATGCGTTGTTATGGACTTAATAATATAATATTTCACTTTTTGTAAAAATACTAGATCCATACTCCTATTTAGACAGGAAGAAACAATTTAATATTTACAGCCTTTATAATTATACTTATGCTTCAAGTCCTGTGATCTAAAATTATAACTTTAGATTGATATTATCAATACCTATAAAATAAAACTATTAATAAAATAATATCATTATTTGCTGCAGACAAAAAATGTGATTGTATTTTATAAAAGTTTATTACAATGAAAATTGGGCTTTACTTTGAACGTGTTAAATAGGCGTCTCAAATTATTGGAAATAAAGCTACGTAACTCTTTTTGTGTGCTCAAACACGAACCGTTGTAACCTCTACGCAACACTTTCCACTACGTGTGTCCCCACCCTCCCCATTCCGCTATCACCTCTGCTCTCTGTATCATCAGTTATAAACTAAATTATACATTTGACTTGTAAGCTTTGCTCTTCTTACCGCTATCAGGACGGCCAGACTGATAACCGTGCGAGCAGCTGGTGGGATAAACTGGCAAGTGAGTGCGTAATAGTTCTCGATAGCTGTTGACGAGGAGGCAAAGGTTCGAATCTTGGCTCGGTGAACTGAGTGGCTTTAGATGCCAACCGAATCCCTCCACTACAAACCACCACTGCGGGAAACTTTCCCATTCAAAATTTACCGTAAACTTTCCATCTATATCTAGAACTAGATACTAAGAAGTCGTCAACCATATGTTTTATGTAATTTATATTATGTGACCATAAAGTACATTTATGCCAATAATATGGTTGTTATGAAGTAGGAGACATTTGATCAACAGGCTTATTGCTTTGAAATAAGATATCAGGGTAAAATGATTCTCTAATTTTTATGTTGCATATTCTGCATACTTACATCCAAGTAATACAATGATTCTGTCATTAGGTTAAATTCTTGGCTAGTTCTATTAACAAGTTTAATACAAAGAGTATTAAATTTAAACCTCAAGGAGAATATTTTAGTGTAAGGTTTAGATTAAATCCTTTCCAATAAAATAAGTTAATTTTTAACTTAGTAAAAATGTTGTCAATATAAATCAACATTGTATTTATTCGATCTTGGCATTTCATTGTCTGAAAACTTACATTTGTAATGTTAATATAAATATTGCAGAGACGTGACTATTTTTTTAAATACAAGATTCCCTGTGTTATCTAGACTTTACAAAAGGTATTCCCATAGTTACATAAGCTTTAGAGAGTAGCATGGAGGAGGGACATTTTATTTTTCGTAAAAGAAACTTGTGTGAAGTTATTGGTGATTACTATTTAGAATATGATGAACGCTTTAAAGCTTGATGGATAAATATATGCAGTCAACCTGCAATCAAATATTTCAGCTAGAAAATAAAAAGGGGAGCAGTGGAGAGGAGATAAGATATCTGTTATAATCAGTGTTCTTAGTTTTTCGGTTAAATTTGTCTTGTATGTAAGCACATGTTATTTAAATTTTGCCAGTAAATGTTCCAAATTTACGATTATATTCCAGTTCTTAAATTAGTGTACATATGTAATCAATTAAAGTAAAAGATGATGACTATAACTTATCATTTTGTAGTTGTGTACTAAGCTTTAAGCACAAATATACCTACCAAGTTTAACTTGCTAGGCCGACGCGTGTTGGCGGGTCCTAGCTCGGACAAATTGAAGGGGCAAGTTCATTTCAGTATCAACTTGACCAACCATACAACATAGCTTAATAACTCATGTATAATCTGCTTGATGTTGCACTGCGCTAAATAGATACCTTGCAGTGATACGAACTGATATGTGAGAATTGTTGTTGGTGACGGGGTGATAGGATTTTGAATACTTACTGGCGAAATGAGTTTTTTTTTTCATAAATGGTTTCTCACTCTTCCTCCATGCAAATGAGGGTAAATTTATTCTAAAATTAAACTTTCATATTCCCTCTCTTGTTAGTATAATAAATATTATAGTAAAGCCCGAACCGGTACTTAAATGTGTTGAAAAATTAATCTCTACAATGACGAAGGACATACACTATAAATGTGCACTATTACAAGTTAAGGTATATAAGGTGCATGATCTTCAGACAGTGTTATTACGATTCTTATAGCAAAACATTTTTGAGCAAAACAGTTACAATATTTCTTCAGTAGAAACATAAAATTTAATCTTCTTCACATGATGATATCAACAGCTTATGAATATCTGTCAAGGGTTGCCTGGAATTTAACGACAACTTTATATCTTTATTTAAAAAGTTTCAAACCTAATGCCGCTATTTTCATGACAGATATTTAACAACTGTTGATATCACCATGTGAAGAAAATTGAACTTTATGCTCTTACTAATGGAATATACTATTTATTTTGTACAAAATACATTTTTCTATGAAAACTGCAAATACACTACCCTTAACACGCATTCCCAACATTCCCACCTAAACTTACACTCAGTTTATTCCGAAAGTCTAAGCGGTACTGATTACATAATGGTTTTTACTAACAATTTGTATACACCCGAAAGGTATCAGTTTAACCTTGATCAATAACACCATGGCGGTATCTTATAATCTACAACATAGTGTAATCGGTCAAGGTAAGACTACTTCTTTCAGGGTAGATGTAAATATGTAACGGAAGGAGTTCTTTTAATCGCGTCAAGATACTGTCATTGAAAACCATTTCTTTTCTCAAAATACTATGTTTTTGAATAAAATTATTTCAAAACTATTTTTCAAACCAAATTTACTAGGATGATTGGGGAGGAGAAGGGGGTGGATGGAATTATTATAGAGTATGGGTCCTCTTAAACAGGATATGAACGTAATAACTATTATCATTATAATGGTATTTTGGTTTGTGCAAAGCGTTTTGTTACCCATACCGATTATTCACCTATTCACACCAATGTGGTCAGGAAAAGAAGGTTAAGGAAATATGAAACGTGTCTACACTTACGAGGATGAACTGGAAACTATTTAGAAAAAAAATTGCTTCTGTAAACAGGGACAGAATTAAAACCTTGATTTATACATCAACGTCGACCACAAATAAAGTTTTTGAGATAGATTTTTTTTAACCACCACGTCTTACTATCTTTTGTGGTAATACGCTCATGTACTAATTTCGCCTAATGAATTAGAGATGAGGAATGTATAATTTAGATGAAGGGTACGCACATTTGAGTGGAGAGAGAGTGGGAACCTTTTTCGGAAAAACTAGTTTCAGTACATCTAGCTGGGATTGAACCATGATATCCCTGTCATCAGCAGTATAGTCTGTTGTGAGAGTAACGCCTTATACCATGAGGCCATGAGGCTACCGAAGCATGTAGTAACCTATTTCCTTAATACAATTTGGTGTAGATGCTGCCTACTTTTATTACGAACTATAAGGTAAAATTAAATTTTATAATAAATGTAAAATTAATAAAAACTAGCATTTTATTTAAAAAAATTGACACAAATAAAAGGTTTATTTACGTTTTTTAAAGCTAGTTGTAAATACAAATCGCTCTTAACCTTACAATTATTACTATATTTATCTAGATTAGATTTTGTACAAATGTGGCTTTGTATTCTCTCTTCTCGAAGTGTGGAAAAATATTTGAGCGAGGAATATATATTTCTAACGTCAACATGGTAATGACATTTAACCAAGTTGTACGTTCTGTCGAGGAAAACTGTATGTCCACACGAGCGAATAACGTTCACAGAGATAGCATGATAATATACTCTTGGTGGGTAGAGAGGAAATATGAATCTCTCAGGGATAAATTTACCTTTCGAATCGACAAATTCTGTACCTTTTAATTATGATAGTGTGGATGACTTAATGTTTGTCAATGTGGATATGACACTTTCTAAGAACACAGAAATTTGAACTCAACCAACTATTCTAAAATTATTTATCGCATATATATATGTATATATTTGTAATATATTTACATGAAACTAGGAGTTTAATCTAGTTGTATTAGTGAGATAAAAGTAGAATATTTGGTTATATAATAAGCTATATATTTACTACTGCCACTATTTGAACCGTATTTAACTCCCGTTTCAGCTATCTGCTTCTAATTACACTAGCTGATTACGGCTGAATATGATTGAGAAAATGTACCCGTAGCTCCGTGGAGGAAGATTGGTAAGCCATCTAGAAAATAACACCCTCAGTACACCCAGCCGGGACTAAAACCTGAACCTCCCCATTGCCGTCAAACCAGTCTATAAGCTTGACGTTTGGTCTGCCTTGCCTACCAATATGAGTTTGCAATAATCAGACCAATAACCTGCCAATAACCAATAAGTGATCAGTTGATCAAATAGTCAAGCTAGTCTAGAATGTTTTGTCAAATTTGAGGAGGTTCAGAGGTATGAATTCTGACCAGATGTATAAAGGATGATTTTCCCTAACTTATTTACCCACTTACTATTCACGCAAATATAGATGCATTTTAATCTTAATTATGTCTTACTCATTCCAAGCCAATTAACATAACTAATATACCCACTTCTGTGGCCGAATGGTCTAAGGCATCACTCTCGTGTTAGACTGGTCTGTTGATAATGGGAAGAACGAGGTTCGAATCATGGTCTAGTGAGGGTGGTTTTCCCATAGTGGTTTCCCACTCTCCTTCCACGCAAATGTGGGTAGATTATCTTTAAAAACGCTTATTTCCTAATCCTTACCCCACTATGATATTTACACATAGGTTTATAAAATTAACAGGTTGTAAGACGTGTTTATAAAAAAAAGTGAATAGAATAACTAATAAATATGCATATTTCCCAGACAATTATTATGACACGATGGGAAAAATTACCAAGCAAATAGAGAATTATTGTGTTTATGATATTATTTAGTGGAGTGGAAACATAGGGAAATTCTTTTAATGGTAGGCCTATATGCATTAAAGTTACCTTGAAGTTTTGACACGTGTTTGTTTAAAATACCCTTGATTTAGGATGAATATAATTTATTTCCAAAACCATCTTTATATCGAGTACATTTGTACACTGCTCTTTAACGCCAATGATTTTTGTTAATTTTATTTGCACTTATTTGAGGCGTTTAACGTGCACTTTATGAACTAACTGATTATATCAGCATACGACTTATAAGCTAACTTAAATATAGATCACACCCAAAATCCAGACTCCGGCCATTAATTCATCACTGTTAAAGGGGAAATTCTCATTTCACAAACTATACATTTGTAAATCATGCCAGGAATTGAGCTTGGGACCATTATTTAGCTAAGTAATAAATTACAATTGGAGTTTACAATTATCCAGATTGTTGTAGAATCATATATTACAATAGTTTGGTTTAATACAGACAAACACTAGTATAGAAAATTTTAAGATACGACTTAAAAGGTTGGGTTATACTTAATTGTTGGTTTTGTAAGTCACCCTTAAGGTGCCCACCAAGGTTTCTTTGATCTCCAGTGAAGGGATGTGTTTTTAAACTGATTTTTCAAAGCTTCACGTAACAATACCTGTCTAATTTTTCTGAATATTTTAACAAATAAAGTAGGGGTGATGAAGCCATAATTTAAAGATAGTGTATCCACGTCTGCATGGAGGGAGATTGGGAAACTATTCAAGTAAAACCACCCTTATTACACCCAAACTCCCCATCACCAGCAAACCACGCACGACTATACTAAGACCTATGCATTCGCTCCTACAAGAGTGGGCTATTACAAAATTAAGTAAACTTTTTTTTTCTAAAATATTATTTGTATACATGTTTTAATAGGAGAAAATAACTAAAAATGGTAACGCATTTTAAATTAATACATGAAAAAAACTACTAATAATATGACCATGACCACGCCCGTATCCATAATTTTCTTTTGGGCAAGGGGCTAAAGGGCCCGAACTCTTCAAATGTTATTCGGCGATGACGGTAATCTCAAGGCTAAGCAACGGGAGGTGGACGAATTAGAGAAATTTTTTTACCAAAATTTCATACAAAAATATACTGAAGTAAACTCATGCCTTGCATTCACTAATAATTGATATACTTTTTATGACTTTTAATAGAAACTTACTACTTAGGCAACCTAGGTTGTAGATAAAGTGACTTTAGTCTCCAGTGCTGCCAAACGTGATAACTATAAAATGGTTGCATGGTGAGAGGCTTGAAATTACCCGAAAACAACAAAACACATTTGAAGGAAATAACGTCATAAATATACACTCTTGGAACTATTATTATTAGCACCAAGTCTTATTACTCGTTCGGGTTATACGCACTTACGCTAGATGTGTAATGGTAGGGTGATTTTGAGATGAAATGGAGGACCTACAGTTTAACGTGGAATCCGAACCACGGTGGAAGCCTGGCATTCCACACGTTCACAAGTTGTGATTAATACACGCCTTGTCAGTGGTGAAGGAAGGGTTTGACAATCAGATAAATCCATGCCAGGACACTTGGAACTAAAAATGTAGTTTACACAGAGTTTAACCGTCAATTTTAATTAAATATAATTTTATAATTTTTTAGTTTTATATAGTAATTTTAAATTTTTATTTAAATTTCAGAGGGGGCTTCAGCCCAACGAATTCCCCCCTCCCCCTCAATACGAGCCTGACAGTGACAATACTTGACGGTATATACAATATCACACCTGCTTGCCCTTCTTAATGAACTTTTTTACCTTCCATCCACATCATTCAGGCCTAGAACGTACACAAACCCTGTTAAAAACATCCCCATTACCACCCCTACCATCAATCCCACTTTCCATTAAACACGTCAAAGTTTGCTGACGTCCCCTTTCCATAGCCGCTCGGGTCTCTATGTTTTGATTAAAATGTCACTATTGCCTACGGGTAATTGTGCGAGATACGCACTTGTGCTCACGCATCACCAGCGTCACAATAGCATGGTGTGCGTAGGAGCGAGGTCCGGACGTTGGATTACAAGTGCGTGTAAATCACAGGCTCCGAGCTTGCTAGGTCCACCCTAAAAGAAAGTTCATGATCACATGGGGACAGAAATTGATGAAGGCTACAGAAAAAAAAATAGTTCTACGCTAAAATTAATGCTGCAAAATATAATCTCCCACCGCTCCCATACTTTTTATTGTTTACTTTCTAAGCAGCAATTTCATGGCTTCGTCTAATGGAGGGACTGACATGGAGTAGCCATGTGAATATTTAGGTAAACATCATAACGATAAGGGATCCTTTCTTCAGTTGCAAATATTAACTCACACGCAGTACTGTATGTCGTGGGATTGAGGGTTTCATCTACTCTGTAGCGTCCCTTCGTATTGAAAATATTATAGTCTGATAGTGTTCTCTCTGCTGTGTCCTTAAACATTTGTATGTTAAATATAAATATATATACATTAAATATAGACTATATAAGTTATATATAAATGCATACAATAATAATACAATATATAAAATATATACTATAATAATACAATATATAAAAATATATACTATAATAATACTATATATATAAATATATACTATAATAATACAATATACATTATGTATATAAAGAAATATAATATAAGGCAATACATGATAATAAATAAATATAATTATGGACACGGTAGGAATAACAGTACCTTATATGTTTTAAGACCTTAAAATAAATTCTTGGATTAAAAAGAAAATAATTTCAATACGGTAGGAATAACAGTACCATATATGTTTTAAGACCTTAAAATAAATTCTTGGATTAAAAAGAAAATAATTTCAATTCTAGATTTAAAAAAAAGTTTTAAGCCTTGACGCCCCTGAATTTAAATAATCCTATCCTGGTGAAGCAAAGGCCTTGAATTACTGCAAAGCTGTGAGAGAAAAGAAGAGGGAGATCAACAAAGAGAATGATGTAAGATAAAGAGAGAGAAAAATATTCGTGAGACGGAAATAATTTGTGACTCGAGGAGGAGAAAGAGAAATTTCGAGGACCAGCGCTGTTGGTAGGCCTGGCGTCCCACGCGTGCACGTGCCAAATAAGGGGACCGGGAGCAAAGGAGCAAATGACATTTCGTAGAAAACTCGCTCCACGTGAGGAAAGGTTAGCTCTAATGTTCTTCTCTTTCGAAATGTCTCCGCAAGGGAAAGTTTCACTTGATTTATTAGTCTTGGACCAATTGGGAGGGTTGGCCACACAGGTAGCGTGGCTGGCTCTAGACTCTTGTGACCTTGTATATATTAGGCCATTAATGTTTCAAAATGCCTACGGAGGAAATAAAAAAATAAGTTTACTACGTGAATAACGAAATATTACACGTTAATTATCATCCAATTAATGCTCTTTACATTTTACGTTTAATTTGGTTTTGTGCTCCAGGCTTTACGATTTAGCCTATTTAAATATCCACACCAATAGGTGAGAGTCAAGAAAGACATGTTTTAAGAGGGAATATTCCAGAACTTACGTGGAGGAAGAGTGGAAAACCATTTAAGAAAATTAACCATCAGTACACCCGACTGGAATTCATGTCTTGACCTCCATGTCACCAGAAAACTATACCAGATGAGGGTGACGCCTTATCCCGCGTACTTGTGGATGTGGTTATTGATACGTTATTCGAGATCTTATCCATCCCTTTGACCTCGTTTCAGTATTTAGAAACCTACATGAAAGTTGTTGCAAATTTGGTAGCTCACTAATAGCTTTGGCCAATTCATGTAACTTATCTGAAACTATCGTAGCAAGAAATTGTAATTACAGCTGGAAAAGTTACTATACCTACGTTCATGTATTCATTTGTCAAGCCATATGATCTTCGGCTGCCACTTTTGATATGAATTATCAATACCAATAAAATTATATTAATTAAATAGTAAAATAGAAAATGTGGGCATCTAAAAATATGCTCTATTTCTCCAAAGGCCTTTCCTATAAAATTGGAATATATCATTCAAAATCATAAATATACAAATGAATTACTTGTGAATGTGACAAAAAAATTTTTTTTAACATTTGTTAAAATAGCTAACAGGATGGTAATGCAAAATAAAATCATAGGAAAAGGATTTTTTTTTGTTGTGGTCTAACCTATTATCGTTTTAAATTAAAGAATAATAAGTTAAAAAAAAATTCTCTAGCATTGATTTTGTTGGAGGAAGGTTCTTATTTAGATTTAACTCATGAGAACAAACTCAACTCATGGCTTATAATTGAGATTTTATGGAATTCAAATTAATTAATTGATAAATATTCAAACCAATTCTCAGCTTTTAACGTCTTGTGGTTTATAATTATTTATAAAGCATCAAACACTTTTTTTCTTGCATATCTTGGTATGCGTATTCTTAGTTTATCCTGTATTATTATTATATTATGGAATAAAATATAGGGCCATAATGTAATCTGTAAAGGAAAGATTGCTGATACCTTTCAGGGTAGACAGAATGTGCAGTACAAATGTACAGTCCAATTTTAACTGAAATTGCTTTTTAGAAATAAAAAATTGCCTTTAAATTAATATTAATATTAATTATTGGTAAAATGTTGTATTTATAAATATTTATTTTATCAAACATGACATATAAATACCACATAACTTGAAACATAAATACATGAAAATACATTAAGAACAGTTTTCTTTGTTGGGTAAGTTTATTCCAATGTAAATTGTAATATACAGTTATACATCTGAATAAATTAAGATGTTGTTTTAAGGAATCGATAGCCTTTATACTATACAAATACATAGCAATAATTCCCTGATGTTAAAGGGACAAATACATAGTTTTTTCAATAAAATGACAACACAAGAACATCAGATATAAAGTTGTCAAGAGGATACAAATAGGATTTCTCCTTGGTCATAGAAGAAGCGGGGATATATAAAAGTATTTTAATTTCAAGTGAATATTCTCAGATATCCCAACTCAAAAGTAAGGCTTAATAATTTTACTGGAAGGCCCTTAAAGATCATATGGGGGTATTTGATTTAAATAACTTTCTATAAATATGATGTTTAAATCATGTGTCTTCAAACGAATCATGAAAAGAATTGTGGTGGATCAATTTTGTATAAAGAACTTTACAATAGTTTCAGATTGGTTGAGAGCTGTCATACTAGCATAATTGAATGCCCCAATTTAAGAGAAAACTTCATAACCAGCCTATATTTTAAATATACAATTAAAATAATTGGTTGTTTAGAATAAAAGTGACTACGTTAGCGTGTTTTTAATAGTTTTATCAGGATAAATATAGTGTGTATAAAATCAGATTACGATAATTCATTTATCTAAGGAAAGGTTTTAACACTAAAATATTATGTTGTTATAAAAGCAGGTATTATAAATTTGACCTCATTCAATAAAATGTGTTATATTGGTTTGTGATACCAGTTTTTAAAATCTATCTCAAATGGCTTTTTTAATTTAATTAAATACTAAAATGAGGCACATCTGCTACAGCTTGTTAAGACATTCACATTAAAGTTTCCAATTTTACATATTTATCGTGTGTATATGATTGGATTGGAAAAATAAGTACTATAGAAGTTGGGCGTTATATTATTCTCGATGAAAATTAAAACCATAAATAGAGAAAACCACAATCAATGTTACATCAATAATATCAGTTTGTTATCCCTGATACCTGGTGAAGGGTCATAATCTCGTGTTTGATGAAAACTGTGCAAAATGAAACCATCTCTCTTTTCCCTAGTACCACTCCATATAGTGTTGAGTCTTAACATTTTTTTTAACAAAATATTATTGGATTATTTTCATGCGCTTCGCATATTGTGTAATCCGCATATTTTAACAAATACGGCTAGGATAAATAAAGAAGTAGTTGAGAGAAAATTTACCAACATCATTGAGGAAACATAAAATCATTTGTAAAACCAACGGAGATTAGAATCATGTCATCATCGGACTAGATGAGACAGAGGCCTAAATTCACGTGCCTGATGTTAAATTATGTAAACTATTACTAGTTCTATGATTAGAATATAAAGTATAAATCAATGGTGTATGTAAGACGCGTGAGAAAAGTATGTTTTAACTCTTTACAATATTTATATAAATTCAATGAAATATATCCTGTTGATATTTAAATATTGATGAGAAAAGTGTATCCTGTATTTTTTTCAAACCCCAGAGTAGAAACTCAACATTTTGCTCAGTAGCTACAATATACCACAACGGCTATGTATATAAAAGCATCACAAAAGGCAGATTTATACGATTTTAATACTAGTTTTAAACAATGTTGGACTATTATATGAAAACAATTTAATATTGGTTTCGCACTTTTAATAAAATAAAATATGTAATATCAGGAAATAGGGTGAGTGATGCACAGTTAAAAGTTAGCTAAATTAATATTTTTTTCAAAATTAACAAGACAGTTACTTGTACTTTTGTATATACCATACTAGCAGTTTGACCCTTTTTTTCGCAAGGGTAAGCCGCATCAAATTACATCATGTTAGGACGTTCAACACACAGCCGGCATCATCTTTTATAGTTCCTCCATGTACAATCCTGAGCTAGTTCTTGTAATCATAAACTTGTCATGGTAGTTATTAAATTAAAATAAATCCAATCTTTGAATCAAAGTATTACTTATCTCACAACTTAAGTGCACGAACGAATGAAAACCCGTGGCAACGCATTATTTACTTAAGCACGATCAAAATGAAGTTAAATATATATATATATATATATATATATTGTTAAAGAAACATATCGGAGAAAAGAACATACATTTAACCATAGAGCATAAATAAAATTATATAATTTGTTACAAAAACATTTTAAATATTGAGAATCATGATCTACCAAAGAGAATCATGGCCCCCAAACTATGCCACCAAAATTTGTTTATTTTAGCCGTTAGGTCGTTGTTAGATAAGTGCTAATTTATACTTTTATCATTAGCTATGTATTCTCAATATTAATGAATCGCCTTTAGATCTTTCGTTTTTATATTTCTAAAGTTTTAGACTTTCTTTTTCTGCCTTTACAAAGATACAAAGCTTTCCAGAATGTCTAGAAGGCTTTTATTTATAAATTTAGGAATATTGTGGTTCTCTCCATTTCCCATCAACTGATTTTTTAATTACAAACTTTTCAGATGTTATTGTTATGTGGTCACCAAATAGGAAAACTATATCTACCCGTTGCTGAAAACTAGATTTTCTAATAGTTTTGAAGATGTCAAGTTACTACTCGCCCCTTTTTCATATTCATATTCCAAATTCTCATTTTGAAATTTTAAGATATATTTGGTTGTATTTCATGTTTTTTATGTGCCAAATTTAAACTTGTAACCACTTCTAAAAACCTAATTTTGAAATTCTTTATGTTCAGATGCCATTCAACTATCCAGGAAAGTCTATTTACTTACATTCAACATTTAAATTTTCTACACCTATTCCACCAAAGTGCTTTTATATTAGCTTTAGAAATTTAGATGGGGCCCGCCCTTCCCATTTTTCTCTCCTTCATTTAGAAATTTCTGAATATTTATACGTTTATGTGTTTTGAGGAAGTACTTATATCCCCTTGACAACTGGAAACCTTCCATCACAGCTAGAAGTAGATTTTGCATTTAGTTTTGGATTTTTTTTTAAACTTCGAGTTCCTCAAACCCCTTTGAATATTAAATATTTAAAATTTATTTGGTTATTGAAAATAATACCTCTATATTCCTGACAAATTTTAATGTTATAACTTACATATTCTTATAAACTTATTTATTAACTCCCCACCCCAACTGCTTCCCTATTTATTAGACTCACTATAGAATTTAAAAATGTTATACTTTTCTCATTATTTGGAATGATGCTTGCAAAATTTGGTTTCTATACTAAACGATGCATTAGTTTTGCTTATTAATTTTTTAATAGTCAAATGCCCCTCTTCCCCCAAATTATCTAACTACCAATTATAAAGGTGAAATTTAAGGATTATTTGGTTATCGCAGTTGCACATCTACCTTCCTGCCAACTTCCAATGTTCTAAAACAGCTTTAAAAAAATATGACCCCATCTCCCCCTATTGCCTGAAGATATAATTTAAAATGTTCACACTTTTATAGTTATTTGCAGTGTTATATTTAACTGCCTTTTAAATTTAAGTTTTCTACGATACTAAAAAAGTGGTTATTTCTATTAGTTTTGTAAATTTTAACCCCAACCCCACATTTTATTTCCGCTCACTTTGTGATATTTTAAATTTTAAGATTTATTTGGTTATCTGGATTTTTCTCTCTATTTATCAACAAAATTTTAGTTTTATTTTCATCTAAAGTTTCTTAACCAAATATAGCCCCATTCTCCATTTTATTGGATGGAGTTCCATTTCAAAATCTAAAATTTTAAGAATTATTTTTATACGGTAGATGGTTAGCTAATTAATGTTCTCTACCACACATGTAAGTTGATAATATATTAGTTATGGAAATATTAGCTCCAATCCCCCACCCATTTCTTCAACTCTTAGTTATAAATTCAAAATTTTGAGAATTATTTTATCATTTGGTTTTATATTTTGACCTGCCTACTAAATTTAAATTTTCTATCAAACCACCGCCCTTTTCCTATATCCTAAGCTAACATTTAACATGTTAATTGTTCAGAATCTTTATGGTTATTTGGAGTGGTCTCTTTACTTTTCTTCCAAATCTAAATTTCTACCCCACTGGGAAGAAGTTGATTCTATTAGTTTTTAGAAATTTTGACCCCTCACCCTATTTTTCTAACCACCATTTAGAAATATAAACATTTATTTAGAATAATTAGGTTATTTGGAGATGTCCTTTGTCCTTTCTGCCAATTTTTTTTTACCACACTTAAAAGTGTTTTTTTTATACACCCCTTACCTATTTCCACCCCTCCCCTATTTCCAGGTGTCCCATTTAGAAGTTTTATATTTTCAGACTTTTATATTATTATTTAGACAAGTCCCCCTTTACCGACTTCCCAATTTCAATTTTATAACACATTGTTTAGTTATTTCTATTAGTTTGGGAAGTTTTGAATAAACCTTTTTTTCTTCAATTCACTCTTATAAATTTAATATTTCAAGATATATCAATATATCTGGAGTCTTCTCTCTACCTGTCTGCCAAATTTTAGTTTTCCACCTCATGCAAAAATAGTTCTTGGATTAAAGTTGCCCCACACCCCATTTCTTAAAGTCCTATTTTGAAATCTCCCATTTTTAAATGTTTATTTTAATAGTTTAAGTAAGTAATCAATCACCTTACCTTCCTGACAAATTTCAGCGGCCCATCTCATCTAGCATAATTTTTGGACGATCACAATATTCAAAACCCAATTTTACCCTCTTAGGGATTGAATTTCTTAAAAACCCAAATTATTAGATGCCTAAAACCTTAAATAAACTTCCTTGCCAAATTTCAGGATTTCAGGTCTAAGTGTTCAGGAGATACGGCGATGAGTCGGTGAGTCATGGCTTTCATCTTTATATATTAGATAGATGTTAGCTAATAGTAACCCCGGTGACTATTAACATATTTTTTCTCCATCTGCTACTGGAGATACGGCTATTTTTATAGCTTCGGATGAAAAAAAACTAGTTAAATTAAAATAAATGAAAAAGATAAAATAAGTAGTTACCAAGAAAAATATTTCATTTTTATTCTCAAACAATTAACACTATATGGTAGTAATACAAATACCCTACTAAATGCTTCTCTTATCATATGGCGTTTGGAAAAAAATCCTTTGCTTTAGCATTATAAATTTTTAGCGTAGCTATCACCTGTTTTGGCCTTTGTTCTTGAATACAATTCAGCACTTTCTCCACAACTTCGAGACTTCTAATATTTGACCCAGCAAAAGGTAAATATATTTTTGCAGTTATTTTTTGAGCTGTTGTTTAATTCTTTTCAACTACCGAACTTTCTTCATAATAATGCTACAGTATTTCACAGTTGCCACATTGCTGTGTATTTCAGAATATATAATAACTTTTTGCTTAAAATTAATCATAAAAATAAGTTTTTATCTAGACATGGCTTCCATGTCACATCAAACTAGTCGATGACAGAAGAGTAGGGATCATGTTTCTAGTTGAGTCACATGGCCCTTTCACGAAGAAAAATAGCGGGATTTACTAGGAAAGCTAAGCTCAGTCTTGAAATCGGGGGAGTTGAATAACAGGAGCGCTCAGAAAATTTCATCCTGTCAGGCCTATGAAAAATTCTTGTAATGCCTATATCCTCACTACAATTAAGTAAGCCCAGCAATGATTAGAATCCAATCTACTATTAACAACTTTACTTATAGCCCCAAATGAAACTATAGTCCCCGTATACTAAAAGGTTAAATACGGTTACCTTATAGAGTGTTTGAATGAAATATAGATTTTAGAACTCATGAAATTCGGTAAATTCTCTTACGTTAGTGTCTCCGGTACAATAAATCCCAGTTACTCTGTCCAGCCAAAAATATTTAGAAACCCAAAATACCTTAGAAGCTGAAATTTTGTAGGTAAGTAGCTCCAATCCCAAAAGGGTGGAGGAATATACATGGTAACCAAAAATTTCCATGGGTGTCCCCCAAACTTGGGGCTTTCATAAAAACCAAGGTCGAAAAAATCTTGAAGCCAAGAACAGCTAGGAATTTTTTCAGGCAGTTAACCCTTAACCGAAAAGGATACTTAAAATCTTGGTGACTGTAAATTATCAGTGAGGCCTCCAAAGTGGGAGGTTTCTAAAGGAACAAATTCTAAAATATCTTAAAGCCCAGAAGAACTAGGCAGTTGAAATTTTTCAGGAAACCAGACTCTATCCCATAAGACTGAAGGAATACTTGATGACAGAAAGATCAAACAAAGGCCCCAAAATGAGAGAATTTCCAAAAAACCAAGGGATAAATATCTAAAAGCTTTTTTCTTTTTTTTTTGTTGAAAACCTTCCCATTTTGGGGGCTCCAATGAAAATGTTCTCTCCTCAAGTATTTTGGCATCCTATTGTGCTAAGGCCACATGCTTGAAAAATTTTTGCTTCATATATCTAAGGGGTTTCGAAAGTTTTTCGACTTTTTTTTTTTAAACGTCCCTTATCAACTTTCAAGGATTCCTTTGCTGTCTCCAGTCAACAAATATTCCTGAACTCATTTTGTTTGAGGTATACCTATCAATATGGTTTCTGCTTATTAGGTCTTATAAACTTTTAGATTTTTAATCCTTGGTTTTTGGAAATTCCCTCATTTTGGGGCATTTCCAAAGACTAACTAATAGATGCACATACTTGTTGAGTGAAAATTACAAATGGGGCTCTCAAATTGGGGAGGCTTATACAAATTCAGAGTAGAATGAACTTGAAACTCAGACGACTTAAAAAGCCAACATTTTGAAAACAAGTAGGTAGCCCCTAACTTAAAATGGTGCATACATATTTGATGACAGGAAATTCCCAAGAGGCCCCTCAAAAAGGTGGGTGGGGAGGTTTTCCGGACAAATAAAATACTCTTGAATCCCAATGAACTTAGGAAGTAAATAATTTTCAGAAAGGTAGCTCCTAACCCCAAAGGGTGCGGGAATGCATGGTGGCCATAAATGTCTATAGTGAGCCCCAAAAGGTTTTTGTTTTCAAAAGAACATAGTTAAAAAAATCTTTAAGGCCAGAATACATAGAAAGGGGAGATTTTTCAGGCAGATACACCTAACCAAAAAGCGTAGGAATAATTGGTGGCCAAAAATCCATGTGTGGCCCCCAAAATACGAAAAGTTATATACAAAAAATCTTGTTTATAATTAAATCTTTAATTGAAAAAAACTGTTTCAAACTTTCACTGAGTACATATTTGATCTACTACCGAGTATTTGATTTAAATGGACCTATCACATTTTGAGGCTCACTAAATATATTCCCATTAGCAATCTTTGTCCAAAAAATGCCAATGGTACACATTTCACAAGCAGAAATAATCCATTGATTTTTAAACCATTGTTATGCTAGTTTAAAAATAATAATTGGGTTATTCGTCAAAATGATCAACCCTTCACAGAAAAGTATAATGATTTATCCCACACAGTTTGTTTGTGTCACTTTATCATGGAAATATCTTTAATTTCAACACAGTATAAATGTGTTAGTTAAGTTTACAGCAGTTAGTTTGTGTCACTTTATCATGGAAATATCTTTAATTACAACACAGTGTAATTGTGTTAGTTAAGTTAACAGTAGTTAGTACTTTGCTTTATTTTAAATATTAATATTTCTCCTAGGACCTACATAGGAACACGTTGGCTAATGTGCTTAACACGTCTTGGATGCTTTATCGTGTGCTAGGAAAGTCAGGGTTGAAATCCCAGCGGCGTCTTCTGACACTGTATTTTTTTCCTAAATGGTTTTAACTATCCTCCACGCAAATGCAGGTACACTTATTTAAAATCCTACCTTTCTCATATCAACACTATAATGTAAGACTAAATAGGCCAAAAGCCTAAACTGCTTTAGGACGCAGTACACAAATTATTAGCCCCTTAGTTGGTCAAATGGTCTAAGGCGTAACTATCGCGATAGACAGGATTGCCGATGATGGGGAGATTGAAGTTGATTAGTTAAAATATACCTAATTTGATGGTATCTTTGACCATATTTATCAGACAGAGAGAAAAGATAGAAATAGTCATAAATACCAGAGTTGATAAAATAATATTAAATAAATGTGCCAAACAGTTTAGGCTCATCACAATTATACATATATACATAATATCAACATTCATATATATAAATAGTTATATTTATAGGTATAGTCCGGTATTCCTAGACAGTATCTTCATTTAGAGATACATATATATCGATAGGCAAACAGATATAAGGAAAGATAGCCATGCAGGTAGACAGAAATACATAGAAACAGATATACATAAATAATACATACATACATACATGCATAATACATACATACATACAAACATTCATACATACATTCATACATACATACATACATTCATACATACATACATACATACATTCATACATACATACATACATACATACATACATA
>CABFVZ010000878.1:0-190965 GCA_902151445.1 Timema monikensis
CTAGTTGGCCATGGACGTTTGAGTTCTAAAAAAAAACCTATTCATATATTTAATTTGTTACGGGATGGAAAGTGATTCATGCCCACACGTCCCCTTTGTACAATATAAAACTGTCCCGCCAAATTTGGCAACCCTTTGTTTCTCCAGTAACCCGTTCACTCCCGTGTTTTTCTCATTAAAATATTAATTTGTAATCTCCTGCGGGCCTAATTGATCCCGTGTTGGGGTGGAGTACCGAGTCTATTGTGCGTCGGGCAGGATCTGGTAGCGATAAAACAATCCGTATCGGAATAATGAACGTGGTAATTAATTGTAAACAAAACCGAGCGACCTGGAGCTTTTTTTTGAAATGAGTAGCTCTTGTAGACAGTTCTCTCTGACTGTAATTACACGACTTCCTTCTGGGATAGCCCGGCCTCGTCTTGGACAGATCCGCCCACGGCTCTCTTCCTCCGTAGTAGATAGTAGGAAACATCCAGAACCATTGGCACGTGTCTACACAGAGTTTCACCTCTAAAGACAACTAGGAAACATTTTCCGGAAGCTTTGTTTACAAATGAATGGAAATGTGTTTGCTTTTGTTTCCGATATGTTTATTGTTCAGTAATTTTCGGAAATAGCTATGTTTAAAAAACGGTTTGCGTGTTTCCTTTGCGTTTTCCCAAGAGGAAACAATGTTTCTTGCCGTCCATTTCAAATGGGTTACAAGAAACAAAGTGTTCATGTCTTTAGGTGTTTGCTAACACAACAGGGAACCTGAGTTAGTCAGATTCTGCTGTTTACACAGAGAAAATCCGTTTTTTATTTTACTGTTTTGTTCTAGTTTGTCGAGTCTTGGACAGCTGACCAAACTCTTTAACTGATGTGGAGTGTGACATATGAAGACCACAAAAATTGCATCAAAAAATAAATCGATGAAAAGATCTCATTTGTAAAGAAGTTGAAAAAAAAAGTTTAAAGGCTTTCGTGTGCAGTTACGTAGAAAAGATAGGAATGATTTGAAGACTGGACGCGAAACGCGAAACAATGTTTGTTTAACCATTTTCAAACAATGTGATTAAAATAATTATTGTTCCCCATGTTTGAAAATTGTTTCTCTATATTTGTGAAGAACAGAAAATATTTTAGAAACATCAAGAAACAGTTTCTGAAGAAAGTTTGCAAAAAAAAGTTTCCAAGTGCGTATTAGGAATAAGGGTCTTAAGGTGAGAATGTGGGGACCCTAAGAAAGGTCTTTTTTTTTCATTTTTCATAGCAATATATTTTTTCCGGCAAAATAAACTAAATATTTCTCCAGTATAAACGTAGAATTTAATTTTCACTCATTCTAATTTCAACAGTTCTAGAATATTTGTCATGAGCATTTGATGATAAACATTTTAAATGAAGAGAAAAATAGGTAATTAAATTCCAGGACACCCTTGACAAAGATTCAACAACTGTAGATATCACCATGTGAAGAAAATTAAATAACGTTTATAATGGAGCAAAATTTGATTTAT
This sequence comes from Timema monikensis, assembly GCA_902151445.1. Taxonomy (NCBI): domain Eukaryota; kingdom Metazoa; phylum Arthropoda; class Insecta; order Phasmatodea; family Timematidae; genus Timema; species Timema monikensis. The sequence continues at coordinate 1,503 of CABFVZ010000878.1, forward strand.
TTTTGCCGAAAAACATGTTTGCTATGATAATAGGTGAGAAGCTGCTGCCCTTTTCTCGAGCTCTCTATACTCTCACATTATGGAGAAAAGAAGGAGCTAGTGGCAACATCGATGAACCAGCTCTACGAAACTTGTCTTGTAACTAGGGGGAGATTAATCAAATGGAAACAAGCGAATTACAACGCTGTTTCCCAATAGTGGCCGTGGAGATCCCTCGGGGATGACCTAGTGTACTTTGCTTTCCTTGGTAATGTGACGTGTGGTTCATTAAGATCTGGTGGACCAATGAGGGGCACTTATGAACACTACGGAGTGTTGCCTTACTAGGGTCAATAGTCCTTCTGTGACGGTGTTCTTGTAATAAACTCAATCCAGGAGAACCTTCTAGTGTAACTAGACAAGAGTTGTACTTGTCCTTCTGTGAACGGTGTTCTTGTAGTCAACTCAACCCTTGAGAACCTTCTAGTGTAACTAGACAAGAGTTGTACTTGTCCTTCTGTGACGGTGTTCTTGTAGTTAACTCAACCCTTGAGAACCTTCTAATGTAACTAGACAAGAGTTGTACTGGTCCTTCTGTGACGGTGTTCTTGTAGTCAACTCAATCCAGGAGAACTTTCTAGTGTAACTAGACAAGAGTTGTACTGGTCCATTTGTGACGGTGTTCTTGTAGTCAACTCAACCCTTGAGAACCTTCTAGTGTAACTAGACAAGAGTTGTACTGGTCCTTCTGTGACGGTGTTCTTGTAGTCAACTCAACCCTTGAGAACCTTCTAGTGTAACTAGACAAGAGTTGTACTTGTCCTTTTGTGACGGTGTTCTTGTAGTCAACTCAACCCTTGAGAACCTTCTAGTGTAACTAGACAAGAGTTATACTGGTCCTTCTGTGACGGTGTTCTTGTAGTCAACTCAATCCAGGAGAACTTTCTAGTGTAACTAGACAAAAGTTGTACTTGTCCTTCTGTGACGGTGTTCTTGTAGTCAACTCAATCCAGGAGAACTTTCTAGTGTAACTAGACAAGAAGCTCAATCAGTTTAGTCTGTGTGGGTATGAGTGTGTCTGTGTTAGTGTGAATAGATCAGCGTGTGTACAGTAGCCCCATGGCTTCTTTGGTGCTGACTGACAGCTGACAGCTGACAGCCGACAGCTTTAAAAAGTTACCAGACCAAATACGCATCCCTACGCCGAACCAGTTGATCTGCAAAAACATGTGTTCAGCAGATGTCACTTCTGACGGTCAAAATTTAGATTAATAAATCAGGCCCAATTCTTATTATTAAAACGTCGTAGAAATACAATGTTTTAGTTGGAAATTTCATAAAGTTTGTAGAAATCTGTGGTTGTTGTATCAAATTCGTACTCTTATCTTCGTCAAGAATTATTTCCCAGAAGTTGTTGATTTTTCGCAACCAATATGTGCAGTGTTTGGCAGCACATGAGTGTGAACTGTTAACAGTTGTTTTCTCACATGAAATGGAACCAAACACCCGAGAGAGCTCGGCTTACAGAGATACATTTCTCAACAAATTAATATGAAAGTGACTTGGACACAAAATTTACTGTACAGCATCACAATTATACCATTGCTGCAAATAAACAGTTTCAAATTTTTTGTTAAAAATATGCGATAGTCATACTGTTTGATCAAAAACCGTTTCTTATTTTATTATTGCAGTATCAATCCAGCAAGATGAGATTATTTTTATTCAAGCTGTTGACAATATTTAGTTTTCTGAGATGTGGCCCCCCCGCAGTATTTTTAATGTGCAATTTAGTGCGAGTAACAGCCACATATTGAAACTAACCACCACCAAGAGCCTACAATGTAGCTGATACAGTCTAGTACAAGAGTCGGCAACCTTTTTGGGGCTCTGATCGATTTTTACATTTGTCAAAGTTCCGGCGATCACCCTTACTTTCTCCACTCAACTCTTAATTATTATTTTTTCTATACATCTTGTATTTATTCTTTAAAGTCAATATTTCCTCCAATACTTCTGTCTCTGCCGTCAAACAAAATACATAAAATAAATAAAATATACACACTGCTTATCCTTAAAGGTATGTTATCAGTCTTACCTTGACGGATTACACTACGGATCTATCTTATATGCTGTATCCATAGTGGAATAATGCAAGTTAAACTTTCCTTTTCGTGACACTCTAGTTTTATTTCGCGATCGACTAAAAATTGTTGCGAGATCGACCGGTTGAACGCGATCGACCTAATACCGGTCCCGGATCTACTGTGATGGACTACAATACATTTTATCTCTGTGGCAATCGCATGGCTATTATTGGTAAACAGCGTTGTCATTCTCTTGTTTTCGTATGGTCAAGCTTACCTTAAATAATATAAGACAAGTTTCGCAACGCTGGCTCTTCAAGGTTGCCAGTATCTCCTTACCACAGCTCACCACCTTCCAACGTAACAGAAAGCGAGAAATTTGGCAACAGTTAATTGAGAGAGAAAGAGCAAGGATACATCTTTTCTCCATAAAACTTACACTTCCCTCAGCTGTAATATTGGGTGTGAGAGAGGCAATGTCTATAAAGGTCTACGATGATGACATCTTTATCGTATTTGGGGAGGGTTTACCAAACGACCCAGAAGCTCGTGCCCCTTGACAATCGACGCGAATTTTAAAACCCGTCCAATGCACATTCTCAATGCGAACCGGTTGTTTGTCAGAGCAGTGATACCAACAAGAGCACTCGGGTGTGTGTCGCCAGCAGTGTTGCCAGGTCTCCCGAAATTTCATGTCATCTCATGAAATTTTAAATCAAACCAGAAAATACGAAATTAAGTAGGAATCTCACGAAATATTACGGCAAACGGGATTTCCGAATCTTTTTTTTTTCGCTTTGGCTTCTTTTCCAGTGGAAAATATAAATACCTTATTACATAGATAGATGTAAAATAAATTTTGCCGTATTAGCTCAAATTCTATTTTAAATTGGGGTTCCTAGAGGGAATTTGCCGCCTCCAAATTATATCGCAATTCGTTAACGATGGGGATTTTCCGTTGTTTCAAAGTTCAGTTGTGTATGTGAGATTGTGGACAAAATAATCGGTACGCATTTTCTAGCGATTGCGTTTTTGTGTCTTTTCAATCACTGGACTTCTTGCACACAAAGAGGCTTACAAAATCAGCATTGCGCTACGATTTTGAAGTTTAAGTTGAAGAATTAAAACGTCTTATGAATAAATATCTCTACATAAAGGGGAGGAAGAAGCAGACGACTGCGAACCAGGGCTGGCAAATTATAATTTTGATTCAAAGCCAAGCAATATTAGAGAAAAAGCGAAACAAATTTAAACATACACTAGTCAAATGCCAATAAAAATTCATGCTGTATATTGCTCGGATTCTGATTTCTGGCAATAAATTAATAACAAACAGAAAAAGTCACTATATACAAACTTAACAATATTCAAAACACACTCAAGAAAAAGTATTTCTAAAACTATATATATATATTATTGAATAATGTTAATTTTAACTAAGCTTTAATGATACTCGTATCTCGTATCTTCAAAAATTCTTGGATGAAGTGTATTTTTCTTTAAAGAACTTTAAGTAAAGTTTCCTTTTAATACTTCATCCATGGAGGATAACGCGTTTTCAGAAGTAATTTCAATGCACTACGTCTTAAAAACTTTCTTTCTTTAAAAGACCAACTCCATTATATTTTGAAAATCATGTGACATGTCGGATCCCTTTACCCAATAGGAAGCTATCCTTCACAACAACAAGTTGCCAGGAACTTTTCTATTAGTTAATTTTAACACTGGAGACAAGGGGTCCAAGAAGCAAGGGGTAGCTAATATATAAACAGCTTGTGCGTATGAGTCCACGAAGTACACATTACACAGTGACACAGAGTGACAGTAATATATTAAAACACAGTACACCGTACTCATAATACAGAAAATAGTTATCTTGACACAGAAAAATAGTATTATCACAGAAAAACTGTATCACTTTATTATCAAATCTACGTTACTGAAAGTGTAATCATCTAAATAAATCGTGTGCAACATCAAAAGTCTTAATGATTTCATAAGAATCACATATAACCAGATCACATAACCGTGTATAAGTGCGCAGTAGGGCATACACGCGTCATTATCATCATAAACCCCGGCAACGTTATACTTACTGCTCGCCGTAAGGCATACATGGATCCACATTTGCATCATCATCAGTATAAAAATCCAGTATCACTATAATTGATGCCCAATCGTGGGACAATATCACAATAAAATCTCATATCAATATAATTGGTGCCCAATCGCGGGCCAAAATCATTATAATGCATTGATTAGTTTTTATATATATGTGGGATAATCCTTTATTTAGTGAAACCTTACATTTACCGCATTAAAACATATTTCTCATGTAGGTAAAAATATAATAAAATGAATACTATTTTTAGTAGTGCTAATCTAGTGCTCGGGTTTATGAGTCTACAAATATGTTATACCGATTTTAATAAGACGTTTTCGTATCGCCATTTTGGAACAAAAATTACTTATTTTTTAAGGAGGATAGTATGCAATTTTCGTGTAATTATTCTAGAAAATTACAGGAAAAGGCCAAACAAGTCAAAACAATTCTCTGATGCCAACAAAACTGAAAAAAAGACCATATTTTGAGAATTTTATATAAAAAAGCCAATTTGGCAACCCTGCTGCCAAGTATAATACTAAAGGAGTCGGTGAGTGCATTAACTATTTAAAAAAAATTCTCGTCACGTTTTATAGAACATTTTCATTAGATTTACTATACCATTTGATTTTATGATATTTATCAAAAAACTACTGAGATTTTTATTAAATCTCATGACTTTTTTTCACTCTGATCTCTCGAAATATTTCTTAAGACCTGGCAACACTGGTCGCGAGCAAGACCGGAACACGCTCCTCCCTCCCCCCTCCGTTGGACAAATGAGAGAAACGCTGGAGAGCAGGGGGAGGGAGAGTACCTCCTAATTCATCACTTACAGAGCGGACAGCATTACAGAGGGATGAGGAGGGAGGTGTGTTAATCCACAATGAACGAGCTCTACCAGGAGGGTAGCATGTGTGAGGAGGTGTGTCAAGCCACAATAAACGAGCTCTACCAGGAGGGTAGCATTTGTAAGGAGGTGATGAACGAACTCTACCAGAAGGGTAGCATGTATAAGGAGGTGTGTCAAGCCACAATGAACGAGCTCTACCAGGAGGGTAGCATTTGTAAGGAGGTGTTTCAAGCCACAATGAATGAGCTCTACCAGGATGGTAGCATTTGTAAGGAAGGTGTTTCAAGCCACAATGAACGAGATCTACCAGGAGGGTAGCATGTATCAAGAGGTGATCACCTTGAACCTGTAGGTCATCTCCTCCTCTTTACCATTGACAAAGACGCCATTGAGCAAGTTGGTCAATGACGTCATCTGTTTCTTCTGTGCACTTGGCGGGAATGTTTCGGCGGATGGTTGATATCAAGCACTTACCTCATTACACTAATTATCTATCCATCAGGGCGCTAGTACGCTTATACTCGGGGACCTGGACGCTTTAATGCACATGTTCTCTTGTCTCAGTCCTTGGCGCTTAGTGGCATACACATTGAGTTGCCGCCCAGTTACAATAAGGTTGAGTTGCCGAACATCTAATTTCGAGTTTCCGCTCAGTTACATCTAGAGTGAGTTGTTTCTCTGTAACATCCATGTTGAGTTGTCTCTCTGTAACATCCATGGTGAGTTGTCTCTCTGTAACATTCAGGGTGAGTTGTCGCTCTCTAACATCCAGGTTGAGTTGGTTCACACACTGATTCTTTGGTTATAAACAGTCACAAGTCCATAATGTTCCTGTCCAACCGTTTTCAAATACACTAAAAATTCTCAAAGATTGAAGTTGTAATTCTTTATCCGTAAGAGTTTTATTATTTTCAAACCTGTAGTGTTGAGTTTAATGCTATTCGAGAAACGCGTTTAGCGTTTACGTTCTCTCTCTCTCTCTTGCTCTTTTTTTTTACTAACAACTGTATAAAACCTTCTCCCCGTGTTTAGTTGAGACGGTAATAAAAGCCAGTTAATTTGTTCCAGATTGTAAATGTCCGCCACATCACCTTCGATGTAACGAACTGGGCCAGTAAAGTTGTTGAGGAAAGAGTCTAGCTATCAAAATAAACTCGATTATTACAATTTTATTGCTCACAAAAAACAAAAACAAAAAACATTTAACAAACCAGCCGAATGAAATAAAATAAATACATGATACATTGCGCGACTTATCGAGGACAAGGCCCCGCCAAATACTTCACACGACAATGTCTCTCTGTTTATGTATTCAATCAGGAAGAACATATTGTAGCTGCAGTCCGGTTTGACATCTAACTTCAGTTAGGCACAGCCGCCATCTTGGTTACTAGTTAACCTTGTCAAGTATTGGACTACATTACTTTTAGATTGATAGATCTCGCTTATAACTCTATATGTAAGATAAATAGGATCCTTTTAGGATCTATATTAACATTAGTTTATTTGTGATACACTCAAAATATACAAAAAAGAAATTTAAAACTCAGAATAGACAAAGCAAAAATTCTACAGGTTGTTATTTATGGGTGTGAAACGTGGTCTCTTACCTTACACGAAGAAAATAAATTCAGGGTATTCTAAAACAGAGATCTTAGGAAGGTATTTGATCCAAAAAAGGATAGGCTAATGGGGAGTGGAGGAGGCTACAAAATGATTAGCTACTTATCCTGTACTCATCACAAGACATCGTTAGGATAGTCAAGTCTCGTGAATCATGGTGGGAAGGATGTGGAAAGCAAATGGGGGAATCTAAAACCGCGTTCAGGGTATTGACTGGCAAACTCAATGGGAAGAGACCATTGGGAAGACCTAGTAGCAAATGAAAAAGATAGGGTGAAATGAGGCGAACTGGATAGAACTAGCTCAAGATAGGGATAGGGTGTAATGAGGTGTACTGGGTAGAACTAGCTCAAGATAGGGATAGGGTGTAATGAGGTGAACTAGATGGAACTAGTTTGGGATAGGATGTAATGAGGTGAACTGGATAGAACTAGCTAAAGATAGGGATAAGATGTAATAAGGTGAACTGGATAGAACTAGCTCAAGATAGGGATAGGGTGTAATGAAGTGGACTGTATGGAACTAGCTCAAGATAGGGATAGGGTGTAGTGAGGTGAACTGGATAGAACTAGATCAAGATAAGGATAGGGTGTAATGAGGTGGACTGGATAGAACTAGATCAAGATAAGGATAGGTTGTAATTAGGTAGACTGGCTAGAACTAGCTCAAGATAGGGATAGGGTGTAATGAGGTGGACTGGATAGAACTAGATCAAGATAAGGATAGGGTGTAATTAGGTAGACTGGCTAGAACTAGCTCAAGATAGGGATAGGGTGTAATGAGGTGGACTGGATAAAACTAGATCAAGATAAGGATAGGGTGTAATGAGGTGGACTGGATAGAACCAGATCAAGATAAGGATAGGTTGTAATTAGGTAGACTGGCTAGAACTAGCTCAAGATAGGGATAGGCTGTAATGAGGTGGACTGGATAGAACTAGCTCAAGATAGGGATAGGTGGCGTACTTTTGTAAGTGCGGCAATGGATTTTTGAGTTCCTAATGCCATAGAGTAAGTAAGTAATACTTAAATATACCAATTTTTGGTATAAAATACTATTATGTAATAAAAAAAAAGCAATGCCGCATCTAACTGCCACTTTCAACATTTGTTTTTGTAGGATAGCCTATGTTGATAGTTCTGAAACTAATTTAGCCTAGCTATCGGGTTATACTGAAACATTATACTTTATGTTGTGTCATTTCCATTAACAAGATATAAAGCTCACAGAAACAAGTGTTCTAAAATAATCTTAAATCGTAATCGGAAGCTAGATAATATTATTCTTACACCCTCTTTATATATTTGAGACATGTGGTTTTGACATCTATAATATTTCTAACTATATTATTTAATACACGTAGGCCCAGGTTTAAGTTGGAGCTGGGAGGGGAGTGAGAGGGGGTTATATGGGCTAACAACCAGGACCCTCACAAACTATTGCAATAAAAAAATTCTCTTGCGGATATATATATTTTTAGACATAGTAAGATCTTAATAAGTATATTATTGCATTAATTTTTATTTATTTCTAACAAAATATTACCTGCTTACTAATGGCACGTGCGGCAAACAAACAGGACTATTACAGATTGTAATTTTCCAAACAGGTCACAGCGAATCCAGTGGCTACACATGGAACTATAAATCTGATTTATTGTCATGACAATTTCTTTTTATCACCGCGTCTTTTTACTCTTTCAATGTATACACATAATATGTACTAATTACGTTAGAGATTATAGATAAGGAAAGTGGAATTTATTGGAGGTACACCCGCATTTGCGGATAGGGAGAGTGGAAACCATCTAGGAAAAACCACCTTCACTACACCCAACCGGGATTTGAACCCCAATTTCCCCATAATCAGCAGTTTAATGCGATAGGGACGCTTTAGACTCTAGACTTTACACGTCTTGTCAGAGGTGAAGGAAGGTTTTTGCAATCAAATAAATCTGTACCGGGACCGAGGATTGAACCCCGGACACCCAGCACAGAAGTCTGACACCTTACCCCTAGACCGCCAGGTCACCAAAAAAACATTTGCTCTAGAAATTTCAACATTTGTTGTTGAATATCTGTCATAAGGAGAGTGGCATTTGACCAGAAACATTTTGGAATAAAAACGGAAGTTCTGATCAAATTACGCGACACTCATGACGGATATTCAAGAACGGTTGACATTACCAAGTGTAGGAAATTAAAATAAACAAATCTCCTGGTGATACCGCCCCTGCGGTCGAGTGGTCAGAGTACCTGGCTACATATCTTGGCTTGGATCCTTGGCACTCCCAGATATTTTTATGTGAAGCAGTTGTGTCTAAAACGGGGTCAAACTCAGCCCCACGAGGACAAATGAGGAGCTACTCGAATAAAAAAGTAGTACTTTGGTATAGAAAACTGAGATTAATGGCTGGAGTTAGTTGTGCTGACCACATGATACTCTCTATCAGCAAAAGTTTGGCATTATTATCGCAAACAAGCCGCGGCCGCTCGGTCGGTATAGCCCGATTGCGGGCTGACGGCATGGAGTATCTTCTAAAGCAATATTTTTTTTATTTTGACCAACAAGTTTTTTGTAATAAAAACTGAGAACATACTCGCGTGTTCATCCACACCGCCTTTATGTTGAGGCCACCACATATCTAAATCTGGTCCTAGTTACACATGTCTAAAATTTATTTTAATTTTATTGTCAACAATTTTTTTTACATTTCATCTCTATTCGAACCTTGTGAATTGTTAAAAAATATATACATTACTAAATTTGTTTTTAGTGCTTGATTGTAATCTTTGACCGGAAGCTAAAAACAGTCAAAAGAAAACAAATGATAAGAATTGCTAAAATGAGCGGTTCCTTACAATTCAACTAACCAAATTCTCGTCGACGATGAACCTCCCTGAACGATTGTCCTGTTCCCTCTTGTGAGCTCTGGCCGCGAGATGCGACGCCAGGGCGACGCTCGACTTGGAAAAGATCTGTTCGTAGAGGCCTGCAGCCACTGTCACTCCTTGCAGGAGGAGGTTCATCCCTCCAGCCCTCGTCTCCGGGGCCCACACCTGTCCGGGTTGATAGGAAGGCGTGCAGGGGCCATCAGGGGGTTCCCCTACTCTCAGGACTTGCGTCACTCTCACCTCGTCTGGGAGGCCAGAACTCTGCTCCAGTTCCTCAAGAACCCCAATGAAGTGTTTGCGGGGACCAAGGCTCCCTATGTGCATATGAAGAAGAGTCCAGACCGGGAGGACATCGTGGCCTTCCTTCAGGTCGCCACAGATCCTGCCAGGAGATGCAAGGACCTCAAGTAGGATACGTCCTCACTGTTTCTTCAGGTCACCACAGTTCCTGGCAGGAGAGTAAAGGACTCCAACTAGGTTAAATCCTCATTGTTTATTCAGGTCACCATAAGTCCTGATAGAAGAGGCAAGGACCTCAACTAGGTTACATCTTGAACTGTTTCTTCAGGTCGCCACAGATCCTGCCAAGAGAGGCAAGAACCTCAGCTAGGTTATATCCTTGCTATTTCTTCAGGCTGCTAAAGAACCTTCCAGGAGATGCCAGAACCTCAACACGGCTACATCTTCAACAACGTTCACAGCACAATGGTGGGGTGTACCAACTCAGTAGCAACAAACCAAGATTCCTGCCAACGTTGAAGTACTGGAGCAAACATAACCTCAACTTGCCTTAGGTCCTTGCTAATGTCACTAAGATTGAAAGTAGAGATAAAATCAAAATATCTATCAGAAAGTCTCAACTAGCCTGTAAAGAGTACTTTCTCAAAATTATGTAGTGCTTTCTTTATTTATGGATGTTTTGTCAACTTTAATGTTGTATTTTTATATATGGATTTTTTTACACAGCAAAGACTAACTTCTTTTTTTTGAAAGCACAAAATGGTTTTCACTTTAAAAATTGTGTGTTTTTGGAGAAGAGGTCTACTTTCGGCAGCAACTCACCCTCAAACTTAGCTAACAAACAAAACTACATAATATTTGGTAATGGAGAGAGCTGTGGTAGCGGTTATGTGATTAGTAAACAACAAAACTTTTCAACTTGAAACTTTTTGAATGATAGTTCCAAGAACAAGACGCAAATGAGTGGCCAAAGAAAGAATAACTAAGGGATGGACATGATAGGATAAGGAGGAGAATGATACAGCTATTAACCCTCAAACAATTTACAGTTAAATGTAAGAGTCAAAGTCTTCATTACATTTGGTCAAGTTAGATATACCTTATTAGAAAAGTGTACAATTTTGGACTACGAAGCAGGGATTACTTGACCTTTTCTCCAAGCACAAATGTTTAAACCTCTAACTTAACTTTATTGGCGAAAGAGGAAATCATCTTGGGTTAGTGGTGGCAGAATCTTATGTGTGTAGGGGGGAGGGCAGTTAACCTAAAGGGTATTTGGAGGGACTTGACCCCTTCCCCTGCTTAAAATGTTCCGAGGGCTCTCTCCCAGCAAACGTCTGACAATTGTATGCCTGTAAACTATTGGAGTGGTCCTATATTTATTTATTTTAAATTATAGGTTACTTATCTATTTTTAATGGTATTCCCTCATATTAAACAAAATTGATGCCCTGAAAGATATCTGTTCTCCCCTGATCTTTTTAAAAATATTAATTAAATGCTTTTGGATCTAGAAACTATCTGGATTTATTTTAATCGTATTATATTTGAAAATACGGGGGACAAAAATTATTTTAAAGGTGCAATTCCCCCTTTGAAATCTCAATCTCCCCCTAAAACCCACCCTCCAGTTCTGCTGCCAAATGGGTATGTCTTTATATAATAAGTGCTCATTGTACATTTTCATACTTGTAGACAGACTTGAAAGCACTTAATTTAATTGATTCCCAACCTTAATTATCATAAATATTAGTTCCAGATGGCTTCTAGACCATTTAATTATTTTGTAAAGTTTCTTTTCCTGTGGCCCTTGAAGGTGAACATGGGGCGTACCCTCAAACCTCCCCACAAAAGTTTTAACAGAATAATAAGTTATGTATCAAACTATTTTTAAATATAACTATCAGAACTAAACAATGTTACCTATCGTGTGCAGGTCTATCAATCAGATATTGGTTGGAAGTTTGCTAATGGTCAACAGACTGGAGCTTTTCATCCTAATTACAAGGGGTTAAATGATTGCCCTTTAAAGCACTGGGTGACCTGGTGGTCTAGGGGTAAGGTGTCGGACTTCTGTGCTAGGGTCCGGGGCTCAATCCTCGGTCCCGGAACAGATTTATCTGATTGCCAAACCATTCCTTCACCTCTAACGAGACACGTATTAACCACAACTTATGAATGTGTGGAATGCCAGGCCTCCGCCGTGGTTCGGATCCCACGTTAAACTGTAGGTCCTCCATTTCATCCCACAATCACCCTACCATTACATATTAGCGTACGTGCGTATAATACGAACGGGTAGTAATACACGGTGCTAATAAAAATAATAATAATAATAATTTAAAGCACTACAGTGAACTAGATTATTTCTATCCATTGTACGCAGTAAGGAGATGGATAGAGGTGGGAAGAAGACAAGCGATAATGGCCTGTATAGAGTCAGAGGAGATGGATAGATGTGGGAAGACAAGCAATAATGGCCTGTATAGAGCCGAAAAATAGCGAGTGGGATGAGTGTCTTGTCGTTGATGATAATATCCCACCATTTATTTGTACCAGCATTTACATTTTTTTATGCTTTTTCTTTATACCTATTTTGGATTGAATTAAAACTGTAGTATAAAATATAATATCAAAGTGGTAATCATATTATTACAATGACCTACAAATTCTAGATCCCACATTCGAGTGAAATCAGTTTTGGTGACGTTGGGAGACTTTAACGAGCTAATGGACGAGAAGATGTGAAATAAACAGTGGTCCGTAACCTGTGATCCACGAACCCCCGGGGGGTCACGATGTCTTCACAGGGGGTCCACGAAGGCTCGAAGAAATTTTGTGATCTTTAAAATAGAATGAATGAATAAATGATTGAATGGATGAATGAATGAAAGAAAGAAACCAATAAAGAAAAGGAAATGTAGAACAAACAGCTTAAACTAGTTTATAGCATCTCAGAATGGACTCATGGCATGGAATGGTGAAATGCATTGGAATTAGCACTTATAATATCTGTAAAGCTAACTGGACTTGTAGCACGGATTAAGGCAATCATACCGTCGGCTACTTGGTACCAATGCTGCATAAATAGCTCTAGTTGATAAGAAGATAGCATAAAAATTAAAGCAGACCTTGAATGAAAAAGTCAAAATTGTCAATTTTATAAAAAAGCAACCACTGAATTCAAGACTTTTGGAACAGCTTTGCAGAGATATTGACAGTGAACAGCACCAACCTTTACTACACTGTGAAGTTCGTTGGCTATCATGAGCTAAAGTTTTGTCTCGTTTTTGGGAATTGAAAGACGAGATCAGATTTATAATATCTTCATCCATTTAAATATGCTCAGCTTAAATCTTCAAGGAGGCAAGGTTATAGTTTTTTTAAGTTGAAGACAAGATCAAAGCAATTACCAAAAAGTTGGAATTGTGGCATCATCGCCTATCGAACCAAAACTATGACACATTTTCAAACCTCACAAATGTTCTTGGTTCCACCGATGATGAGTTGTCTGAGAAGTACACATCTCACTTAATGTGGAAAATTTGCAGCATAGTTTCCGTGAATATTTTCCTGTTGCTGATGCAAGCAAAAACTGGATTAGAGAGCCATTATTAGTTAATGTGTATGAGCTAGAGAGACTCATACCAGCAGAGGAAGACAAGCTCATAGAAATATCCACGGATGGTCCTCTCAAATTGCAGTTCAAGGAAGAGTCCCAAATTTCTGGGCTCACCTACAAGCTGATTTTATAGAACTATCCAAGAGGTTTATGAAAGTATTAATGCCTTTCGTAATTACATAATTGTGTGGACAATCATTCTATGCTCTTGTGTATCTTAAAACTAAGTATAGAAACTGTTTGAAAGACACAGAGTCAGAACTTTGAAAACAAGTTTAAGCTATTAAGCCCGATATAACAAGAGTTATAAGGGAACTGCACCACCAGCCTTCTCATTAATTATAATTATATGAACATAATATGTTCCCTTATTTTCCACCCAACTTATGTTTAATGAACTACACCTTTGTACAAATTATATTCATGTCATTTCTTAACTTTAATTTTCATGAAACTTTTGTATTGGTGTGTCATATCGATGATTTTATGTGGTTGCTATTTCAGTTTCTCCAGCGAGAATTAAAGACTATTATTATTATTATTATTATTATTGCTATAAAAAAATTGAGTTCATCTAGATGTGCCGGGACCGATGGAATTACAAGTTTTATTGTTAAAGGCTGTGCCAGAATTTTCAGCCCTTTGATAGCTTATATCTTTAACATTAGCCTGTCAAATGAAACTTTTTCTCTCTTGGAAACAATTTGTTGTCATACCTATTTATAAAAAAGGGGCAAAAACAAATGTTTGTAATTATAGACCAATTTCTCTCTTAAACACTTTCTATAAAGTATTCAAGAAAATCATACATGAGAATACTTTCAACCACCTTAAAAATAAACTTTCAAATAATCAACCTGGCTTTATAAAAAATAAATCTACTGTCATTAATTTAGTAGAATTTCTTGGGCATGTTGCCCCTCAAGTCTCTGCCCAAGGTCAGGTTGATGCTATTTATTTTGACTAAAGTAAGACATTCGACTTTTGTCAGCATAGTATTATTTTCTCTAAACTTGGTAATTTTGGCTTTACTCACTCATATGTAAATTGGTTCAGCAGTTATTTACATGAAAGATCATTCACTATTAAAATTGATTCACACACCTAAAATACATTTCTAGCCCCCCACCCCCCGTGGCATACCACAGGGTTCTAATTTAGATCTTCTCTTTAATGTGTGTATTGATGACATTGGTAAATATTTGAACTCATCTAGTTATTAACTCTTTGATGATGATGTAAAATTATTTAAAATTATCAAATCAATTGAAGATTGTTTAGATTAACAAAATGATGTAAATAGTATTCTACAATGATCTTTTGAAAATGGAATGTATATTAATAAATCTAAAACCAAATCAATATCTTTTGCTAGGAAAACTAACCCTTTCTTTTTTACTTGTAAATTGGGCAATGAAAACATAGTTCGCACCCTTTATATTAATGATCTTGGTGTTCTCCTGGATACCAAACTTTATTTCCACTATCATGTTGACCATGTAATTTCCCAATCATTGAAATTACTTGGAATTATTAACTGACTCTCTTAGGTTAGAAAACGTTCAGAGAAAATTTGCCGCTGCGTGCTATGATAGATTCTTTACTAACAGGATTTAAATTCTTTACTAACCGAATTTATTATGATTGACAAAATTCGAAACCTTTTAGAGCTCAAAACTCTCTTCTTGCGTAGACTTTATTGTGATACGCCTTTTGTGTTTAATATTTTCAATAGCAAAATTTATTGGAAATTTGCCCTTGATCATGTAGGCGTTTATATCCCTTCTCGGGCATCTCGTAATCCAAAATTATTTTTTCTCAATAGCTCTTATAAGGTGAGCCCTCTAGGCCGTTGTATCCAGAGCACCAATTCTAGATTTGTCGAATTCGACTTTTATCACAAAATAAAAGCTAAACTCGGAGAGTTATCTAAGGAAATCTCATATCAATAATTTATCATGTAGAGATTCTGCCTATAATATTTAAATTTACAATATTCTTATTTATTTTTTGAATATTGTTACTGCTTTTAACCACTCTTTAGTTATTTGTTATTATTGTTATTTTTTATTTTTATCATTATTAATTACTATTTTATTCGTAAATATTTAACGGCATATAAAATTATGTAGCTATTATTGTTTTATCTTATTTTTTCATGTATATATATATATTTGTAAGGTACTTGTGTACTTTCAGTGCTGGCCTATTTTAAGTCTTACGACTTTTGGCCAGCACTATAGTAAAGCAAATTGAAATCGGAATTATTATTATTTATATTTTTTTAATCTGTATGGAATCATTCCAATAAAAATATTATAATAAGAGTGTGTGCATTAACATAACTTGTTTTTCTCTTCTTTCCAAATTTGAAAACCTTTAATAAGAAATACAGGTAGAATGAAGCTTTCAGAAGGTCATCACAGGTAGACTCCAGGTCTCACAAGGTCAACACAGGTAGAATGAAGCTTTCAGAAGGTCATCACAGGTAGACTCCAGGTTTCACAAGGTCAACACAGGTAGAATGAAGCTTTCAGAAGGTCATCACAGGTAGACGCCAGGTCTCACAAGGTCAACACAGGTAGAATGAAGCTTTCAGAAGGTCATCACATGTAGACTCCATGTCTCACAAGGTCAACACAGTAGAATGAAGCTTTCAGAAGAGCATCACAGGTAGACTCCATGTCTCACAAGGTCAACACAGGTATAATGAAGCTCTCAGAAGATCATTACAGGTAGACTCCAGATCTCACAAGGTTAACACAGGTATAATGAAGCTCTTAGAAGATCATTACAGGTAGACTCCAGATCTCACAAGGTTAACACAGGTGTAATGAAGCTTTCAGAAGGTCATCACAGGTAGAATCCAGGTCTCACAAGGTCAACACAGGTAGAATGAAGCTCTTAGAAGATTATTACAGGTAGACTGCAGTTCTCACAAGGTCAACACAGGTAGAATGAAACTTTCAGAAGGTCATCACAGGTAGACTCCAGGTCTCACAAGGTCAACACAGGTAGAATGAAGCTTTCATAAGGTCATCACAGGTAGACTCCAGGTCTCACAAGGTCAACACAGGTATAATGAAGCTCTCAGAAGATCATCACAGGTAGACTCCAGGTCTCACAAGGTCAACACAGGTATAATGAAGCTCTCAGAAGATCATTACAGGTAGACTCCAGATCTCACAAGGTCAACACAGGTAGAATGAAGCTTTCAGAAGGTCATCACAGGTAGACTCCAGGTCTCACAAGATCAACACAGCTATAATTTAGGTCTCAGATGGCCAACATAGGTATAGTGCAGGTCTCAGAAGATCAAAACAAGTATAATGTACCGCTCAGATGGTAAATACAGGTATAATGTAGGTTTCAAAAGGTCAACAGACCACATTGTTCATGAAAGGTTGTCCAATGTTATCTCGGTATAAACTGATGTATATTTCCATAAGGGAATTCTCAAGCAGAGAGGGCCTTATTTGTGCACACAACGCACGTTTAAATAACCTTGTAATTAATGTTGTGTACATAATGTCTTCATAAATAATGTAAACTAACTCGGGGGAGGGGTAATTGGATGCATTCAATATTGATCGCGTCTGAGGTTTATAAATCTCCTCATGAGAGCTCGTCACTACTTTTGGCAGTCACAATTACTCCGGCTGGAGGGGGCAGCAATTAACCGGCGGTGTTCGGCCCGTATTGGGCGAGTGGATGGCAGTCGAACAATGGCCTGTACAGTCTCCGCCACAATATTTGGAGGGCGACCTCATCCCTATCCCTCGCCCATCAGGCGAAGATACCAACAAGGGAGTCCACTACGCCGACTAGTTATATAAAGCTATTATCTGACAAGAGCTTGAGGGTGACTGTACCACAGAGCAAACACAAGGGACCCGACCCGACCAAGCGTTGGCGGACGCTTCATTAACGGAAGTGGGCACTTTGAGGGCTCCCCCGCCCCACTGATGTATGCGCATGTCATTATCGAGTCAGTTTCAGAAAGTGTACAAAAGTAAATATCAAATAACGCCCCACGAGTTGCGACACGTACGGACGAAAATACTGCATGCGAGGATTTGGTGCACCAAGGTCATTAGCAAACAGGACCTCCTCAAGAATGAGATAGCAAGGACTGGACATAGCTTTGATTGAATCTTTTGTACAACGTTTAATGCGCTAGAATAGTCAAGTAGAAATTTCTAAACTCCAAAAAGTAAGTGGGTTTATAACGTTCCTGGGTGGAACTGTCTAGCAGTAGGAGAACAAACAAGGAAGTAGGATAATACTGACTACAATACGATCTATGTTGTGACCCTCCCAATTAAATTAAACCACTTGATTCACAAAGATCCATTCTACGCTCTTCAAACAAAATACGTCAAACTTTGGTCTTTTCAAGGTGGAAAATGTCAATTTATAAACAATGTTTACAAGTTTTATATGTATAGAGTCATAGAAAATAGGTTTATGCTCATTCCAGCAAACAACAAACTTGTGTACCGTTAAAAGGTTTTGTCAATATTTAACCTAAACGCAATATCTGATTGGCAATAGCTCGGCTTTTTGTAGCTGAACTTTTTTGACATAAATCAATCAAGCATTGCTTCAGTAGAAACATAGTTAAGTTTTCTTAACATGTTGATATCAACAGTTGTTGAATATCTGTCAAGGGTGTCCTGGAATTTAATTACAGCGTTTTATATACATTTAAAAAGTTTCTCATCTAATGCCGACTGTAACTTAAGCTGATGACAGATATTAAACAACTGTTGATATCACCATGTGTGGAAAACAAAACTCTTATGTTTTTATTGTATCAATACTTGATTTATTTTGCAAAAAANNNNAAAAAAAAAAAACCTGCAAAAACACCTTTTTATCGCGTCCCGTACACTCTCATCTTAAGGTTGAGTGCTAGTGAGCCTGAGTTTAGGGCAGTATTTTTGAATTGTTTATAACATAAACTTTTTTGGCCAAAATAAATAAAATATTTCTCTTATAGAAACATAGATTTTAGTTTTCTGCACATGCTAAAATCAACAGTTCTCGAATATCTGTTAAGGGTGTCCTTGAATTTAATTACAACTTTTTCCCTTTATTTAAATGTTTGTCACCAAATGCTGCTATGCTCATCACAGATATTCAACAACTGTTGAGATTTTCGTGTGCAGAAAACAGCTCTATGTTTTTATAGAAGAAATATTTGATTTATTTTGGCCAAAAATGTTTATGTCACAAAAACTGCAAAATTAATGCACTAAACTCGCGCTCACTAGCGCCCTACTTTAAAATCAGAAACCCATCTGTGCTTGACGTATGTACCATGTCCCAGCGTGTCACTGTTATTAGAATTAGTGGTAGTTCCAGCGTGTCACTGTTATTAGAATTAGTGGTAGTTCCAGCGTGTCACTGTTATTAGAATTAGTGGTAGTTCCAGCGTGTCACTGTTATTAGAGTGAGTGGTAGTTCCAGCGTGTCACTGTTATTAGAATTAGTGGTAGTTCCAGCGTGTCACTGTTATTAGAATGAGTGGTAGTTCCAGCATGTCACTGTTATTAGAATGAGTGGTAGTTCCAGCGTGGCACTGTTATTAGAATAAGTGGTAAGGACCAAAGTACCGACAATTTGAAGTCAAAGCTTTAGGAAAGTGTTAAAGCCTAGCCCGAAGCTGAATATATTTGGTATTCATTTCTGACTAAACCAGATAAGTCTCCTGTACCTTTCATTTTATCAATGTCCGCCAGTAACAGTCTAAAGATAAGTCTCAGACCAGATCCACTCCACCTGGTCCTCAAGGAACACCTCTTCCTTCAGGTTCTTCACTTAGTGGGACAAAACTTTTGATGCTCGATCACGGAATAAACCTAGCGTAGCCTAATTTTTAGTTTGTCTATGACAAGTAGGACTGAACAAATCAAATAAATTGCTCTAAACGTTGTGTTTTTATAACTGATATAATTCAGTCAAATATTTTTATTTATATTTTTAAACTCAGCAGTCTCCAAATAAAATCATATAATGCTTATCATCGAATAAAATCGGCTGTGGGTCCAGCCAATGAAAGTTCTCCCGGTTGGCTCCTCGGGGGGTTACTGACGTCACTTGAGGGTTTCCAGGTACTTGATGATGTCCGCCCTCTCCTGAGGTTTCTTCAACCCTGCGAACACCATCTTGGTCCCCGGAATGAACTGCTTAGGGTTGGCGAGGTAGGTGAACAATGTCTCTCTGGACCATATGACGCCCTTCTTCATGTTGGCGTCCGTGTAGCTGTAACCTTGCACCGTCCCCGACTTGCGCCCCACGATACCGTAAAGGTTGGGTCCGTTCTTGTGTTTCCCGCCCTTCTCCGTGGTGTGGCACTGCGAGCACTTCTGCACGAACAGCTTCTTGCCCACCTGCGCGTCGCCGGCCGGGATGTCCATAGCTTCGAGAGGCTGTTACGAACTCATAACCTCCAAGTTGTTGTGTTGTGTTGTCATGGTGACATGGAGGTTGTATCTCAAACATGGAGAACACAGGTCCACACTCTCGTGAGTCTATGATCCATGACAGTGGCGTGACTAGAGTCACTGGGACCGTGGACAACTTTCATGCCCCCCTCCCACCCAAAAAACCTTATGTGTTATTTTAGATTATAATAAATTACATTTGCATTTATTGAAATTCTTTTATAAGTTCTGCATGAAAAATTGTTAAGTAAATAATGTATTGGCAAACAAAAGTATTTTTATTTGTTATTTGCTTATATCTAGTTAAATAGTGATTTTATGTAAAAATATGTTCAGAGCTTATTTGTAGAGCGTGAAATTATGTACAGCAAAGTGACTATTGAGTAATTTAGATTGAATTGTGAGAATTTTATGAAACAAAAACCAGCTTAAAAAACACAATTTTCATCTCTTATTGAATTAATTATTTTTGGCGTGTGAGCCTGCGTTTTAGTCCCATTTTGGGCGTGGGCCTGTGTTATTTTTCCACCTACGGCATCCTATAGTTACACCACTGATGACAGTATATTAGAATCTTCTAATTAATTACTGTATTTTTACCGCATCTCACTACTCACTACTTAGGGATTTTGTAATGAAGAGAATAATATAGGAGAGAATAGAAGGAGAAAGAGGAAGTAGAAGAAAAAGAAGGTTTGAATGCTAATAGATATCAAAAAGGGAGGAAGGTACAAAAAGAGGAAAATGTTCATAACCGAGTAAAATGGCGGACGTCAAAATAATATCTGTCTCAAGACAAATTCACAGAAGAAGAAGAGTAAGGTAAAATTGTGGAGAAATGATCCCATGTTTTCGTGAAAGCAGAGTGGAAAACCGTCTAGTGGCAGAAATATTCACCTAACATGGAATCGAAGCTCGATCAACCCATTATTGGCAATATAGTTTAATGTGTTAGTGACGTGTTAGATCATCCGATCATCGATGTGAGTGATCTTTTATTTTAATTGCAAGAACAATTTTCTTTTAGTTTTAAGTTTCTCCACTCTCTCCACGTAAATGCGGGTACACTTCCTTTAAACTCAACCTTTCTCGTCCCTTACACATTACCGTAATTAGTACATAAGCGTATAACTCAAACGAGTAGTAAGACGCGGTGTTAAAAAGGTCTGTTTTTATCTCCTACTAATAATCAGTGTTGTTTCATATTTAAACTAAAGTATTGTTTGTTTATAAATTATTTTCAGCACATTTAGAGAAAACGAATTGATCAATCAATAATTGTTGATATGGAATCCAAATAAACACTACTTAATGGCGCTCTTAGCCCAGAGGAAGGGTAGATTCCGATCCCATTAAGTGCGAATGTTTTGAAACTGGAAAAATGGCGCCTAAAATAGGTTTTTTCCAGCTATCTCACCTCGGATACCTCATACGCAAAAATAAATATTATATTATTAAAATGGCATTCAATTTTCTACAAAATATGTCGTATACATTTTTTTCCTAAAATTAATACTTTTGATGCAGCAGCCAAGTGAAGTCAAGTATTATTTAAAAAAAATCATTTTTCACAATTACTCATTTGATTGCAGGTTTTATGGACGAGCATTTATTTTTATATTTAAAAAGCCTCCAATTAGTAGAATTTATCTAGATAGTTGTATGTAGAATATTCGTTTCCCCACCACTATAAGGTAGAGTATACGGCACTGTCAAAACTTTCAAAAACTTATTTGTTGGTGGATAATGCGTCATATCGTAGATCTGACTTCGAATATCCTCCAATACTATCATCGCAGCTGCTTTAATAACTCGGACTCTTTCTTCCTTTGGTTACGATTTCTTTTTTTCTTACCAAGTATCCTAAATAACCTTGAATCCAGTGCTACAAAAGCAAATAATCGAAGATCTCTTTCCGACATGAGCGATCACAATGTCATCGCCTTACTTCTCGAACAATCTTGATTTTACTGTATCAACTTTCGGGAAAAATCTCCCTTAATTAATTCCATTAGACTAAATTGGCACTCTTTGCTATTTTCTTCTAGGAAATAATATATTTCTTTCAACGTTTGGTCGACATTCATTGCTGGTGGACGATGACTTTCATGGCCAGTTTCTGGACGAGAAAGTTTGTTCATGCGTTACATGTGATACCTGGCTTCAGCTGCGACAAAATCTGGTGTCGATTCCACGCGTTTGATGATTTCGCGACTCCTTTCATTATTCCGAGCACAAGATGATTTTAAAACTGTGTGTTTCACAGTCAAGCTGCGAACCTCATAAATGATATCGCGAGCGCTTCATTTGGCCTTCTCTTGTTTCTTTGAAAATTCCTCTGTAATTTCCTCGGAACACAAGAAACAATTTTGTTTAAAATCAAAAGCAATTCCGCCTGATCTTAAAGATGGTGCTAGGTAGTCGGTTTCATTTTTCTTTTTTTAACGAAGTACCCATGAATTTCTCAATGCAGTACCGCTTACGAGACGAGTCATGCACTCTCACAGAAGTATTTTTACGAAGAAAGGCTATATTCACATTGTTCCTTTTCAAACTCGATCGTATAAATCAGGGATCACCAACCCTATGCCGCGTGTGCCATGGCGCCCACCGAGCCTTTTGCATCTGCCCATCACTTTTTGAACCACACCTGAAAAGTTCTTGACTAATCATTTTAATCTGTCACTTTTCCGACAAAAATCAAGTTTGTTCTTATCTTCAGGTATGCTGTTATCAAGAAGTTGTTGATTGAAAGCCACCCTCTCATTCCTATTTCTTTGCCGGCTCATTTACAAAGTGCACTTTTACTCGGAACCATCGTAGTTTCAAGCTGAATGGTTTTGCTTTTCCCTAATCTCAAAGACCTACCAACTTCCATCATTCTCTTCACACTCATTAATACCATCCTAATACTTCCTATCTCCTTTGTAAATTGGGCGTATGAATAAACACAGAATAAATATATATTTTTAAAATGTACCTTAGCACCAAAATGGCGGTGAGTAGTTAAATAGTTCCTTAAGTGTTTTTTATTTTGGTCTTGCTAAAACCGTAAATAAAGCAGTATTATTTAATTTAATTTTTGTCAACATGGTGGGGGTTGAACACCCCCTTCACCCCCATGGCTATGGTCATGAGTATTACCCACAGCCAAATGTAACGTCACAACCACTGTTGGAAACTTAACATATCAGTCGACCGGTCGTGTGAATATAGTTGAGGCTGACCTGTGAGCCTGGCGGGAGTTAGTAAATTTACCTTAAAAAAAGTAATTGGTGCCCGCCGCACTACGGCTAGTTTTGAATGTGATCTAAGGTATTAAAATGTTGTGGGCCTTTGGTCTAAATGTTTCTATGGCTTTATCCCTCGCCTCAACTGTGGCACTGTCAGAAATATTTGTATCGCAGATAAAGAATTTCTGCTCCTGAGCCATTTTATTTCGAGACGCAGACCGGCAAATTACCGCTGAGCGATCATATCTAAAAAAATAATACTGCCGATTAAAATTAATAAATAATTTCCAGTAAAGCTACTAAAACAAAGGTTGAAATGACATCACGATTATAAAAGTAGATTGTTATTAAGCCTACCTTTGAATGCTGTCGAGAGAAGAGCTCCCTTCTAACAGTTTTAGTGTGAGTAATTAAACTTATCATTCATAATTTAAAAAAAAGCAATTACCACATAAAAATCACTGCACTATCATTTCTCATCCCTAGATATTTATTTGTACTATAGAACCCGAGACAGAGAAACAAGTTCCCCTAGTTAGCGAAATACGAATCAAAGAACACTGGTGCAGTAGGGATGGGTTTTGAAATTACAACCTGCTCCTTTGTCACTGCTACTCGGACGTCACATTCACAACCTGTTCCTTTCTGTCAATGGTCCACGGATCAAATTCAGCTGTAACAGGTCCGGAGTAAACTTGTTCATCGTCTCCTGTCACAGACAGTGCTGGAACAGGTCCAAAGTAGCCTTGCTCCTCGTCTCTTTCACAGACAGTGCTGTAACAGGTCCAGGGAAACCTTGTTCCTTTATGCTCCAGAGATTTTTGGAGCAGTCGTACAGCAGAAAAGAAGTGAATGCTTTGTGTTCTTGTCACAGCGCTGAGATCAGGTCCGGTGCAACCTTACTTATCTATTTTATAGGCCTAGCTTAGAGTTGGTTTGGGGGGTCACAAATGAGTTTGGAAGGGGAAAACTCTCGTAGTACAAAACATTATTTCCACAATACAAGCATTGTATGTAATATATTCTCACAATAAATTGTTACATTGATGATTAACATTGAAGGGACCCACTTGGTGGTAAAATGATTTAAGGCGAGGGTCAGCAATCTACCGACTGACTGATTTTATCTAGCTTACAAAATATTTAGCAAACAACAATTTGTTCAAAAATTGTACTTAATATCTCATTACTAATTGGGAAATGTAAAATTGAACTTTTTTCCTCTACTTTTTTGGCTTTACCTTATTTAAAATTAGCCAAACATTTTTTCTAAACCCATAAAGTCCACGATATTAAAAAGGTTGCCAGCCTCTGGTCTCTGGCTTCACTTTCGCATTAGAATGGACTGCCGATGACAGGGAGATTGAGGTTCGATTCCGGTTGGGTGCACTGAGGGTGATTTTTCCTTAACGTTTTCAACTCTCATTCCTCTAGAATCAACCATCTTCATCCCTAACACATTTGCGTAATTGGCATATATGCGTATAACCCGAACGGGCAGTAGACGCGGTATTAAAAAGAACTAAGCTGAGAGTAGGTACGAATACTGTCACTGTGACAAAAACGAGCAGGTAAAAGGAACAAGTCCAGTGTTGGAGTAGTAACAGATTGCTCCTGCTACACTAAAGGAGCAGTTTTTCTCATTCCTACGCTGCAGGAGAAAGCAAACCAACCCATGTTGCAAGTCGCAGGTGTCCACGAGAGAGGCTAATTCTAAGAAATTTGCAGTCTTTTGAGAGCAAAGAGGGGTGATTGAGGGAGGGAAATAACCAATTAGTGGAAACTATCAACAAGCTATGGTTTGTGTTATACCGGCAGATAAAAGACTACAGCGGCGTCTATGCGTTCCATCTAATATATTTCAACCAAGCTCGACTTTGCTCGGCTTCTGCACCGAAACTATTCATTTTAGAAAAAAATGTACCCGACATAATTTGTAGAAAATTTAATGATTTTTTTAAATTTAATAAGAACCTTTTTTGCCGTATGACGTACCCGAAGTGAGATAATTTGAAAAAACCTATTTTGGCCGCCATTTTTCCAAGATGGCAGCTGCGATCGGATTTTGCATTTTTACGAATTTCGTTCAGGGCATTGGAATCTACAAATTCTCAAAGTTTCAAAATTTCCGCACTTAATGGGATCAAACCCCTTTTTTCACGTCCTGTCCGCAGTACTATCTGGAGAATAATACAAACCAAAATGAATGACATGTCATGAAAAGCACATTATTTTTAAATCTCCTTTCAAGATAAGACAGCTATAAGGATACTCAATTATAGTATTCTATATACTGCAAATTAATATTCAGTAAACTCAAATTATCAACTCCCTCTACACAGGGGCTCTGGGGCTATCTTAAACCCCGCTAATCCCCCCAAAATGCCCGATGAGTATTCATAAACATACGTATTAAATTGTTTTAAATTATTGTTTGGTTATTAAAGTGCTTTAAATTATTGTTTGGTTATTAAAGTGTTTTAAATTATTGTTTGGTTATTAAAGTGTTTTAAATTATTGTTTGGTTATTAAAGTGTTTTAAATTATTGTTTGGTTATTAAAGTGTTTTAAATTATTGTTTGGTTATTAAAGTGTTTTAAATTATTGTTTGGTTATTAAAGTGTTTTAAATTATTGTTCGGTTATTAAAGTGTTTTAGATTATTGTTTGGTTATTAAAGTGTTTTAAATTATTGTTCGCTTATTAAAGTGTTTTAAATTATTGTTTGGTTAAATAATTAATAAGCTTATCTCCTTAAGAATTGCTTATAGAATTCCTTTCCTAGACCCGTAGTCCCTGTCACAAACCAAGGGCATCGATAAATTAACTTTTTCTGGTTTGAAACATTAAAACCTTGAGTTAGATTTATTGGCGATCATAGTACATTATTTCTTAGTGTGGTTACGGGAAAGTTATAAATAGATTGCTTTTGTAAAAATCAGCCGCGTTAAAAATGGTAACGATCCTTTACAGGGTTGTTCCGAGAGGGGGAATCAACCCGTCCCCGAAACTATGATTATTATTGTGACCTCGTATTCCTCGTGTCTGTCTGGACTCGAGCTTATTGGGGCCCTATAGAATAGTGAGTTTTATTTGCAAGTGGATGTAAACTAATGTAATTACAGAGCCGTTTTTTGATAGGTCTTACCCTTTAGCCACAAGAGATCTCCAAAGAAAGGTCTGCACCGACTTTAAAATTGCTCCGCCATTTTGAATTTTTTTCGGTGGTTAAAAATTAAAATTTTTAACTTTTGGGATTTTTCCCGTCGGTTACAGGCTAGAAGTTATAAGTTTGTCAAATTTCAAGTTTCTAGCTCATCTGGAAGTGGGTAAACAATAATGCCAGTGAGTGAGTCAGCCGTGTGGCTTTATAGTAGTATAATTAGCATATCCAATCCAAATGATCTGTTAGAACACTTTAAGACGCCTTTCATACCAGGCTCTCAATATTTCATGGCAAAGTAACAAAAAAAAAAAAAAANAAAAAACATTGCCACACATAAATTAAACTCACTCAAGGACGTTGCCTACCAGTGACGTCATGGCAAGTCAAGATAGAATTTCACATGATATTGTATTTACTATTTACGTTTTATTTGTTCGATGAGTTTTAAAGATTTAACATCGAAACCAAAATCATAAATTCTTAAATAATTATAAAAAATATTCCAAGAAATACTTTTTTGGTTCTTCAAGTAGTTTATTCGTAAACTTTTTTTTTTAAATCATCAACAACTCGGGCTATTTGGTCTATTCACGAAAATGTCCTGTAGGAATCTCTCTGCCAGGATGTAGATTAAAACAGTCCCAGGAAGCAAAATATTTATTTAGAAACGGAAACAAAGAAAATAACATTTTGAAATGTAAGTAAATTTTGTCCAGGAGCAACAAGTAGAGTGTTTATACTCGTTACAGGAAGAGGGGAAGGGTTAATAGCAGATAGACAAGAGACTCAGGTTGAACTACTAATTTTCTTCCCTTTCTTTCCATTTCATACCTTGTTGTCTATGTGAGATTGTTTAGGATTGTTTAAATGCGTCAAACTAAGATGCAAACTGCATCGCAACATATCTTCGATATCACCAAGTAAACAACGTAGTTAAAATAGCTTTAAAAGTTGTTCAGGAACCTCCCTACTTCTATAGAGCTTGCTAGTCCCTGCTTGAAGCTCCCCCTCCTCCCTTGTTACGTTTTCTGTACAACCCATCATGTTATGTTTACTCTTCGTTTATCCTGAAAGATAGCAAGCTAACCTTAGTTTAATTGTTTCCACTGTTTCGTGAGATACGGTCATAGTGTATAACGTAAAGGTATCTTTCAGAGTGATCGGAATGTACAAACAAATCCCAAGAAACAGGCTGCATACGCCGACCGGGGTGAATATTAATATATACCAGCACTTGCCTGGGACGAGGATGAAAAACCACAAAGTTAAAACCTACATCATTTGTTTGTTGTAGCCAATTAATAGTGAATCTGGGAGTAAATCATAACTTCCCAGGTAAAGTGACATAACATCTGTTTTTGTTTGGTAGGTTTTTTATTTTGTTGTAACACTATTTACAGATGTTTGCACAAAGCAGTTTCTATTGAAACAAGTGGCAGGGCATATTTAAATTATGGGTGTCATGCAACGAATGCTATCTCGTAACAAACACAAGTGCTAAAGATAGAGGTGGCGCTCTCTTGTAACGACAATACGTACTAAAATGTATGTGTGTCCGCTGGCGCTTTCTTGTAATAAACCTATGTACTAAGATAACATTATCTCTCTCTCTCTTGTAGCAAACACGCGTACTCAAATCTGCCCCATCTGGACCGACTGCAACAAGGTCGATGGCTCATCTATATCATTGACTATGAATATAAACACTTGAAGTCCCATTGTTATATATCTACGTAAAACTCTGTTTAGGGTATGAATGGTTATTTAAAAGACCCTTTTCTCTGCCAGAACTCTACTATATAATAGGGTTTTGATAGTAAAAAAAGACCTTTCAGGCAATCATTCCTCCCAATAAACAGAGTAGAGTAAGGTGTCCTAGGCAGATAGAGCACTCTGTAGAACATTTTCTGGGAAAAAGATAAGAGTTGAAGTAAGGATATACAAATGACAATAGAAACAGAATGAAGAAGCATATAGCGATAAGAACACGTGCCAAAATAGTAATCTGCCTTCAAATTGCCCAATTCCGATATGCACATTTTAGGTCTAGCTGGAGACCTTAGTGGGAGACGCATTGAGAGCGAGTTAAAGATTAAAACCTGAATAACACTGGTCTCATGTGGTTGTCCTCATTTCCAAAATTTAAGATAGAAATTATAAATACTTAGATGAGAGTAGCGTGATTCTGTTTTAACTTTACCATTTGTCATTTTGTCTGTCTGTCCGTCCACCTGGAATATTTATTCCGTTATAACTGTCAAATATGTTGACCAACTTTAAACAAATTTGTCATGGACATTCTTTGAACCTAGGACAAACGATGTACGTAAATGGTTTTTAAATTTGTTTATCCGTTTCAGTATTATGGTTACTCAAAAGATTTTTCTTTTAGTAGCTCATCTCAAGAGATTTGGATTTATAATTCTAAACATTCGATTGAGTACCTAGTGCACAATATTTATAAGTTTTGACATCGATTGCGAGACGAACATCTTAAACCACATGAACAACCATTATCATCTATTTATATAATATATTAATTTGTTTTATGTCTAACTGGATCATCAAGGACATAAGTATATCAACTTGAAATACAGAGATAAATTACAGGAGAAATTTCTACTTGAAATCCAAAGAGAAATCTTAAGAGCGAGCAGGCCCAACTCAGCTCCCGGTTCGCGCGAGGCGTGGGGGGAAAATAAAACACCAAGATATGTCAGAAATGTATGTAGTGCATTCGTATTTGAATGATTACCCGAAATTTTCCACAGTGACGATAGGGGACAAAGCGACAAAGTTTCTTGTTAATAACTACCTGTACATATCATGACAGAATGAAGATTTGTGCACAGTGCTTATCTGTGAAGCCATTCTAAAATGGTCAATAACTACCTTTTCAATGCAGTTTTTTTTATACAAATATCATTTAATTTAAAATATCAACAATGTTTGGAACTAGGAACATCTATTAACTCTTTATCTCCAATAATATTTAATCAGAAATTATCCACGTGCAATAGTGTTCGTGTGAATTTACGATTTCGAGCCAACTGTATCACAGAGTTGATGAGCATGTGATACACGCTCTTAGAACTTTAGTAGTAATAAGAACACGACATTATTATTAACATGATACATTTAGCTACTTTTGAGCGGACTGTTCACATAACCACTAGTTTCTATATTAATGGCGAAGGAACTACTTTATATTGACTTAAATACTTACAGGTATTGGCTCATCTAGAAATTTAATCTGATTTTGGAGGAGGGAATACAATAAATTTTTGTATTTAAAATTGTATTTAGAAGTGTATTGGGAGACAGTCTCCTGACCACTGGATACCAAAAATGTATTAATTGTAAATTCTGTAGATCACTTTTGTGGTTTTTTTTGATAAGTAGAGATCTGAAATAATGATTCACCCAAATGTATTAAATGTATACCTACGCTACTCTTTGTTTAGTGAATAAGGACAAAGGAAATTGAGTAAAATGTTGTAAACAATATCCCGTCCTAATTCATGTGTTCATGAAGGAGGCGGGACATTACAATTAGTTTACCTATGTTGCATCCCCTGATGGCAGCTTGAAATAATTAATGCCATCCATCCTCCCTATAAACCTCTATAGTTTTGCAACCTCTATGTTTTTTTTGTTTGTTTTGTTTACCATGGCAATAATTGTTAGACGCGATAAATGAAAAAGGACGCGAAATAAAAGTGACGCGCTGGTTTAGAGACATGGAAAAAAAAAAGTGAATGAATGTAAATAAAAAGGATTGGATTTGAGGTACGAAGTTTTTCGTTCTATCAGCGAGCGCCGGTTAAAGTCGAGGACTGGACCGCAATTTTCTCTGAAGCGGGGAAGATTGTTCATTTTTGAAGACCTAGAAGTGTGTGTGCTACAGACATTATCAGAGAAGAGTATGCAACTTGTGTTTGGCATCATCACCTCAAATACTACAGGAAAACGAGTGAGATGTTTTTATTATTATTGACAGTTCAGGACCACTAATTCGCAGTTACCACCAATGTATATGTTATTTTACTTAAAGGCTCTTATGCCGCAATGTTTCACGGCTTAGATTTTATAAATTACTCTGGTACCGGATAGGTAGGACTTTCTTTTAAAATAACAACTGCCACAATTAAAATAAATATATATATATATATACACTATTTGAGTATTTGAATCTTAGATATTTAAAATTTCACTATACTTATAATATGACTTTTTTCTTTTTCTTTACTTCTATTTTTGTTACATTTATGTTCCACCCTTCTGGTGAGATTGTTGGTCCCTTTTTCAAGCTCATAATAAGAGTAATTTAATTTGTGAGTATCACTTAACTCACTGGCGCCCACCCGTTTATTTCACTAGAATTTAGCACTTCACGACGAGCTACAGGATTACCGTGGATACATATCAGAGGGTAAGTTTACCTGGTAATTATGTCTATCGCTACTGGGCCACATTAAAGCCACAAAAATATCTTTCCTTGCTACATCACCACGGATACCTCGAGAGGTTAGAGTCTCAGTTTTTTTAGGTGCCCTATCGACTGAGTTGGTTTTTGAGGGAGTGAAGTTTTTATATACTACCCCCCTATAACGTTACAATGTTTAATCTGTCTTATTTCAAAGATAAACGAATGTATTAAACATTTGAATTCATTTGTTTTCCTATTTGAACTTAAATTTAATTTTATAAATACTCATATTTTCTATTTTAAATAATAATAATAATAATAATAAATATTCTATTATATCGTGTGCATAATTTTATTGGAAACATTGTAATTTAATCACATTACGCATATTATCAAACAAATAATTTGGAGGAATTTACAGAAGTCTAGTGAAACTATTTTAGCTGAGTATCGAAAACCAATTCATGAGTTTTATATATTCTTATCAAGGACTTAGAGAGGTAACCCCCTGGGATTAACAGCTGGAATTTGTTGGGCGCCCCCTAAAGGGGTCCCACAAATACATATAAAAACATAATTTTTAAGTGTTTTTACTCTAATTACAGTTTTAATTGTATATGTATCCAATTAATATTATTAAAGGGATATTTTAACATTCATCTTCAAGATACACCTTGTAAATCTTCCAATTGTAAAATTAGCTCTGTCAACATTTCAAACACCTCTTTTCTCATATGATATTGGAAAACAAAGAACGTTTCTTGGAATGAGCCGAGTAAGTGGGGTTAGAGCAAATGACCTGAAGATCCTACTTGAGGAATCACCCTAAAGAAAGAGCATTTTAAAATAACAGAGCTCTTGTAGATAGGTTTACTATCCTTCCCCCACCCATTATCTCACATACCTACTAAGTTTGAAATAAAGGGCTTCATACTTTTGGAAAGTTTGTGAAACTTTCCTAACAACAAGGAAATTCACAAACTTTCCAAAAGTATGAAGTAAATTCAATCATATTTAATACAAATAAGACTTGAAGAAGGTTAAAAATCACCTAAACATGTCGTAAAGAAGAAGAAAATATTAAATAAGATTAGGGGAATAAAAAAGAAGATATAACCTTACTATCGATAATTATATTATTTGTGTTATTTTATGGGTATTAATAATAGCAATCAAAAGTGACAGCTGCTAATAAAAATTACTTGATGTATGAACTTATTAAACATGTTTTGGTAACTTTAATAACTACTAGATACCGTTCTTCATACCGAAATCAGGGTTTAATAGAGTTGTTTGGAACTATTTCGATTGTAAGTATGCTCAAAAGTAATTCGGGCTTGTTAAGTGTTGTTCACTAAAACCACTGGATGCCATATACTGATATTCAAGGCTCATTTCTGTGTTTTGAGTGAGGAGTGGTCAGTAATTGGTCCTCCTACCCACTGAGACAGTCACAGGTATGGTCAGGCTCTTATTTATAATTCTTTAGCGTCCTCTCATATTAAATATTCCCGCTGCAGGGACATTCATTCGGTCACTGAACTCGTCCAAACGGCTGGTATACCCTGACCAAGCTACAGACTGCCACGTCAGATGAGACTAATGAATGTAATCAATGCGCGAGTAAAAACATGTCGAATCCAGTCAACATCTATTAACAGTGTTGTGCATGTTGTAGGGTGAAACTGTCATCGTGTCACAGGATATTTCTAAATAAGATGGATGAAATGCTATAGTGTAAGTCTATCATCGAGTCATAGTATAGCTCCCGGTTGATAGAAGACATGTATTTCTCTACCAACATTACCAGACAGACTGTTAAGTGTTAGTATAGTGTTAACAGCGTCTGAGCTAAGTGCTGTTTACTCATGTTGTATTGACTACCAATTAGTGCTACCAAGGACTGCGGTAAGTGTTATTTACTCATGTATATTGACTACCAATTAGTGTTACCAGAGACTGCGGTAAGTGTTATTTACTCACGTATATTGACTACTAGTTAGTGCTACCAAGGACTGTGTTAATTGTTATTTACTCATGTATATTGACTACCAATTAGTGTTACCAAAGACTGCGGTAGGTGTTATTTACTCATGTATATTGACTACCAATTAGTGTTACCAAAGACTGCGGTAAGTGTTATTTACTCACGTATATTGACTACCAGTTAGTGTTACCAAAGACTGCGGTAAGTGTTATTTACTCACGTATATTGACTACCAGTTAGTGTTACCAAAGACTGTGGTAAGTGTTATTTACTCATGTATATTGACTACCAGTTAGTGTTACCAGAGACTGTGGTAAGTGTTATTTACTCATGTATATTGACTACCAGTTAGTGTTACCAGAGACTGTGGTAAGTGTTATTTACTCATGTATATTGACTACCAGTTAGTGTTACCAGAGACTGTGGTAAGTGTTATTTACTCATGTATATTGACTACCAGTTAGTGTTACCAGAGACTGTGGTAAGTGTTATTTACTCATGTATATTGACTACCAGTTAGTGTTACCAGAGACTGTGGTAAGTGTTATTTACTCATGTATATTGACTACCAGTTAGTGTTACCAGAGACTGTGGTAAGTGTTATTTACTCATGTATATTGACTACCAGTTAGTGTTACCAGAGACTGTGGTAAGTGTTATTTACTCATGTATATTGACTACCAGTTAGTGTTACCAGAGACTGTGGTAAGTGTTATTTACTCATGTATATTGACTACCAGTTAGTGTTACCAGAGACTGTGGTAAGTGTTATTTACTCATGTATATTGACTACCAGTTAGTGTTACCAGAGACTGTGGTAAGTGTTATTTACTCATGTATATTGACTACCAGTTAGTGTTACCAGAGACTGTGGTAAGTGTTATTTACTCATGTATATTGACTACCAGTTAGTGTTACCAGAGACTGTGGTAAGTGTTATTTACTCATGTATATTGACTACCAGTTAGTGTTACCAGAGACTGTGGTAAGTGTTATTTACTCACGTATATTGACTACCAGTTAGTGTTACCAGAGACTGTGGTAAGTGTTATTTACTCACGTATATTGACTACCAGTTAGTGTTACCAGAGACTGTGGTAAGTGTTATTTACTCATGTATATTGACTACCAGTTAGTGTTACCAAGGACTGTGGTAAGTGTTATTTACTCATGTATATTGACTATCAGTTAGTGTTACCAGAAACTGTGGTAAGTGTTATTTACTCACTTATATTGACTACCAGTTAGTGTTACCAAAGACTGTGGTAAGTGTTATTTACTCACGTATATTGACTACCAGTTAGTGTTACCAGAGACTGTGGTAAGTGTTATTTACTCACTTATATTGACTACCAGTTAGTGTTACCAAAGACTGTGGTAAGTGTTATTTACTCATGTATATTGACTACCAGTTAGTGTTATCAGAGATTGTGGTAAGTGTTATTTACTCACGTATATTGACTACCAGTTAGTGTTACCAGAGACTGTGGTAAGTGTTATTTACTCACGTATATTGACTACCAGTTAGTGTTACCAGAGACTGTGGTAAGTGTTATTTACTCATGTATCAATGACTACCTGTGAATACTACCAGAGTCGCTGCTTCACTGAGTGTGTTAATCCTGCCATGTTTCAGTTATGGAGAAGTTGTCATCCCTGCTGTGTGTTATGCCTATATTGGTATCATTGGCCACCAGTGGTAGAGTCAGCCTACACTCCATGTACCTGACTGTACTAGGACAAGGTACAGTATCACTAATGACTCTACATCTAAAGTGGAAGTATTTACTCAGATATAACCCAATGTCAATGAACTGTACATGTTTTCACGTTCGGTATTGGTTATTAGATAGATTTGTTTTCTCATGTCACACTTTAGCTGAGAGGTTAGCAGGAGCTGTCAGGGCTTGTGTTGCTGTGAAGATCGCGCGTTTCGGCAAAAGGGTCTGAAATACATCGAACAAGGCTTTCAACAGGGTCGTTGCTAGAGGAGTTGCTNGTCAATCCAGTCATATTGGAGCAGGTGATGGTGACAGATTTTATTCTATACCTGTTGCAGATGTGATACATTAGCTGTATAACAAAAATCTCGCAAATATTGTCCCGTTTATAACTTGCTAATTTGTATAAAATAATAACTCTTTTTGCATAAATATTTATTAAAATTTAATATTCTTTTATTAAAAATTAACCTAAATAGATATTGTTATTCAATAGCCTGTGCTGATTATATGAGCTTAAATAGGTGCTGTAGTAAAGGAAAAAAATTGTAAATAGTTTGAATTGAATGAAGAATACTTTTTGTTTATAATTAATTGCTACCTCAATTACTTATGAAAAAGTGTAGAAGTAACATTATTTAAGAATATTAACATAATTATTTTATACTTACAGTTTACACCTTTCTAGCTTTAACAGCAGCAAAATCATTTACTATTTCATCGTAATTCATATTTTAAGAAATATATTTCTTTATTGATTGAATTGCCAGGTGTGTTAACCTGTTTTGACCCATTGATGACCTTAAAGTAATTTTTTATTATTTTCAGCTTACTAAAACCTCATTCACCAGATGCATTAGTAAATGGCAATGTTAAAAATAATCTGAAAGCAATTACTAAATTTGACCCGCCTCGGTGGCGTAGTTGGCTAACGCGCTTGTCATGTTGAAGCTCGACTGCTAAGGACGGGGAGATCGAGGTTCGAATCTCGGTCGGGGGAACTAGGGGGGTTTCCTAAATGGTTTTCCACTCTCCCTCCACGCAAATGCGGGTTCACTTTCTCTAATTCAACCTTCCCAATTCCTAATCCATTAAACGTAATTAGTACTTAAAGCGCATAACCCGAACGGGTAGTAAGACGCAGTGCTAAATATTATTATTATTATTATTATTATTATTATTACTAAGTTTGGATAAGATGTGGCTATGGACATATTGAGGATTGAATTTAATAGGTCAAGAGAGGTTGCTTTTGAAAAATCCTGACTTTTTTTCAAATAAAGAACTGGCCTGAAACTTAAAACTTGCTATTTCCCTCTCTATTTCAGAAGCATCCAGATCCTTATCATATTTATTTGCTAAGAGTTTCACTAGCTTTTAAATCTTCTACAGTCATGGATTGCAAAGACTTGCCTGTTAAAAAATTAAAGCCATCTAATAATTCACTAAAACAATTAAAACACCATTCCATTTGTTCTAAGACTTTGTCAAAAATAAAATGAAAGTCCATACTGAACCTTTGTTATCCTGTCAAAACAGTATCCTCACTTTCTTCCAAAGCCAGTATTTTCCTGTTCTTTGCCCTTTTATCCTCGAAGAAGCAGTCAATTTCAAGAGATGTTGCAGCACAGAAGTTCGATGCTTTATCCAGTATAACATCAATCCTTGTATCTGGGATGTCCTGTAAAGCATATTTCAATCCAGTCAAGTTACTAACGGCACGTTCCACAGGCATATATTTGTACTGTAGCTGTTCATTCACGTGAGAGATTTGACTAACTGCACGTTCCACAGCCATATCTTTGTACTGTAGCTGTTCATTCACGTGGGAGATCTGACTAACTTCACGTTCCACAGCCATATCTTTGTACTGTAGCTGTTCATTCACGTGGGAGATCTGACTAACTGCACGTTCCACAGCCATATCTTTGTACTGTAGCTGTTCATTCACGTGGAAGATCTGACTAACTTCACGTTCCACAGCCATATCTTTGTACTGTAGCTGTTCATTCACGTGGGAGATCTGACTAACTGCACGTTCCACAGCCATATCTTTGTACTGTAGCTGTTCATTCACGCGGGAGATCTGATTTAGTATTTAGACCCACATAACAGAGTAACCAACAAACTTAAAATTAATTTGTTTAAGAAGATTTCTAACCAAACTACGAATAATGTGCACGAGCAGCAGGATATTTGGATGCCCATCTTGTATCACAGTGACGCTTAAGAGTGGTAGAAGGTTCATTGGGTAATATTTGCCACATTTTGACACTGGAAGCAAATAATTTGTACAGTTCTTGTACTGTTCCAAAAATGTGATAGCATCTGGAGATACTCCAGTAGAGTGAACACCAACCAAGCTCAATGAATGAGCAGCACATGGCAGTTAGTTGTTTGTCTACGGGCCTGGACTCCTGAATACTTCCGCGCCATATTTGAACCATTGTCGTGTGTTTGCCCTCGGCAATGAATATCAAGTTCATCGGTTTTACTTTTTATAGAATCTCTTCGGTTAATCCAGATCCAGTCGTTTTACTCGTTATTATGAAATTAATGAAACTTTCTTCAATAGAGCAAATATCCTCCAAAATTTCACGTACCTAATAATCTGTCACATTTGTTGATGATGGGTTACATCTGGTGTACAATCAAATGAAATTGAGAAATATTTTACCTCTCTTATATATTTTAATATTTCTTGGTCTACAGTGTCATCTATTAAATTGATGCTCGTTTTAAATTGTTGGAGAAAAATAATTTAGATTTTTTTTTCTTTGCTTAAGGTAGCTGTTTATTATAATGAGAAACAAATTCTAGCGAATTAAAAAAGAATCACAATTATTGGCCTCACGTATATTTGTACTTTAACCTTAAAAAGCCAAGTTTTTAACTGCACAAAACAAAATGCAATCAACAATAATTATGATAATGTACCACAATTTCTCTTTTTAATTTATGATAATTTTCTTTAGTTCAGTATCAATTGTATTGCCCTCTTTAATCCTTTTTACAAAGATTTTCCAGGTAACATAGCATTCACGGTGCTATACAGAATTTTCATGCTCTGGAATTCGAGGGTGTAATTTTTTCCAGTCAAAAAATCCTGCTTTTGGATTTGCTAATCATGAATTAGAATGCTTGCCAAATAGCATGCAGGAGAAACAGTAAATAGATTTTTACTCTTCACTGTAAATTAACCAATTTCGCGCTAAACTTTCTACGTTCAAAAGTTTTTTTTATGGAACCAAACTCCCGTAAAATGCCCTTTTTTGCATTAATTGATAAAATAAAATTACTAGTTTTATTTTGTTCTGGACCATGTTCAACTAATGAGCTTCTCCCATGGTTATTCAAATCAGACCATGTTGTGGGATCATTAAAGTTTAGTTGAATTTTGGTTGGTTCATTTTCCAAATCCTGTTTCTGAACATCTTTATAAGAAGTAAAATAGTAAATGTCGGAAGAGACTGGTTAATTCTTGGTGTAGAACCCTCTGAATGTACAATTACATTACCAGTTACATTCTTAGTTATTTTGGTAAAGTTTTCATTTTCTAAAGTGTTGAAGGAGATGGCCTACTTTCAATACCTTGTACTGATAGCACAGTGGTGAGGGAACCACATTCTTTGCCCAGCCAAGTTTTTGCTAATGCTTGGTTTGGAAAATGTTATCTGCCTCTTGTGTTTTTCCGTCTTCAACGTAATTCAAATTTAGCTGAGAACTGTGTGAAAGTTT
Source organism: Timema monikensis (assembly GCA_902151445.1). NCBI lineage: Eukaryota > Metazoa > Arthropoda > Insecta > Phasmatodea > Timematidae > Timema > Timema monikensis. The sequence goes on from CABFVZ010000878.1 coordinate 39,627, forward strand.
AGATGTGAAATGTGAAATTTGTTCGTTGCCGTGACATTGTGATGATATTTATTTTATTAACGTTGTTTGTAAATTTGTATAACTTTATCGGTTTATTTGCGTGAGAATTAGTGCACTGTGCCACGTGTGTGTGTGTGTGTGTGTGTGTGTGTGTGTGTGTGTCGAAATGGGGACCATTTTTATTCCTAAAGGAGAATTGTATACAACTTTTAAACTACGCATTTAAATAAATTTCGCAATCTTATATTGTATATAAAAAAATCTACATCTTGATGGCGCCCCTCCAGTTTGGCGCCCGGGGCGGCCACACCTACTGCCCCCACCCCCCCTTCACTACGGCCCAGGCTTTCAATACTATACTAATTAATCAACACAACTTAATAATATCTAGACCCAAGATGACATTATATTTCCACGAATATTCTTACTGTACCTGCCTTGTAACAAAAACATCCTTCAAAGTTCCGTTTGAAATATTTGAAAGAGGGGTGATGGTCGTGGCGATGTTCTACCGTTAAAAAGGAACCGGAGTAGTAAATGCAATCAAAGTACTCGAAAAAGGATCTTCGGAAAGTCTACATAAACTAAAACATTAACTCTAGGGATTTCAAATAAATTCTAAGAGAGGGAAATATTCATCCTCGATGGCTCTACTGCAGGTGTTCAGTGTTTATAACAACTTGTTGATGTGTTTCAGAGGCCGAGAGCTGGGCTCTAATGGATCTACTGCAGGTGTTCAGTGTTTATAACAACTTGTTGATGTGTTTCAGAGGCCGAGAGCTGGGCTCTAATGGATCTACTGCAGGGGATTAGTGCTTATAAAAACTTGTTGGCGTGTTTCAAAAGCCGAGATCTGCACCCTGATGGATTTATTTATAACAACTTGATGGCGTGTTTCAGAGGCCGAGAGCTCATCAGCCCAGCTGGATCTACTACCAAAGTGCAGTGCTTATAAGAACTTGATGACGTGTTTCAGAGGCCGAGAGCTCATCAGCCCAGCTGGATCTACTACCAAAGTGCAGTGCTTATAACAACTTGATGACGTGTTTCAGAGGCCGAGAGCTCATCAGCCCAGCTGGATCTACTACCAAAGTGCAGTGCTTATAAGAACTTGATGACGTGTTTCAGAGAGCCGAGGATTCAGCCCAGGGCGTGGATGAGGACCCTGAGGTAGTACCGGGACTCTTTGAAGGAGACATGTTGCTCTCAGCCCAGGTAAACCTTACCTTATGACCTATCATGTCCTAATGAACACTTATCATTCCCTAACGAACACTATCATGTCTTAACTAACACTCTCATGTCCTAATCAGCACTCTCATGTCCTAATAAACTCTCATATCCTATTAAACACTCTCATGTCCTAATAAATACTATCATGTCCTAATGAGAATTATAATGCTAAAACAAACATTATCATATCCCAAATAACATGATCATTATCCAAAAAACATTATCATGTCCTAACGAAAATGATCATGCCCTAACGAACATGATCATGCCCTACCGAACATGATCATGCTCTAACGAACATGATCATGTCCTAATGAACATTATCCTGTCCCAACGAACATTATTACGTCCTAACGAACAGTGTCATATCTTAACAAACACTATCGAGTTCTAATGAACACTATCATGTCCTAATGAACACTATAATGTCCTAATGAACATTATAATGCTATAACAAACATTATCATGTCCCAAAACACATTATCATGTCCTAACAAACATATTAATGTCATAACGAGTATTTTCATGTCCTAACAATCATTATCATGCTCCAACTAACATAATCATGTCCTAATGAACACTAGTCTATCATATATTAATGAACACTAGTCTATCATATCTTAATGAACACTATCATGTTCTAACGAACATTATAATGCCCTAACAAACACTATCATGTCCCAACATACACTATCGTGTTCCAATGAACATTATCATGACCCATTAGCGAGCAATACTGAAGTAAATCATCATTTTGGAAAGTTTGGTCGGGATGTAGGCTAAGCAATTTGTATTTAGGGACGTTGGCTATCTGTGACGTCACGGCAAGTGTTGCCTACCTGTGACGTCATAAAAAGTCAAGATAGGATTCATCAGGTTAATGTTTTTCGTTTATATTTGGCGAGACTTAAAAATATAATTTTGAAATGAAAACATAGGCTTACATTCTTAAATAATTCTGAAAAATAGCCTAACATTAATTAAAAAAATACTCTTTTATTTTGAACTTTTTTTTTGTAAACATGTTTATTTAAACGTCTTCAACTCAGGCTATTCGGTTTAAAAGTCCTGTAGGAATCTTCCTGCCAAGATGAAGATTAAAAAAGTCCATGAAAGCAAAATATTTATCTAAAATAGGAAACAAGGAAAAGTTAATTTTGAAAAGCAAGTCAATTATGTCCAAGAGCAAATAGTAGAGTGAGTGTGTATACTCGTCAGAGGAAGGGGGAATGGTTAATATCGCATAGAAAAAAAAAGCATCACAGGGCGAACTGCTTATTTCCTTTACTATTTTCTATTTCGAACATTGGTGTCAAGGACCAGTTTCATTTAGTACGACTAAGTGCGTCTCGCTACCAAACACATGAGTACACCTACCTAAAATTGAATGGAATGGGCTAGTTTCTAATGGGAAACTGGCTCATTCCACTGTGGTATAGGGAGGTGTCATCTTGTATTTAGTATAGCACCGCACTTGAGGCGTACTAAGTCTGACTATGAAACTGGCCCCAAGTGTGATAATGCTTAGGTGCGTCAATTTAAGATGCAACCCACTTCGCAAAATAACTTCGAAATCACCAATTCGGCAACGTTGTTAAAACCCAAGGAGCGGAAATAATAACTGCACAAATAGTATTCAGTCGTGTGGTGACAGTATGTGTGTTTGGAAATGTTTGTTCTGGTCAAAATAGGCTGTGATGGGAGCGTGATGAGTGATGACGTCATAGACGCGTGTCCTCTGTGCAGGACTATTGGCGGAACGGTCTTCGCTGGGACGTCCATCAATCCAGGTTGTGGCAGAACAATACAGTTCCCTATGTGATCAGCCCTCTTTACGGTGAGACTATAGTAGTACAATCATTTTTCATACCAGTGTATCTTTAAAAAGTGTATATACATTTCAACCAGCAATAGAACATACTGCCTCATACTCTGGTACAATATTGGCCAAATAGCTCCAATTTAAAACATCCCCCGTAGAATGTTAGATCTTTTCAGTACATCGCTTTCCTTCCCCTGCCCTCCCCCCATGATATATTTGTGATGTTTTATTGTCAGAACCTGAGGATTATGTCACCATTTACAAGGCCATTCTGACACTCAACTTTATGACGTGCATCAAGTTCGTCCCCTGGGACGAGAAGGTCCCCGATTATCTCCTCATATGGCCCGTCAAGTATCCTAGAGGGTGAGTGACTACTATACTAACATCAATTTATGTTAGTCCGAAACTAAGCAAGGTCATGTAGGTCTAAACGTTTGTCACTGTCCTCATTGGTGAGGTCTGAAGATATCTAGGCAAGGGCAGAGGTTAAATACAGGGGCTACTCCTCCTAAAGTCACTGTCTTCACTGGTGAGGTCTGAAGATACGAGTATGTAGGTAAGGGCAGAGGTTAAATACAGGGGCTACTCCTAAAGTCACTGTCTTCACTGGTGAGGTGAGAAAATACTTACTGGGAAATAAAACACCATTCACAAAATAATCTGCGTAAAAGAGTTTACTCCTGATAGACTTGTGAATTAGGAACTTTTTTTTTCAGGCAAAGATATGCCTATATCCGGTTCAGAACTCTAAGCACAGTCCAATAATGGCTCCCCCTTTGACCCTTTCATTGCTTAGCTGGCAACTTATTTATTAAGACTCAAAGTGCTGAATGTGAAATAAGACGTTAAAAATTCAGTTTTCTTTAACGAAACCCCACACACCAGAAGACACAGCTAAATTAAATATAAATAGTTATTATATCTATGTAACACTAAATAGCAGCAAGCAATAATATAAGCCAGTAACAAGGGCAAAAAAACAACATATTTCTTATCCTTGTTTTATGTATTTCATAATAATAATAAGGAAAACAATTAAAATGTGTTGAAAAACTATGTTTAATAATGTAAAATAAAATAAAGCACAAATAACAAAATTGTGTTGCTAGAAACTTTCAATGAATCTGGAATTATTTAAAATTCTATGTGTACAACTATGGTACCGGTACTCTGTGATCCCCCCTCCCCCTTTCTGTTGATGTCCTAATCAGGAGCTTATACTGATTACGGGTTAAAACAGGACAGACTTAGATAGTTGGTAATTTATTCAAGGAGTTGCATTATTGACCCTTTAGAATTGATTAGGACTAATATTCTCAGAATTAATATGTCATTGGGTCTTTTCACTTAAGGGGGTTGTCTAGGTAGCCGAGATATATCCAATCAGATGTAGCACCTTTGATAAATATTGGCAAAAGCTTTTACAAAACAGTTTGGTGTTTACTGGAATGCATAAAAAAAACTTTCATCTATGGCCTTGTATTATATAGACTTTTAAATTTAGTTTAAAAGTTGACATTTTCCACTCTTAAAAGCCCAAAAATCCACATATTCTGGTTGATCAATGATCATTAAGAGTTAGTTAACTGCCCAGGAAACCTGGCATAAGAGCGTAGAATGGATCTTTGTGAATAAAATGTAATTTAATATGAGGTTCAAAACACAAATAATTATTGTATTGTCGTTAGTATTTCCCTCTCCCCTATTTGTTCTTCAACTGCCAGACAGATCCTCACAGGAACGTTATACTCACACTTGGTTTTTAGCGTTTATGTGTTTCTACTCGACTATTCGAGCGCCTTATTAAACTAATACTTAGTGAATCAATCACTGATAATAACCCAACACAATTCCTCATTGAAGTCACAGGCCCTGACTTAGGGGCCCCTAGGCAGCTAACAGAGTCGGGGCTATCTTTATTGTATTATAAAAAAAACTTTACTTTTATTTTTTTATCTAACATACTTTGACCTTAAAGTAAATAGACAAGTACTTTTGTACAGATTACAATGTACACTGATATTTAATTACAAGTTTACAATTTGTAATGCAAAACGATGAACTTTCTTTTCTGAAAAGGCGCAGATGACCTCACTATAGTTCATAGACTGCAGAATTTCTGACTCTATGAACAGCACAGAAAGAGAATTAAACCTGGTCTCTTCTATAGTAGATCTCAAATAATTATTCACTCACCTTAGCACCGAAACCAACCGTTCTGCAGAGCAGTTTGACCCTAGTGTACACAACAGTATCCGGTGGGCTATTACCCCGTTTGGATAAATGACCAAAAGGCCTTTTTCCAGGATGCACTTGTACAGTTTCAGTGATGACAAGTCTGTTCCCACCGAATTCTCAGTCAATGACAAATGAGCTTTCAGGTGAAGACAGTCATTCTCCAAAGTTTCGTCCAAATCCCATGAATAGAAGGCTTCCAGGCTCTGTGCTTTGTCATGGATATCTTGTGGCTCCAAATTATGTAACTTTGTAACAAAGTCAAACTTTATACTTAACTTTTCGTAAGAATAGCAATGCCCTTGTAGTTCTTTAATCAACCTGTTGATAATGACGTTGAAGATAGTAGCTATTAATCTTTTCCCTGATGGAAGTGTTCGACTTCATTTCCTTTTACTTCGTCGATCTGAGCTTTTCGATAACGTTTCCTATTCGTGCCATATACATAAGTATCTTCTTCGCATGATTCCACAGCTATCGCCTCATGATGATCAAAGGTACCGACGTTCTTTATCGCTTCTAGGTACCCTACCATTTTATGTGTGTGTCCAAAAAAAGATCGAATTCAGCCAAAGGTTCTAGGGTCATGAAATAGTTTCCGTTGTTTCTTGAACCAAATAACTTCTGTAAAACTCTAAACGGCAATCCTCACAAAAACAGTAACATCACAATAACTAGGACGCACTTCAAAATCTCCTGCTAGTATTTTATTTCTTCTTCCGTTTGAAGAACAATACTCTTGTCTACTCTACTGCCAGCAACCTTCTTCAGTAACAGTGTCACGCATGCTAACCTGTGATTGCCTTAATATTCATGTTCCTTTATTCTTTGACCTGCGCTTTTCTAATCGGATCCATCATTAGCTAGCGACCCCGATTTTCTAAAAACCTTACTAGGAGTAGAGATCACGGTACCCTTGCTCTTAGAATATACTAGCCAAGGCCGAGGTCGTGTTTCACCATTAGGCAATGTTTGGCTAAAGAGTGAGAGGGATAGATACCTGGTTATATCTGAATACTGATACTTTGAGGAAGATAAATTGGCATCAATATTTTGCTTCCCGCCGAGTTGGACGAGGTATACGCGGGTGACATCATCTAGTATTCATTCGGAAGGATCGTCACTAACAGATGGAAACAGAAAACCTGCATCCACATTTGATTCAAAACATTCAGAATCTACTGCAATGACTGCTGCAGAGTCTTCAACTATCTAGTTTTGAGGCAGATCATCAAAGTCAGACACGTCTGCTGGTTGATGGTCATCGCTCCAATCACTAGAAGTTGATACACTTGTCCTGTATCTGGAACTGGAAGCGGCAAAGAGCGACTCCAACTTAGAAATGATCCAAAGAAACTTTTTTCCTTATCCAATTTATCCACATTCCTCTTTCTTTTTTGGACCTCACTCAATTCTTTGTTGACGCCAGACTCAAAATAAAATATGTTCAATTAATTTTAAAAAGTTAATAAGTTAGTTGTAGACTTTTTTTGAGATTGGTGTCACACTTTTTTTTTTAAAAAACTAGCGCCTTTGGTGCCAGGGCCCCCTCCGAGTCCAGGGCCCTAGGCAGCTGCCTAGTCCAAAGTCCAGACCTAATTGAAGATAACAAATGTTGGCAGGTGTTGGTCAGCCGTGGGTAAATCAGGGGGTCAACAGTTGGTTTCCTTGCAGCCCCCGGAAGGCAGGAAGCCCAATTGTTTGGGGAAAGAAGGTCGAGTCATCCATGAACTACTTCATGCTCTAGGCATCTTCCATGAACAATCCCGTGCTGATAGGGATGATTTTGTCAACGTTCACGAGGAGAACATACGTCCAGGTAACACCAATCCACACAAGTATGCGTCCAGGTAACGCCACATAAACTCTTAACCTAACTTAAGCCTAATTAACCAAACCCTGGTGACCGTTGGGGTGATTCCCCTTTCGGGAAAAATACCTATGTTACCAGTCAGGAATAGGATCCCAGCCAGGTGCACTGACCACTGTATCACAGGGATGGTTAATGAAACACTATGAAAGATCTCAATGAACGTTGCTAATCATTTTGTGGTCTCCGAGTACCTTTTTTAGATGGTGTTGTTCTCTTTTAAACTATTTTCAATACTTTATTTCCAGGTTTTAAAAAGAATTTCGATAAGCAAAGTCTAGAAAACACAACGTACAACTTTGAATATGACTATAACAGCATCATGCATTATGGGAAATACTTTTTCAGGTGAGAAATGTATTTATAATTTTTTAGCTTCAGGTAAATGTGATTTATTTCACCTTTGTTTGATTTTTCTGTGGTTACATTGCAGAACGAGTATTTCCACAAGTGAAATTAGAGAACAAAGATTCTCACAGGTTACATTAGAGAACAAAGGCTGTCAAAGGCTAAATTGCAGAACAAAGGTTGTCAAAAGCTACATTGCGGAACTCTTACACATAGACCTAATGTTTATTCCTTGTGTTGCAGCAAGAAGAAAGGACAACCCACCATAACACCCAAGTATGCGAACGTGAAGCTGGGCCAAAGGAACGCCCTCAGTAAAACAGATTGTCTCAAGGTCAATGACTTATATGGGTGCTTTTCTAAGTCCCGATACAACATGAGGAGATACTATACTCTTTGCGGTTTCATGGGTATCTGAAATACTCCTACTATACTCATTGCCACTGACGTCGAAGCTGTTAAACAGTGAAATGTTTGTCCGATATAGACTAGGCCACTCAATACCTCTTCCCCTACTACAAACAGGAACATAGATACTACCGGGCATTCATACAATAACGTGACCGTTTCAAGATCAAACGTCACGACGATGTATTAAGGGATTTTCTTCAAAATGTAGTAACTACCTCTTTGTCCAGTAGCAGCAGTGTAGAGTGTGACCTGTGTTTCTCCTTATCCATTGACAGAAGTGTAATGTGAACTGTATTCCTCTCTGTACTGTACAACCAAAATGTTGTAAGGCATTATTTTATTTCGCTGTATTACAAAATTAATGATCACTTCTACATTTGTATTGTACAATTTTCTTTCAATCCACACCACCAGTCTGGGGAGGAGGGTGTCGGTTCAACCCCTCCAGTTCATGAAACAACACTGACTCTTTTCATACATCATGCTAGATCCCCAAGTCAACCACCCGAACTACTTTTTCCCTTCATATCTGTCAAGTGGCCGTAGTGTAGAGTGTGACCTGTGTTCCTCTCTGTCCAGTGGCAGCAGTGTAAAGTGCAAATCCTATTGCTTAAGTCATAATGTTGTGCTGCTGTCTTTTATTAATTCCTGCACCTTCCTCTATGTGTGTATTTCAAAAGGGGATAAAAAGTTTTCCCTACAAAGTTATTTACATAAGTATTAATGTTTATTCTAGAAATGAAGATATATAGATGGCTGATAATCAAGTTTAAATATCACTGATCTTGATTTATTATTTAGTCCAGCTTCTTAAAGCATGTACCAATTCTGGTTGAAACTATTCAATCCAGAATTCTGTGGTCCAACATGTTTTGAATATGCTGCATTAGTTTGTGAGCTTTTCACCAAGATGCGTTGTTAGCGGTGCAAAGACGTCAGGATTGTTTAAATCTGCAACCGAGTGTTTTGGCTATACATACTATATCTTAGTCAATGATCTCTAACCCAGAGGTCCCCAACCTTTTTGTACCTTAGAGCACATTCAAAACTAACGGTAGTGCGGCGGGCACCAATCACTTTTTCAAGGTAAATGTATAGCCGAACATAGTTAATAATGCAAATAACATACACACACAAATACATAGTACTAAAAGAATTGTTAGTTTAAAATTAAAAAAATCTCTTTTAAATTCACATGTAAAAATAACGCAAATGGTACTAACGCAAAGTTAGTCCCAAACCAGTTTAAGCAATTGAAACAATTTTTACCAAACCAAAACTCAATGCCAATTTTAAAAAAAATACTGCTTTATTTACGGTTTTAACAAGACCAAAATAAATACAAAAGGAAATAATTTAACTACTCACCACCATTATGGTGCTTAGGTACATTTTTAAAATATATATTTATTCTGTGTTTATTCAGGCTACAAAGCTGGGTGGACCCATGTCAAGATATTTACGAAAGAAATAAGAAGTATTAGCATGGTATTAGTAAGAATGATAGTCCCAAGTAATAAAGTACACTTTGAAAATGAGCGGCAAATAAAGAGGAATGAGAAGGAAGGATTGGAAGGAGGGGGGGGCTTTCAATCACCAACTTCTTGATAACAGCATACCTGGAGATAAGAACAAACTTGATATTTGTCGGAAAAGTGACAGATTAAAATTATTATTCAAGAACTTTTCTAGCTGTGGTCAAAAAGTGGCGGGCAGGCGCAAAAGGCTCGGCGGGCACAGGGTTAGGGTCCCCTGCTCTAAACTATATACAGCAGGGGTCAGAAACAGGTCGACCACGATCAACCGGTCGATCTCGGAGCAAATTTCAGTCGATCGCGTAAGAAAACTACATTGTTATGAAAAAGAAAACTTAACTCTCACCATTCCAATATGGTACAGCTTATAAGATTGAGCCATAGTGTAAGCCAGGGTAAGACTGATATCTTTCAGGGTAAGCGGAGTGTACCTTTTATTTATTTTATGTTTTCCTTTAAAGAAGGGACGTAAGTATTGGAGAAAATATTGAATTTAAGGAATACATAATTTGTCGTCTGCTTGATTCTGAGGAGACAGCTCTATCAATTTCTTTTAATGTTCTTGTACGAAAACATGTCTCTGGTGAATAAAAGTGTTATTGTTTGAAAATAATAATGAATTATATCACAGCTGGGGGAAGAAACATTTACGTGAAATAATAGAGTATATAATTCAGTTTCACAGGTAATATTGTAGGAATACGAATACAATCTTTAATATATTAAAATATGTAGCTTTAACTCATGTTTACATATTGCTGAGATTACAATACCAAGATTTAAAATTTACATTTAGCTTGTATATATATATTTTTCAGATTATGATAAACCATGGGTCCCATATCATATTGAAAACTCAATAGCTATAAGTTAGTAAATAAGGTAGCTAGCTGTGTAATGTCTCGAAGTAAATTGTAATGCCTTGAATTACTTAATCAGTTCTTAAACTAAATCAAGAATTACGTAATATAAGAAGTTTGTATTTAATTGTAGACAAACGCTTGGCTCCATGATGGAAATGGGTCGAAGGCAGAACAGTGGCGTATTCTTAGAAAATTAATAGGTATGCTGTACTCTAAAAGCTGCAGGGAGGATTCGGGGGTCAAAGACTCTTAACCACCGTTAACGAAGAAAAAGAAATGCTTCCCCTGGAAATATTTAAATATGAGTACCTCTAGTTTAAAACAATGGTTTTCAAACACTTATGATATATTCGTACTCGCATGCTATTTTGGGAAACTTTGCGCCTCCCAAATCCCCCAGTCAATCTTTTTCGATTTATTTATATTTTTGTTTGAATACCCACCTTTACAGCTTACTACATATTCTGACTTCATAAAGTACACCAGAACTATTGTCAAAACACACCAAAACGTGAAACTACCTATGGTTACCATCCACTCAAATTGTAATGTAATATCAAAACACATCACACTGCAGTTCATAGCAAACCTAAATCATCAGATAGTTAAGTAAACATGTCAGGGCTAAAGGAGAATTCACACGTACGCTGAAATTTGTAATGCATTGAAACGTCAAACATAAAAACAAAAATATTACAATCAGTCCAAGTTACTGTATTTAAAATAAAATTAAATGTTTTAGTTTTCATCATCAATTTGGAGATACGCCATCTTTAGACTGAGTTGTTTGTATAAATAATACATATTTGAAAGTTTGCGCATGCGCTTATCTGGTCTTCTTGGCCTATTTTCTGTAGAAGCGCTGGAAAGGTTGAAATTATCTCTACTCGAGCAGTGCGGGCTACGCTAGCCAAGCGGACTTTTTGTTATTGGATTAGAGCTGTCACGTGACTAATTTCAGCACTGCTTGCGTTTCACAGTGAATGTGTGAATCCAAAGTAAGTGTTTTATGAGCATACTCCAGACAGAATAAGAGTAACTCACACTATTAAATTGGTTGAGTTTAATTAAAAGTACACACAGGTAGCATTTTCATTTATTTGAGGTATTTAGCGTGTGCCGAGCTAATGATCATTAGCTCGCACAAGTCATAGTGTAATATCTTCACGCCACCAATTATTTTCCTCCAAGTTCTTCATATATTCTCAATTGGTTCACTATCTTAAATTGTTCTTCCATGGAAGAGGCGCTTTATTCGACATTATTTTGTTTAGTCTATCCCCTCTTCTTTTTATAACTGATCACGCAGGCGCAGTTTTAGTCCCTAGCAGACACGGGCTCGACTCCTAGCCCCGTCAAACCCTATAGTATCGAGTGTATTTCCGAGCTGGGACGAGCTCGCCGCTTCATCCGATCTCTGGACACGCCGTGTGGTGTTACTTGCAGGCTCAGAGTCGTCTCGTTTAGTTCTACATAGAAATATGGTGAACTGCTAGAACACTACACTAATGGATAGAACTACTATTTTGCCTGAGTACAGTGTATATGTTTCACGCTCGACCTAGTCAACCAGCAGTACGACTGGTAATAGCTGGTCTAATTGAAGAGAATGGACTCCCGTGGACGCCAACCTTGGGATCGCGGCAGCTAGCCCTCGCCACATTAATTTGGGTTACTAACCATCTGCTACATCTGATATGGTGTGGATCTGACTCGCTCACATCCACGCTTCTCTCCTACCTACTGCAACGTTTGTCTACTCTTGGTACCAAAGCGGTACCCTCTGTCGACTCGGCGCCTGGTACCACCCTGGTACACCCCTGCTCGCTCATCCCGAGTATCTTGCCGACATGCCGCGGAGCCTGCTGGACTGCTGCATTTGAGGTGTGGGTCCTACTCACTGTCGTCCACGCATCATTCTTACCAGCTACACTATTGGTCTACTCGTGGCACCGAGGCGGTACTCTACGCAGTTATCACACCTGGTGCTACCCTGGTACACACCATCTTGGTACACCCCTGCTCGCACACTCACTGGATCGTGCCTGTATGCCACGGAGCCTGCTGGACTGCATTCGATTAGAGTGCATGGGACTGGAGGCCGGACATCTGCCCTGCCTTCAGAGCTTGCGACCTGATATAGAAGGAATAATCAGGTGTTGTAACTAGACCTACCAGGGGAAGGTTAGTCACTAGCTAGACTTTCTGGCTAATCATCTATTCGACGATCTATTTACTAGTGCGTGTGAATGTTTGTCACTGACGCACACTCTGATCCTATAGACAGCTCTTTCAGAGCGGGGCTTCAGTTATTTCCAAACTAAGGGCGAGTTCACATTGCATACTAAAAGTGCTTAGAGTTATGGGATTAGCTGACCTATGTGTTTTCCGAGACTTTAGTAGATGCTACGTCTATTTTTATATTTATGTGTTAGTATATTAGGTATCCGTTAGACAGGTTATTAAGTTGCCCTGATTTAAAGGAGCGTCATAGATTTATAGTTGGTAGTTTATTTGTAATAACGCTGATGCGTGTGGGCGACTATAAATGTGGTAATGAACCTTATGTAAGTGAGCACCTACCCGCCTTCCTAGGGTGTGACTGATTTAACTGTTGGCCTAATTAGGCTGGCCGCTCGGCCCAGTTACCCAGTTAACTGTTGCTCTGGGGTATAGATATGGTCTCTCATTTTGGGTGCACCAAGTTGAGGCTTGACCGTCTTGGCTGCCCCAGTTCTCTTCTCTGTTGGGTCCTTTTAGACGAGATACTTAGCCACCATCTCGTGGACTTATTTGCGTTGTGTAATGTACACCTCCCCTAACCAGTTTTGATTGTTGATGTTACTTTGCACTTCATGCGTATGGATTTCTAATGTGGTTGTATTATTCTTGAAATATAGGTATGTGGACTGCTGCCCGAGGGAGTATGGGGCAGAGCGCTCACTACATAATCCTAGCACTATGAATGCTGAACGAGTGTATATGGCCGTTTATAGAAAATATAGAGAGTGCTACACTTTAGCCTGGCTGCAATGCCCTTTACTAAGTAGACAACCAATTTCCTGTAATACACAGTGATCTGCTAATCTTTTGTATAATGTCCCTTGAAAATAAAATGTATGTCTTTTTCTTACTATGCTATGTTTAATTGCACCCCACCCCTTCATTTCTGTCATGTAGGGTGTAGGGTGCAAGCGTGCATTCTCTCGGCCGAGTGAATATATCAGCACACGACTTATAAACTAACTTAAATCTAGAGTAGACACAGCACCCAGCCTTCCGGACGTTAATTCAACACCGTTAGAAGGGAAATCCAAATTTTACCAATGATATTTTTTTCGGCCATGCCGGAAATCAAATCTGGAACCCTTAGTTCAGTGGACAGGCAAACTACCGACTGAGCCAAGGTGTAGGACTCTCAGGTAGCAATACGAAAAGTAAAAAAGAGTAAAATGAAGTACTACATGGATCAAGCGTCCATCAGAACTTGGTGGGAGGAGTAAGGTAGATTGTCTAACTCACGTTGCAATAATAGAGCGTAATAATGAGCCTAAAACAATTTATTAAATCCTAATTGTGCTCCAGAAGCTATATCCATAAATTGTGATAACAGTAACAAAGGGAGATTTTTTCCTACTAAGGCTATTAATCTATCGCTACGACTTTGGTTTAATGCTAAGACATTTACATCTGAAAATAAATTTAATTTTACCGTTTCATGATAAATCCTTTTGAAATTGTGAAATTACACTCCTAACTTTTGGGATTCTTTGATGTACAATTTATATAAAATCACAATGACTAATAATTTGATAATGTATGCTGCAAAAAATTATAAACTCATAGGCAGCAACTAAAAGAACACGGTTAGAACGCCATTAATACTTCATACTAAAGACAAAAACACCCTCTAGCTACTACAGTTTAAAGCCCCTCATCCCCCCCTCCCATACGTCACTTGTGTGTACTCTAAAATGATGATAAATATGCTCGTCAAATACATGATAATACATGCGCAAAGAATGCATAAATGTAATCAAATAGGAATTTAGTTAGTACATAATTTTTAAAGCTTGTTGTTTATACGATTATTTTACAAATATTATTTGCATTTATTTGATTTATTTGAGCTATACTAGCTTAGTAAATAAAATTATTATATTGATTTTTGAATATTTGTTCGATAGTTTGCACACTGTTTTGCTTGCGATAAGTATTCAGCAGGCCCTGGGTTCTAAACACCTCTTGTTCATCGGCCAATATTTGTTGGTGAGGGTCAAGGGGGAGTGTTGCAATCCCATAGACATTGCTCTAGGTCATTGGAACTTCTATAACTTTGCCTGCTATTTTCAAGCAGCAGGTCCTGAGCTTCATAATATGGGTAGACAGACCCTTTTGGAAGAATAATTACTTAAAACACAATATTCTTGAAATATGAACAAATATTAGTTTAAAAAATTATTAATATATAGATACATTATACATGTATGTTAATTCATAATTCAAACATTAATATTAACATTAATTGCAAAGACAGCATAGAATTAAGAAACTAGTCCATATAATTATGGGTATGCGTCGCAGGACTAGCACACCCAGAGAATACGCCACTGAGGCTGATATGATGTTTTAGTGTCACACAGGTTTCATGCGATGACGTGAGGTGACTGATGAGGAAGGTATCCAATGGTTGTGCTTTATTGCAATATGTTTAAAAGGTTAGCCAACATGACATATTATTTACATCATATATTAAATAAACAAGTATCATAATATAAAATGAATTAAAATACAAGTTAAGATGTCACAGCTAACAATTTAATTACATTTATTTGAATAACAAAATTAGTGTAGTAGTCTTACGTTCAAATAATCATTTAAGTTTGTAATAAGTAGTAGTATAATATTAGCCTACAACATCAACTTATTTAATATAACAAATCACGAGTTTCTAACTTAGTTATGCTCTTCAGACCTTTTATTAAAACATTTATTTCATATAACAACATAACTTGATGTATTTCATATATTGATACCAATAAATAAACGATGTCAAAATACCACACTGACTTGTATATGTGTAAGAGAGAAAGAGATACCCGAAAGTTTTTGATGTATATTTCTCTTAAACAATGTTGTGCAGGCGACAGCTGTAAAATGTAGCTTAGAGATGTAGATATTTTCTTGTTTTCAAAATTTTGCTTGTCATAAGTAACAGCTGCTTAACATATGATCTTTCAAAACATATGTTTTGGCGTTGGGATACACTATAGTAATCTAGTAACTTTTCCAGAAATATTCTACTGTTCTTCCAATGGGAATCAGACTTTAGGTCTCGATTGTATGGAGGTAACTGATTTTGGCTTATATTTTGTTTGTATTCTACCTTTCACTGAGTGGTGGTGGGCGGGAAGGGGCGTGTCCCAGTTATCCAACCATGACAGGGATTGATGGTGGCATGGGGTCATCCCTAAATTGCCCACTTCGTGCGTTTTACGTGCGTGGCTACGCTCAAAGGACACAGCCATGATGGGTTAGAGAGAGGTATATGTTCCCTTGATTGCTAAATGTCAAATCCTGACATGGCAGTTGAGTTTCCTCTTTAGTGTCGCTGACTGGTCTCAGACTGGTGACCTGGTGATGTTCTTTATGTGTTTTTTTTTTGTGTAAACAAGCTCAATCTGTTAAGATCATTTTAACGATACTACAAAATTTGAAGAAGCTGTTATGTGAACGATTTCATATTTATATAAATTTCATAGTATTTATAGTATGGACCCTTTAAGTAAATTGTAACAAAGAAATTACCCTTTTGCATAAACTATAAACTGATTTTTGTAGAAATGAATATCTTAAATATCTACTTTCCCACTAAAATCATACTATTTAATAGGCGTTTAGTAACGGATAAGGTCCTTTTAGGTGGACACTTCCATTTACCCTGAAGGGTACAGGATGTCCCAAATAAAACCAGCCCTTAACGCACAGTATTTCAAAGTCCGTGTTCGTAATGTGCGCCACCAGCCACTATGCCTAGTTCCACTCGCCGACGTTTCTGTTTCCCTCTGCTGTCGCTAACGGCGCGTGTGTGCATCAGTGACCGTACAAAGTCAGTAAACCTCCACCCTCCACACGTGTCTGTCTGCCTTAAGTCTACCTGTGAGCTTGCGTTTGAGGCCTTTCTTATTTGGGACATCTTGTAGTAGTTTTACCTGGACAGATTCAACTATGACCGTATCTTATAAACTATACCAGAGTGTAAAAATGTAAGGTAAGCTTACTAACTTCTAAGTCAGAGGGAGGGTACAACTCTACAACAATTTCAGTCAAGGCCGTAGCTAGCCGAACATTTCAGGAGGGGTTCTGGTGCCCACAGAACCCCAACTGCCGTAGGATGGAAAAAATCATAAACAATAAACGTCTATAGATGTTATTTGGAATGTTTTTAATGGTAAATTATGGCAGGGATTTAAACACATCAAATGCAATGTATGTATATTTTTCTTTCCCTTAAAGTACGAATATTTGCATTGAGCATATCTTAAGCTAAGGTGTGTATAGTCTGGGTGATTTTAGAGCTGATCTATTATTTCTCCAATAGAGCTGGAGGTTTAAAAATTAGTGCTTGGAGGAAAGGTAAAACCACCCCAGCCTCCATAGTCAAAAATTATACCCCATTCACTTTACGAAAATACATTTTAAACCTGACCAATTTTATTGAAGACCTAGTATTATTTTGATAAACAGATACTGTATATTGTAAATAATGGCCAGTGGCCTCGAGGGGGCTAGGCAGTTTTTTTTGTAGTTGACTAGCTCTTCCTACGACTTTGTATATTGTCATATTCAGATAAGAAGAAACTTTTTTTTAACAATATAATGTGTTTGTGTTTGCTAAAAAGATTTGTTTTCTTTCAAACACGAATGTAGAATAGATGGTTTTGTTCGGTTACTGGAACTCATATTGATAGCATAGCAATCAAAATGTATTATCTAATCATCATCACTCTTATAATCCACACATTAAACTAACTAAACTTGAATTTACCCTCACGTTATTTATAACATGACATTAGTATTCGGAACTTCGATTCAAACACAGTAGTTTCAAGTTTTTTACTAGCACCGCGTCTCACTATCCTTTCAGGTTGTACGCTTATGCACTAATAACGCTAATAGATTAAGGATGAGGAAGGTTATATTTAAATGAAGTGTACTCACATTTGCCTGGAGGGAGAGTGAAAAACCACCCTCAGTACACTCGATGGTGATTCGAACCTCAATCTCCCAGTAATCTACAGTCTAGTCTACTGTGAGAGTAGCGCGTTAGACCATGCCGGAGGATAGTTTCACTTTGAAAGATTTTGTTGGGTTTTTTACCCCTATACCTACACCCACTAATACTGCCTATTTCTTTTGTCAACATTTCCCCTTATAATACCCGCATTTTAACATAAACATGACGGCAGGGAATGGTTTTAGATCTTTTCTTGTACTTTTGTTTTGATATACTTTAAACCATCAATAATTTTTAAAATGTCAACTTGGGGAGGGGGGGGTTGAACCCCCAAATCCACCCCCAGCTACGGCCTTGAGCTCAATGCCAACTTTTAACAAGATGTTAGGTGAATATGTGAGTTAGTTGTAATTTATTTTACACTCTTCTTATGTCCATTTGACTAACCCTCCCCGCCCCCATTCTTTATTCTTAATAAATTATGGTATTTCTGAACCTTTATAAGCTGGATTCTGTTTGCACTAAAAACTATGGTATCCCTGATGGTAGATATATGTTATATTAGTGCTGGAGATGAAGGACGCTGATATTCCCAAATGAAAGCTTATGTGTCTTTATCTGAAGACTCCCCCTCGTTGCTCTCGAGCACGTTGTAAGGTACAAAGTCACAAGGAATGGGCCACACGTTCTCTGAAAACAAAACATTCATTGGAACACTTATTATAAAACGTTGTCATCATGGGAAATGGAAGTTTGGACAAAAAACCTAAAGAGTTGTAAATATATACATTTGTTTAGCATGGCGTCTTACAACCCATTTGGGTTATACGCTTGTGTAGGTCTACTAATTATGCTGATGTTTTTAGGGATTAGAAAGGTAATATCTAGAGGAAGTGTACCCAAATTGGCGTGGAGGGAGAGTGGAAAACAGTTTTTGAGAAACCAGCTTCAGTACACCCGACCAAGATTCGAACCTCGACTACCCGTCATCGACAGTCTAGTCTACAACGAGAGTAGCATTTTAGACCATGTGGCCACCGAAGTTGGTATAAATATTATTAACCTTACACAAAATTATGTAAAACATATTAAATTTTTTAGAATGAAATATCTTGGGGTACTACCCGTTTGGGTTTTCTGCATGTTACCGGTGCCTTGGTAAGTATCTTGCTGCGCAATACGTTGGTAAGGGTTTTCTGCATGCTACCTTGGTAAGTGTCTGTTTCTGCCAGGAGTCTGTCCGGTAGGTCTATGAATGTCTGCAGGTCCATGAGGGTCTTAGAGCCCAACAGGAACTCAAGCAGAGGATGCTCAGGGAGGAAGTCTGGAGCCCGGTCTGACAACTGTTTCAGGGCGGAGTTCAACGTTAACTGTGGACAAGAAACAATCGACCCTGGAGCACTGAGTTTGTTGTACTAGCCAGTCACTAGTGGAGGAGACAACCTTAACTTATGGCACATCAGTTAGGGTTTATTGAACTACAAAAAGTGTTTGCCCATAAATGTGTAGCCTCAGTCTAGTACCATGAGACCTCACCCTGATTCTGTTACCATGTAACTTTCTGTGGGGCTGTTGTATCCAAATACGTTATGCTGGTCTGTAACGTCTCAATGTAATGCGTATCAAGCCGACGACCGTATGGGTTCCCAACCCTTTATCCTACTGTGGCTGCAACTACAACCACTAAAGTATTCAACTCAGGGAAAACTCTCATACTAGTTCAATAAGTTGTTTATGCTTAAGAAAAACATTGGGAATAAGCAACTCAACCGCTTGCCATACTCAAGTGACAGATCCTTGCCGTTCAACTACCTAATGTCCTAACTCTCTCACGCACACTCCCGTGACGCTCATATTAACAACAGACGAGCGATGAGGAGTGGAACGTGATGCATTGAACGCTACAAATGTTAACTTTGATTGCTCTAAGTATTTTATGATAATACCAGAAATAGAGCCTCTGGCAACAGTATCACTAACTGTAGGATGGTGGTGCATGAACCCAGCCAGGCGCAGCATCTTGTTGAGGCAGTTCCTCAGATGAATCTGCGTCTCCTCCGTGTTGCTCTCTGGACTGATCTTCCCTAGCAGCCGTGGAGGTCTTGCTGTGGCTCCAGACCAGCGATTGAGGAAACGCTGTGGACACAGACAATTCACAGTCCTCCAGTATTAAGTGGTGGCTATCGTTAGCGAGCAACAGTGATCGCTCACCTGGTTGACATGGTGGGACACAGTGAGTATCTTCATGGTACCCAGCTTCCTTGCCCTCGGCTTCTCATTGGTTGATTTGCTCACCTCCTCTTTATCCTTATCGACTTCTCGGATCGTGTTCCTCACATGTTTCAGGAGCACTTCCTCTGAGCCCTGCGACAGCAATTTACTGACCAGCCTCAACACTTATATCTGACACGAGGATAATTACACTAGATACTAGCTAGTATATCAACATTATCAGGCTCTTTATATGACATAAGAACAATCACACTAGATACTAGCTAGTATATAAACATTCTCAGGCACTTCATATGACATAAGGACAATCACACTAGATACTAGCTAGTTTAGCAATATCCTCAGGTTCTTCTAGAGTCTCTAACAATCCGGTACCTGAATATACTTTTACAGTTAAAATAACAGAAAAAGGAGAGCATCATCCCTTATAGAATCAGCACTGAACATAGGTTGTAGACTAATATATCTTATAGATATTTATTCAGCGTAGTTAATTGCTAAGGCTGTGAAATAACCTAGTAGTCTACATGCTAGATGGAGGGGGGAAACGTGATGATTAGATGGTCTAGAGTGTTCTACTTAGTTCATGTTGCCAGGAACTACAGCACTAGTTTGTCCTTAAAATCGTATTAAATTTAGTAAATCAATCCATTCGAAGAGTTGTTTGTCTGTACTCAATGGTGTGTTTTATAATAACGTGGGTAATTAGGAAAGGAATTTAGAATAAAGGTAAACCTCGGTAAGACAAAAGGGATGAGAGTTGGAAAGGAAGAAGGCAATGTCGATATATTCGAATTGAAGGGATGGGACTAGAACAAGTAAGTAAGATAGTTCAAATATTTGGGAAGTTTAGTGACTTGGAATGGATACTGAATGGAGGAAGTTGAAAGCAGGATAGTTGTGGGTAAGGGAGCATATGAAATGGTGAGGTAATTACTGACAGCGGAGTAAAGAATCCCGAGTGAGTTAAGACAGAGGTTTGCAAAGTGTTTTGTGTGGAGTGTGGTGACATACGTATCTGAGACGTGGACAATCAGAAAGAGGGAACAAAGGTATTTGGAGGGTTTTCAAATGTGGTTGTGGAGAAGAGTGTAAAAGATGACATGTATGGACAAGGTGAGTAATGAGAGAGTGTTGAGGAGGTTAGGAAAGGAAAGAAGATTGATAAGGATGATAGCAAAGAGAAAAATGTTTTGGTTGGGCCACACACTACGTAAGGATTATTTAAAAAATAGGATCATGGAGGGGAAGATAGAGGGAAAAAAGAGGAAGTAGAAGGTTTGGAGTGCTAATAGATATCAGGAAAGGAAGAAGCTACAAAAGTATAAAAAAAGATGATCAGGACCGAAGAAAATGGAAGATGTCCAGTTGATACCTGTCTCAGAAAATATTCACAAAAGAAGAAGAGTAATATACTAATATATTTTGCCTCCGATCCATAATAGGCCTAGTCCAACACAGTCTTAAGCACAAATTAATCCAGAACCATCTGTTTTTAACACAGTATTTCTCCTTAAGTAAGTTTCAACGAGAGTGTAAAGCCTATAGAGAATACCTCAAGTACATGAACAAACTGGGACGAGTAGCAAAGAAGCAGCCCCGTAAGTTTTTCATCGCAGTATTCCTCATTGATAAGTTTGATATCTTTCTCGAAACAGGAGATGATGTTCTCTCTACCACTGAGTGGGAGGTGATGCTCTCCGATATAAGTGAGCCGATGGAGGTAGGTTCTCTGGAAACAACACAAGTGGTTAGTCCAATACATGTTGTGTTAGTGGAGTCTTTGGAGTTCAACAAACATCCACAAATGTTCCAGACAAATAGGTAGATTTTAACTTTAAAAAAAGTTTTAATGTATTTAATGTAACCGCACGGACTAAATTGGAAGGCAAGTTTCTGTAATATTGTATGTTATGAGTTGCGAATGACAAAACGAGCGTTGCAGGTTGTTTTGATTATCATATAAGCAAATAAACCAGAAAAGCTGACCATAAAAAGTGTTGTCAGCATTCCTTTGTCAGAAACCAAGCCAGGGGCCAGGATAAAATTTAGGGGATTCAACCATCAAGGCCGACAAATCAACACCGAGGTCTAAGGGTCACTCTGCCCGTTTTGGGACTACTCTGGCCACGGCCAGGACTCCAGGTCATCAATACTTATCTTGAGGGCTGCCACTTGAGCCCAGGGTACCGGAGTTTGGGAACCATGTTGGTATCACCTAGGAGTCAGACAGGCCACGGGGAATTCCTAGCAACACCTCGTTTTGTCACAAGTTTCCGAGTATTCTCTAAGTTCTTTCATTCTAATATCACTACCAACATTACATTTGTAATAAATATAGTAGTACTAATAAACCTATTTAAACCTCAAGTTTAACATCAATCCTGAACCCACGGAAATATACCCCATCACCTACCCCTTATCCTCGGCCTTAGCTCATCCTGACAGATTCTAAGGCCTACGTTATAGGTAACAGACAGGTGGAGGGGAATTAGTGACATTAATCACTTTTTTAATTGGGTCACGGGTCCGGTGGGTCTTGGTCCGAAATTGATTCTCGCATCTTTAGTATAACATTGGTACTCTCCGTTTTACTCTTAAAGATCATCAGTATTACCTTGATGGATTACACCATGGTCTTATCTCATATACTACACCATAGTGGATCCATTCATGGTAATCTTGTTATCTTTCTGGGAAAGCGAAGATGGTCAAGTATTAATTCTGGTCAGGCACATTAGGGATCAAGGGCGTTAAGAGCTCATTTTTCTGGGGAGGGTTAACTAGGAAAATTATGTAATAATAATTATGTTGATATGGGTTTTAAATAACAATATGTATAATATGGAGTAGAATGTGTGTATTTATGATGTATAGATCTACAGTTACTAAAATATATTTAAAATATTTTTATACACCACAGATAAACTAACATAGAACCTTAATTTAGGTTATATTGCATTAAAAGTTTTGCTATATTTCATACAGACCCACTTCTGTGGCAACGTGGTCTAACGTGCTAATCTCGTGTTGGTCTAGAATTTCGAAGATGGGGAGATTGGAGTTCGATTCCGGTTGGGCAGCACTGAGGGTGGTTTTTCCTAAATTGTTTTCCACTCTCCCGCCAAGCAAATTTGGATGCACTTCCTTTAAATTAATCCTTCCTAATCCTTAACCCATTAGTGTAATTAATACACAGGCGTATAACCTGAACAGGTAGTAAGACTTGGTGCTAAAATAAATTAAAAAAATCATACAGGTACTAGTTTTAAAAAAAGTTATGAAATATCACATTCATAGTTAATTGAAATTGATTGAGGGTTTTCAGGGTTATTCCGGTTTCAGGGTTATACAGGGTTTTGAACGAGTTAAACGAAAACTACTTACCCTATCTGCGATAGCAAATCCATTTAAAACTACATCTAATACTGATCGTCGCTTTATTTCCATCATAGATGGTCAAACTATGTTTTCCTATTGTAATGAACCATAAATTAGTATTAAGAGATTATAACACTATTGATTACTATTACTTAAAAAATTGATTACTCGTTTGCCTGGCAACAGTTGCCTAGCAACGATTTCTAGCATTTTAAATAATACAATTAGTATCTTGATAGATAGATATATAGATAGATTAATTATTAATTTGGTGAATCATAAGGAAATATTTGATTATTAATATTAGTATTTTTCCTCAATATTTAGTCTAGTACCAGTAGGTTATGAGTTCTATAAAATATACATACCATACAATCTCAATTATGTTTTGGAACAACTTTAAATAATTGCTTCAATAGGGATTAAATGCTAAAAAATAAGTTCTCGCCATCTCCTGTTAAAAGACCTCACCACAAACCATAGCAGGAAAGACCCCTTCCCTTACCGACTCTTCTAAAAAAAAAAAAATTCTAGAAATATGACAGGGTTAGGGAGGGGGGCATAATGAGGCGTCTAGTTATATTGCTACCTTACATCCTTTTAAATACAATATTTCTATACATGCAGCAATTAATATTATAGTAGTTTATTGAAGTAAAAATATAATAGATACAGAATGTTAAAGTAGATTGAGCTTAGTGCTCACAGACTTGTTCAAAGGGAGCTACACAAAACAAGAGAGCAACGCCTGGCACTACAAAGATGGCGTGAGTGTATGCAAAACAAGAGAGCAACGCCAGGCACTACAAAGATGGTCTGAGTGTCTGCTTACAAGTACAGTACATTTGATTGGTGTGAACTCACTTATAGCGCAAGAACTATAAACATTAATGCAAAAATTACTAATTTATTAAAATATCTACACAAGTAGGTTGTAGGTAATAAAAAATAATAAATTTAGATGAGCACGAAACCATTACCTTGAGACCACTGGGTAGTTTTATAGATATTGGTCTTACCTCTGGAAATTCCCTTGAAAACCTGGGAGTTCTTGACCTGACGATGTCACCACCATCTTGGATAAATATGTTTCTTTACATCTTTAGTTGGCTAAGTAATAATAATAATAACCATAGACCATAGTAACAAAATTACAATAAAAGTTAGCTCTGTATTGTCAGGTCAACAACGAGTAAAAAAATAAAATTCACATGACATAAGGTATGCTATTGAAATTGTGTATTCTTTAATTTTCAAATTAAAATCAAATAACCCTCCATAGGATTAGGCCTACTCCTCTAATATAACACTAAATTTACAATATAGCCATCTGGCCTTAGAATAGTTTAGTTAATGAAATAATTTAGATCATCAATCTTCTTAGAACATTTTCTTCTTTTAAAATTCAAAATGTATTTTTTTTTAATTAGAAAACAATTTGAAAGATAACAAAAATGAAAAGGATGTCTTTTCTCTTATGGTAAGTCCGACAATAATTGAATTTCTCATAGTTGAATAAAAGTGTTGATTTTATTGAAATTTATATTTCTGCCGAAAAAGAATGTATTCTTATGCCTAAACAACATATTTATCAAATCTGTAGATGTGGGATGCATCTGATGGAGCTCGATGAAATTTTGAAATCTTGGCATCGATTTAGTAATTTGTTGCAAATTATGAGGAAACATATACCTGCTGATTAATTTTGAAAATATCTTGAAAATTTAGTGGAATTTCGGCAAACCAATTCACCCGAGCCGGAAACCGAACCTGAGGCTTTCCATTTTGATTTTCCACACTTGACGATGGTCAAATTAGACCATTTGAAATTTAGGACCTCGTGGACAAAAATCCACTTTACTTTTTCCAACTTTCAAGCCAACATGGAGAGTCCTCTCTCCCAGTCACGAGTTCTTACACATTCAAAAATCGTTCCAAAACTAGCCTAGACAAAACATTGACTTGAAGGAAAAATAGTTTTGTCATGACTTAATAAACAAAAATGGAACAAAGAGAAATAATTAGAACGGCGTAAAATGAAAATAAAATGATGAAAAATTAAAAGTCCGAGAAATAAAACACACAAATTCCACATTAGAATATAAAATGTACCAAGAGTAATTACATTTAAAAAGACGTGAGGAAAACCCTAATGTCACTTTATTGAACTATCCACATAGCTTCCGACCATCAGCGATATTCATCACTGGTATCCCTGAGACGCCTTTCCTCGGCTAAAGTTCTAGATACATCCAGAGTCCATCAAAATCTAGTCCACCCTCCCTTTTATTAAACTTTTTGTGTTTTGTTTCACCAGTTTGGTAACGTTTCATCTAAGTCTGATGTTTATTCTCCTTCTCCGTCTCCCTCATCTTCACTTGTCACTTCTTCCTCAGTTGTTTCTTCCTGTCTGTTTTGTCTCAAGTCTTGGTTCTGTCTTTGTCTTCTTTCTTTTAGTTCGTCTATATGTCTGTCCCTTTCTGCTTTCGACACCCTGTCCGCTATCTTATCAAGGTAGCTCCACCGGTCTACATCCCTCAATATATGGTATATGGCATTGGCCTGTATATTCATTAATAGTTCCACTCTTTCCCTTTCCGTAAATATACATTCCAAGGTCACATGTTCCGGTGTCGCCCTCCCTCCGCAACAGCAAAGGCTAGATTCACTCAAGTTCATCCTAAGGAGGGTCGCTCGATATGGGCCATGCCTAGATAAAGAGTTTGAATATATTTATTCTTTTTCTGAAAGTTTTAAGATAAATCCTGATTTCTTGATAAAAGAGAAAAATATATATTTAAAGTTGAAAATTTGGCTTAATCTCACCAATGAATTCATCCATGTTGAAACAGCACGAATTTCTGAAATTTGTTTCCTTTTATTAATTCCAACTCATTTACAATTACACGGAACAAACAATCTCTAGTTCTCGCCTATACACTTAACTTTTAATTTGTGTACTTGCACTTTACTTTCAAGCCATTGTTCCACTTTTAAAATAAATTTAGTTTGCTGCTACACAGATTCTGCTTCATGTTAAAAATGACACCAAGGAAGAAGACCCTAATCTTCTTCAGAAAGTGGTCCAAGAATCAAATTTAAAAACGTTTTATTTTCTTCCAAGTACAAATAGAAAACTAATATATTAAAACAAAAGATAAAATGTTGACTATGGACTAGAGGTGAATATAAAATAAAAATGCAAATTTAATATAAAGATTGAAATATATGTCAAAGAATATGAACAATGTTTTTTCGTAAAAGAATTAAAATGTTTATTTCTATCTGTCAGAATTGAAATGCCTGCTAGTTTGGAGGTATTTAGATCACGTTTTTTTCTTTTCTTACTTCTTTTACAATCGCGAGACCCACCACTCACTTGTTTACAAAATCTCCGCAGTGCGCATGCCTTGAAATAAATCATGGCTGAAATTGAAAATAAATGGAAGAGTCAACAAACTTCTTAGAAGAATAATTAATATGTTTAATAAAAGGTAAGTGTTCTTCCTTAGGTCAAAATTCCTTATTTAAATTATTTAATATTAAGTTAGACGTTCTTCCTTTTGTCCTTTTATTTTTTTGAATGAACGTAAATAGTATTATTTTTCAGGCCGGCAACACAGCGTGTTAAGCTGCGGCCGAACTTTGAAGTGCATAATTTCAAACGAAAATAAATTGGAAACTATTTATAAACATTAAATAAATATAGGGAAATACATGGTAGGGTGGCATATAACGTTAAAAGTTCTGTATTAACCAACAAACCTATAAAATGGACATCTGAACTAAACCAAAAATTGAATGCAACCAAAAATAATTTAGGTAAAATGTAGGTCAAAATACAAAAATTATCATTTTATTTCAGTTTTATGTTCACTTATATGTTTGAGTTGTATGGGATCACAAATTGCTTTATTAATTTAGATGTATCTTGCAAATATATTAACATTAACTTTACACATGTGTCATATTTCTACTCTTCTATCTCTTTGGATATTTGCAAATATATATTTCCGTTTTCCCTGAAATCACCCTTGTCATCCCTTGCGCCATTTTGCCACATCACCGGTACGTCTTCTGTATTACATCTTATTACATTTTTAACTTTAATTGACGTTGTTTTTAGTTTTATGTTGCTAGGAGGTATAGTAAATATTTAAGAAACGTGTACTATTGTGTTCACATAATTTACAGACTAAAATTTTACTTTGGAACAAATTTATTTTAAGTTATGTTTCTGACTTTTATATTGCAGATCACGGCACGAATCCATTAACATTTTTAAGAAACTTCCTGAATCAATCTAATTTACCATATTCCACAAAATGTAAGTAAAGCTGTATATTTTATTGTCTCAAGCTTTGTAATTATTTATTCAATTCTCTTTCAAATTACTCAAGCTATTTTATTCTTTAAGATATGTGTGTGAATTTATTGCCAGGACTTTGACCTTGGGCCTACGCCAATACACCATAGTTGGAAAGGTTTCTGTAAATGGCCATAATGAAAGTTTCTTTTGTCTACTTGAGTGGCCATTGTGAATTTTTTAGTTATGCTTATTTGATGTTTTAGTTCTATTGTAATGTTCATATCCCGCAACTGCCTTCCCCCATTAAAAATGCACATGTAGGATGACGATGCTCAAATGAAAATGAGGCTAAAGTTTCTTATCTTAACTGGATAGGTTAATCTAAATAGGAACACAACACGTGGCTACCACGATATTGATAAATTAATTATTCCTACATTTCTTTGCCATGGTGTTATTGAACACTAAAAATAATTTTATATATTTATTTAGTTTAACCATAATATTTTCCCTCTCAAACTGGGACACTAATAGGGGTTTTCTGGAAGAAAATCATAATGCAGAGCCCCTTTGACTTAAAAGGGGAAATTATATAAACCTATTTTTAGGTGCTTCCCCCACCCCTCCCTTACAAATCCAAAGGATGCTTATCATGTAATTGTGGATACAAATTTTTGAAAATTAATTCCCATTTAAAAGCTAATTTTTTCTTTATTTAGATGAGAACTTAAGCCAAACTCACTGATAGAACAATACTTGAATGCAATACAGAGAAAAGTATGAACAAAAAAGCTGAGGTTATTAAACATAATATACTATATGCTAGGAAATTTAACAAACTTAGTCTACTGCTAAACACACTATATGGTTGAAATCACTCGTATTTGTTACTTTGGGTAAACCTTTTTTTAGAAATGCTTTGGATAAACTTTTTTAGAAATGCTTTGGATAAACCATCTTTTCATAAAACTCAATACAACTTATTTCAATGTTTATTTTGCAGTACATTAGGCATTTCACTGTTTATTCTGCCATTCTTGCTTTTTCTTGAGGTCATATATTATACATCAGTGAAAACACCCTTTCAACAGGAGCGAAAGTGCCCTGTAGGAAGAAAATGTAATCCACAACTTGGTGGTTAGATAAAGACATGTTCTGGTCTTTGAAGTAATTGATTAGTTGAACTCACTTTTCTTCACACAATTTAAGTTCTTAGTTTTGAAAGTGCCAGTTTCAAGACCAAAATGCCTTGGAAACCACCACTTCATCAAATAAGCTAAGTTTATTACACCATTTCCAAGTGTTTGGTTAATTTTTTCTGGATTTTTAATTTTGTGCCATATAATTTCACTGTTTATCCAGACAAAATATTCTACTCCACCGAAACTATTTTCCCATAGATCAATGTAGGACACACTTGATCATTAAACTCGGTAAATTCTTTCAGAACTATATCAATATTAATGCTTTCTCCCTCCTCTAATGCCTCGGAAGTTTTTTTTTTGCTCGTGGTATATCCCACCTTCAAGATTGGTTTTCAATTTCTTAAGTTTGAAACAAACAAAATCATTAGCACTTTGGTTTTATCTATGGTCAATATTGTTTTCTTAAACAGAATTAGCTGCCCATGATCGAGTCACAAATGCATTTCCCCTCAATTGTCAAATAACTTTTTATAATCAACGGGCAGTGTTATTCAGAGCAAAAGTAAAACTTAAGTCCTTCATAAATTTGAAGTACCCTTTCAATAGCTGGAAGCATTGAAAGAAATTAGGTATTGCCATGTTGCAGATCTCTTTTGTATTCAACGTCTACAAACTCATAGAACTCTTTCAGCTGAGTCAAACGCACAGTGTAAATGTGGAAATATTTATACATTTTTACCACAAGAGGAGCTTCAATAGGTAAAACATCAACAGCTGTTTGAAGACAGTTGTGAACAATATGTGCACCACAACCAACACCCACAATATTTCTTTCCGTTTCTTTAATCGACTGTAAACATTGTCTACCCCTTACCATTTTACTCCAAAATTTGTGTTGCAATTGTCACCACAAAACCCAACAACTTTTTTGATAACTAACAAGTAGTTTGCCAATATCTCTCATGTTTCACCAAGAACAGATTGAAAGTTAAACTTTTACTCCATGTTCTGGTTCAAAGTATTGCACAACACAAGGTAAAATTTTACCTTTTCTGCTTGAAGCACCAATTGTTAATGTCACAAAATTTGGCGTACTTAAATCTTTGTGAAGTTCGTCATTGACGCAATCACATCTACAACCGCAGCCTCACACCATGTTCTGGCAACACCAAACTTTGGTTCAAAGAACTTGGAGATTAATTTAGGTGAACAATCGGCTCTTTTAAAGCTTAAATCATGAGTAGCAGTGTGAAACGGAAAAGTTGCTTCTTCTGCAACTGCTAAGGTCTTTATCACCAGGATCAGTGCTTTTAAAATATGACAGAGTTTTAAAGAACTTGTGGCTGCAGTCAAACCAGCTTTATATTTTGCACATTTTAAATGATCTTTAATGTCGGAACACCCACCATGAGAATTTGACAATTCTGACAAACACTGTTCAAACTTAACCCTATGAACTTGGCCACAAACCTTTCTCAGAAATGGATAGTCTTTTTTTTAACTCAGTAAATTTAGTTTCTTTTTGGCATGTTTTAATATTACTTGTTAAAATAAAAGGATTTACATCGAAATATTAACCTCAAAATTAAAATAGTCACAAATGAGATAATAACATTGGCTTAGACTACTTGCTACAGATGAGCAGACTTCCACTTTATTATCTGTGCAGACCTTATCGGACTAATCTAGTCTGCACCCGCACACTGTGATTTGTTTTGACTCTTGACTCCGGATGTTGTGGTGACGTGACTGGTGGACCGAGCAATTATTAGCTAGGAATACATGACAGTACAGGGTGGCCAGCGAACCTGGAAATTTGAAAGGCCATGGGAAACCATGGAAACACCTCAAATATGCAATGAAAACTAGGAACTTTTATTATAATTATTTGATAATCCTTCATTTTAATTAATATTCTAAGTTATGGCAAAAAGAATTTCTCATTTGAGCCAGAGAGGCTAGAAATTAAATTATGAGGCCAAAGAGCTAAGTATTTAGCTGAAGCAGCTAAAATAATTGGTGACATCAATAATTCAATTGAAAATTTGAATAAATCAATTCTAAAGGCTTTTTAAAATTTTAATAGAAGTTTTTTAAATTAGTTAAGAAAATTAATCATTAAAAAAATTATATTTCAATTTGAAAAAGATAAATGCATTAAAAAGATCCCTAGCTAAAGAGAAAAATAATTTAAAAAAATGCATAACTAGATAAACATGTGGACCTAATTCAAGACAAAATACAAGTTACCCTAGTTAATCACACTTAAAGTGGCCCAAGTGTTTACCATCAATAATTTAATACAGTCAATGAAAACATGTCACCAGTGACTTGGTTGAATATGTGATAGAAAATTTGACTATCTACCAATGTAAAAATTAAGGTATCCACAAGTTTAACAACTTATTTGTTTGGAATTTCAAATGCATAGTGGCTCGGAAATATGTAATAAGACTGTAGAAACACCACAATAATGTATAAAGTAATTGATAGTGAAGGAAGCCAACCTGCACTTCACACATTGTTGAATTTTCAGAGATTGTTCCTTTATCATTAGAAGAGAGACATTGAAAAAACACAAACAAGGATAGGCTATGGAACTACACGTTTCCAGAATGATTTGAAATAATGTAACTGAAAATTTGCAGTGTTGCCATATTGATGTAACTATATGGTTTGTAAAGTAAAAATAGCTTGCCGATAATTAATAATTATAAAACTAACAAGGACTATACTTGAAATAATAAATAAAAAATGTTTGTTGTAAATGATATAATATAGGAAATCATTTTATTAATTTTTTTTATCTCAGATTTAAACCAGGGGTTAGTATTTGGTTACCCATTGATGTGCAAGTTCCCACTGTCCTGAGTTGAGTTATTGCAGGTGTCTGTCGGGAATGCTCAGAGTTCTCTGTTGGTGTAGCATGAGTCATAAGTCCTTATTGTGGGTGTTAGCATGGGAAGGAACTGGTTCATCCAAATGGTGGTTGGTATCGAAACGTTAAACTGTTCTGTGTGTTCTCAAAGGTTTTGTTGCGAGTCCAACATAATAGTCTCACAAAAATTGCTTTGAAGTTGGATGTGTTTGTCATAATGGCGTTGGAAGGGTAATTGCTTCTTGGTGTTCTTACTATTGAAGGTGTTGCAGCGTTGTTTCATACACGGGTGTGAACCTTTTGCTTTGTTGATTGAGAACATTTTGTTGGGGTCAGGCAATTTTGGATTTACAAGAAAACACTAGATACCAAGACTTAATCAATTCAAGTGCGAAAACTCTCCTAATGTTTGTGTTTGTTTGACACTAAAGTGGCTAGTTTTACAACAATAGGGCCTATACTTCACAGGTGTTCACTCATTCAATAAATGCTTGTATAAAACTATCCTTCCCACTTTTGTATCGTGACCTGTGAATTTAATTTTTACTTTCTATCATCCTCTCGGAGAGAGAAGTATTGTTATGGCAGATTTATTAGTATTATTATTTAGCACTGTCTTACTACCTGTTCGGGTTATACGCTTAGTACTAATTACGCTAATGGATTAGGAATTGGGAAGGTTGAATTAAAGGAAGTGAACCCGTATTTGTGTGGAGGGAGAGTGAAAAACCATTTAGGAACCCCCCACCCCCCAGTTCACCCGACCAAGATTCGAACCTCAATCTCCCCGTCCTCAGCAGTTGGGCTCAACACGACCAGCACGTTAGCCAACTATGCCACCGAGGCGGGTGTTATGGTAGAAAAATTGAACTCTGGTAGTTATATATAACTTGGTATCTATAATTTCAATAAGGTTCCCAGGAGGTTTTTTGGAATTGGATATCCAACTTAAAATAAATTAATAGTAGTAGCTTAACAAAGGACAAAAAGAGAGGGAAAAAAATATATTTTTTGCAAATTGTAACTAGTGCATGTGTGTGACGAAAAACTTTTTATATCTTATATCAGTGTTCAATTTTATGAGAAATTTTTGGTAAAGGCTTGAGAGATGAATTTTCAAAAGTGAATGGTGACATGTTGTGCCATAAGGGTCCCAAGATGGACAGTTCTAGTTAATGTCTTGTTATTGTTAACAGGCTGGCTCCTGTATCACAGAGGCTGTCCTTGTCGGCCATTAGACACTGTCTCAAGTGTAGCGTGTTGAGGTCCACTGCCGCGACACAATATTGCATGTAGGTTCCCAGATCAACTATTTGTAAGCCCGCTTCAGTGGCCAAATGGTCTTTTAAGGTGTCACACTCGATCAGACATGTCTGCTGATGATGGGGAGATTGAGGCTTGGATCCTGGTTGGGTTTACTTTTTATTATTAAATAGTTTTCCATTCTCCTTCCATGCAAATGCAGGTTTATTTCCTCTCAAATGTTTCCTTCCTTGTCCTTATCCAATTTTAGTAATTATCATGTGCATATAATCTGGACAGGTTAGGCACGGTGATAGTAAAATATATTTTTAGGCCTTCTCTTGCTTTATCAGCTAATAAACCCTCTTTACTAGTGTTTGCTTTTGGTGGTCACAGGTCTTACAATAACAGCAGCAACAAGTTTGGAGGCAATGACCGTCGCGGTGGCTATGGCGGCGGTGACAGGAGAGGTGGGGGCGGCGGATATGGTGGTGGGGGGAATAGGTTTGGAGGCGGTGGTGGGAAGGGAGACTTTGGAGGCAAGAATCTCCGCAAACCCAACTGGAACATGAGCGACCTGCGACCTTTTGCCAAGAACTTCTATGTTCCCCACCCGAATGTGATCAGCAGGTGAGTTTCCAAGCTCTTATGTGTAGTGCGATTAATCTAATAAACAAAATTAGCAAATCTGTACACAAACTGCGATTTATAGAAGAAAAACTAGAGACTTTGTCTAAAATAAGAGATATATCTGGGGTGGGAGGTGGTGTTTATAGTGGGGATATTTTCAGGTAAGGTCTCGAGGGATAACCCCACTTGGAGATGGGCATGGGCCCCATATCCACTGTGGTTCCTGAGATGCTTAGTTTGAGGGAGGGGTTCTTCATCTTCAATGCAACACATTTCAATCCACGTTATCATTTGTAAATTTAAACCTATAGCTTGATGTCGGGTCTGGCAAGAATATACTTTTGTATTATGGATATAGATCATTTTCATTCACCGGTAAAAACTTTGGGGGAGCTTGTCATTAGGGGATGTGCAAATCTTTGACCTGGATTAAAAAATTATTAGTTTTGACTTTGCTTAAAAATATTCAATTTATGTTCAATTATTGCTATTTATAGGGGTTGAAAGAGATTACTAGGGACATGTAAAATTTGCATGTGTGATAGTGCTATTTCTACTATTTTACACAAATTTTAAGTTTTTCCCTGAATAAATACAATTTATTTGAAATGTGATAACTATACTATGTTATGCAATATACTTTTGGTGTGGTAATACTGGCAATAGAGCTATGCCGGAGCTGCCGTCTTTACGGACATTTTCAGGTTTTTTCCCCTTAATTTTCAGGCATAGAATGCTTCACAGGGTATATAAGTATTTTCACGGATATTTCAGCTTTTCTTAGGCTATCGTTAAAAATCACAATTTCTTCTTTATATAAATTTCAATAGTGTTTCTTTGTTTTAACCCTTAAAGATTTCACGCTTGGTCCAAGCAACATTAATATCTATGAACCTTGCTACAGGCGGTCATGTTTGGCAAAATTGTAGTTATCTTTATTTTTATTCCCTTCTTATTCAATAGTAATTTAGTCTACGATTTGTTTTGGTGTTATTATTTGGTCTAAACATATATTGATAATCTATTATTTCATTATTGCTTTTTGTAGAACTCTTATAAGGTAATGATGATATTGAGATATTGAGTTTGACATCATTACTAAGCGTTAATGTTTTGTTCTTAGCCTATTTATTTTTGATTTTACTCCTAATATGTTATTAAATAGTTAAACTATATGAATGAAAAAATGTAAACTTATTTGTCCTAGTTTTTTCAATTAATATCAATTTGACTCTTATTTACATAAATAATATCGATTTCAGCATATATATAATTGCTTTTTGAGAAAAACAATTATAAAAAACCCTTGCCTTTTGCATGTCTTAATGCATTACAAACTAAGCTTCATATGAAAAAATCCAAAGTAATTGAATTACTTCTTGTGATCATAACTTGATTTATTAGATATTAAAGGTATTTTACAAACAATTGTGTAATCAAACATTTTATTAATCATCTTAGTGAACTAACCTATATAAATACAATATTTTTTAAACCAGACTAATTGATTAAAAATATTGACCCTCAATTTGGCTTTGAGAATATTTTATATATTCAATTCTGTTTCTCGATATTAAAAATTGAACTTGGCACATCCCTGGTTGCCATGAATAATTGCAAAACTTTACCTTGGATAATTTGGTAATTTTCTATTAGAAGTTTTGTAGCCAACTTGTGATGGAAATAATTACTATTTCTTGTTGAATATTACCGAGTCTCCTGGAAGATAGCACTTGTGGTATTACTTGCAGACATCCGCGAGAAATTGAGGCCTACAGAGCGTCCAAAGAGATCACAGTCAACGGGGACAATGTACCAAGCCCTATTCAATACTTTGAAGAGGGCAACTTCCCAGACTACGCTATGAATGAGATAAGGTAGGTCACTTAAATAGAACTGCATAGTTGCCAGTGCAACAGTTTTACATTCCATTCCCCCCCNGTAACTGTGTAACAACATAAAACTATAATTATGTTAATCTAACTATTTGGGTTAGAAAAATAAAATTTTCAATGAAGATACGTGTTGACTATACTCTTTGTGAAACAATAGCCGGAACTATTGTTAAATGCATTTTAGTGAGGATAACACCTCTCAGATATCGTATTCTGAAAATCGAAAAATGACACCTGGACACGGGAATCGAACCCGGGACCTTCGGCTTAGTACGCCACTGCTCCTACCACTGAGCTATCCAGGATTCGTCCCGTGCCCATGGTCATTCTTCACTCATAGTTTAAGGCGGAGTCACTATATATGCAATCCTATACAATTATACATATATATATATATATATATATATTTGTCCAATGGCTGCAAAATTGCCAACTACCGAGTCGATAATGGCTGCGTGGTCTGATGGCTGTGATCTTGTGTATCACGTGTTTATAAAGCTGACGACCTCCGCACGTTCATCTTAGACTCTGCCTTAAACTATGAGTGAAGAATGACCATGGGCACAGGACGAATCCTGGATAGCTCAGTGGTAGGAGCAGTGGCGTACTAAGCCGAAGGTCCCGGGTTCGATTCCTGTGTCCAGGTGTCATTTTTCAATTTTCAGTATACTCTTTGTGATAATATATTGAGTTTATTGATAATAATTCAAAAATATGTATGAAATAAAGTGCATGGAGCAAAAACATTTGGTAATAAAAAAATGATAGAATACTAGGAAAATGGTAGGACACAAATAAAAGTAAAAACACTAACACATGTTTACACACACATCAATATCGCGATGCTATTATAACAGCTTCCTCAGGAAGTAATAGTAGACTGAGCAGGATGTCTTCAGTGATGCCAACTATACAGGTATGGATGAAAACTTCTCTGGTAGAGATGAAATTCTATGAATGTTTCTCTATTGCTCTCTGGAAGGTAGCAGTGACCTGGCGGTTTAGGTGTAAGGTGTCTGACTTCTATGCTGGGGTCCGGGGTACAATCGTCGGTCCCGGCACAGATTTATCTGATTACCAAACCCTTCCTTCACCTCTGACAAGATATCTTGTGAATGTGGGGAATGTCAGGCCTCCACCGTGGTTCGGATTCCACGTTAAACTCTATGTCCTCCATTTCATCTCTCAATCACCCTACCATTACACATTAGCGTAAGTGCGTATAACCCGAACGAGTAGTAAGACGAGGTAATAATAATAAAAAATTTTTTTTTAAATATATCTTATTTCTTCACAAAACAATATTTGTTTTTGTTTCATCAGGAAAATACTTAGTCACATGTAAAACTAGTTTTTTAAATAGTTATTTTATTTAGTTTGAAAGGTAATAAAATCAATTAAGATTTTCTATAATATTAAGGCTGTAAAACTATATTCCTCGATTCTTACTGGTATCGAAAGAATTGGGAATCAATCTTAAAAAAACTTTGACACACTTTTTTCTAAAGTAAAAGTTAAGTGAGACTGTGAGAATATATGAATTGATTCTAAACAAACAATTGATATATATAATACGTAGACTAGAATGACAATTTTCTGTAATATATCAATATATTTATCATTGATATATCACAGTGTATATCGAAAGCTTCGATATTCCTATCAAATTAAAATGGTTTCTTACCAGTAATTATATTTTTTGTCTCTTCAATTTTCAATATCTTTGATGTTTGTATAAGACAAGTTTAATAAAAATAGAAGAAAAATCGACATAGTTGATAAAAATAGAGCAAAAAAAAGTTATATTTATTTTAATTCAATATATTATCGATATATCGCTGCCAAAACCTCATCACAAATTTCTGGTGAGTGACTTGAAATTTTTGTAATGTGTGAAATGTGTTCTTTCTGTTATAAAATATGCAATTTATTCAATTTTGAGTTTATTTGAATTTTTAGTTTTGAAGACTTAAGTCTGTTTAGTAAATATCTTTAAGATTGTGGGCTTAAAAGTTTCAAGCGATCATGTGTTGTAAGGGTCGAGTCCTAAGTTTCTCATTGAGGTGGAAGTCTGGTATCAGGCAAGTTAGATTTGCTATGCAATAATGCTTGGGAAAAAACTGAAAAAGGAAATGTTCAAAAATCAGAATCGATAAAAAACATCATGACATCTCTAAACATAATTATAGGGGGGTAATTATAGGTTTCAATGAATATTTTTATTACATATTTTAAAATTATACATTAAACAACATGGAAGATATTTTGACTGGTGATAAACAGACCATCTTAGAGAGAGACAGTTTGATTAAAACACCAGAGATAATAAGTGATAATTACAAAGTGTACTTTTTATAATATACTTTTTGTGGAGTAGCAGTTTTTAATCTTTAAGTTTAATATTGAAAAAAAAAATTAAACATTTTTCTTGGTGATGCATCTATTACACTTTCATATCCAACAAACTAAGGTTATAGCTTGCCAATTTTCAATGAATCGTTATCTATTATTAGTGCATTGGCAATTAATTGCAATCAGCAATTATGTCGCTTAGTCACGTTTTTTTAAAGTAAAATTTAAATTAAAATTTTCTAGGTAGGAGTTTGGTGTTGAAAATCAAAAGAAAAAACTACAAAACACTCATATATGCACACTGCATCTGGGTTTTAGGTTATGCAAAGATTACACAACCAGATAAAGAAATATGTGTTCATACCTTTAATAAAACTAACAATCTAGTTGCAACATTGGCCGGTTATGCGTAAAATATATTTTTGTATGCATACAATTCTTTTGTATTAATTACATTAACTATTATCATTCTTTAAAACATATTTCTCGATATTTATTAATAAATAATCGGGATTAATCGTAATAGTAGCATGAATCATTTTTTTTAACAATCTAATCACTTTACTGAATACGGTACACCTATCAACTACCAGTTAAACCTTATATTTATCAAATTCTGTTAAAAATAAAAGTTTCACTTGGCTTGGTTAGTATATTTATTAGAGCTGTTATCTGCATGTTTATTTCAATATTTTTTTTCTTGAATTTTAAAGAACTATTTTAGACTAGATAATTTTTTCAAGTCTCGCACATCCCGAGTAAAGATTGGAAAATGTATTTTGGAAGTCAGGAAATTTAATAAAACTTTTTATAGCTACCCCGGGATTTTTTTGTTACGTAAATCTTTTTAGAGACAAGTTTTTTCAACCAAGTTGGTAATGGCAATGTATCTGTTCTTGTAAAATTTTCAAGATAGAACTTGAATTCAAAATTATGGTCTATGAGACATGAGGAAACTAGAATAATGTGAGTTTTTTTTAACAGGAAACAAGGATTCTCTGAACCTACGTCTATACAGGCCCAGGGCTGGCCCATTGCCATGAGTGGGCGCAATATGGTTGGCATTGCTCAGACTGGCTCGGGCAAAACCTTAGCGGTAAGTATACGACTAAGTGAATGGTTCTTATTTTCATTTTATGTTATTAAAATTATAGTAAAACTAATATATAAAATTTTGAAAACCCAAGTTATTGTTTCGTCAGAGTAGGGGTATGTAAAACTTCGAAAATTTGACTTGAGTATTATTTGTTATCTTCAACTTTGATTCAAAAGTAAAATTCCTGATTCAACAATTATGAAGTTTCACCAATAAAAATATTCTAATTTAAATACAAGCTTTTGTTAGATTGGGTCATTTATATTGGAGGTATGCGAAACAAACTTTCCCAATACAAAGCCAAGGCTTTAGTGATTATTTGAACATATTCCTGAAGTTTGAATAGAATAAGGTTTTACTGGCGTTTTGTAAACAAAATATTTACTTTAAAAAAAATTAGGTGATAGTTATTACTCTATTTTGACATAGCTAATTTAGCTCAATCTTGATAATCTGTTAAGTTATCTTGGTCATTTTAACAATTCACTCATCATCAACATCTGTTTCCGGTCTCTGGCCGGGTCAGTTTAATAAAATGCCTCCATCTTCCTCTATCTTCCACCATTCTTCCTCCTTTAATTTCTTAATTGAAGTTGAGTCGAATATGGGAAATAGCCGAATTGAAGATGGGATATTTTTCTATTTAATTTTGAGTAACAAAAAATATTCGGGCATTAAGTATAATTAACTAACATCAAACTAACTATTACATTTATTTTTTCTTAACACAAATATTTGTAGCTTAATGCCATCAAATAAATGTTATATTCACTTTACCTAGGTGGTTAAGAATAAAAAGTTGTGGAAAAATACGAGTTTAATTTAATCAGTGGGTGTGTTTATCGGTTTGAGAAGTCCAGTGTTGCAAAATTTTAGTTTTTATGCCTTACAAAATCAACAAGGAAACTTTTGATAAATCCATTTAAATCTTGCCATGTGAATTACTAAAAAAAAATATGGTTCTGACTTTAAAAGCGCACCTCTAGCAAATCTTGAAAATAAAGAGACGTTGATATTAATTTCACTCATAAATTAATTCTTCATGTAATATGTATAAAATTTAAAAAAATTTGTAGTTCAGAAGTTTGCAGCTAGCTTACGCATTAACAGGAATTTGAATTGAACATACTGGGTGACCTGGTGGTCTAGGGGTAAGGTGTCAGACTTCTATGCTGGCGGCCGGGGTTCAATCCTCGGTCCCGGCAAAGATTTATCTGATTACCAAACCCTTCCTTCACCTCTGACAAGACATCTTGTGAATGTGGGGAATGCCAGGCCTCCACCGTGGTTCGGATTCCACGTTAAACTGTAGGTCCTTCATTTCATCTCACAATCACCCTACCATTACACATTAGCGTAAGTGCGTATAACCCGAACGGGTAGTAAGCCGCGGTGCTAATAATAATAATTGAACATACTGATTCATGTAATAAACAACTGAAATGGCTACATGTGTAAATTTTAAAATATGACCATAAACATCAATATTCAAGAAATACTTCAAAAGTTTAACCAAACAGACTAGAAATTAAAAAAACCTTTTATCATTTATATTGATTAACACTTTCAAGTGGAATAAATTCATCTTCATTTGGTACCAACCAATGTTGGTGATCAAGGTGGTTAGAGGTTTAATGTTATGGCCATCTTGAAATTCAAAGTTTAAGGAAATTTTTCCTGTTATACCAAGAAAATAAAGCAAACCTGCTCTAAAAATCATAAGGATAAAATTATTTTTTATTTCTTGAGTTAATTCTAGTTCTTTAATTTGATGTAAATTATAAGTATAATATCACTAGACTGAAGAACTGAGATAGTTAAACATGGGCTAGAATCTAATATGAAGTACACCAATATTAGATTCGGCTTTGACTTTATTTAAATGTTGCACATCCCTAGTTACAACACTTATACATTTAAAGGCATTAAAATTAAACTAACAATTATAAAAACAAGGTTTATTATATAGTTGTATTATTGAGCTAATATTTCCCCCAAATATGCTTGCATAGCTTTCTTTATATAAGCTACCCTTTAGAATCACAAACCGTTAAAAATTTGGAATGTTTCATATTTCGTTTATTAGTACTTTCAGTTTACTTGAACTCATTGCATCAACAAAATTTACTGACCTATGTCTTTAAGGCTGTGTGGAGGCCAATTTATGGCCCAATTGGCTAGGTCACTAAAACGGGAAGATTCAAGTGAAACCACAACTAGGGATGGAAACTTGAACTAAAGCTAATTTAGAGGTTTCAAAATTGCATCATGGACTTTTCTTCTTTCCAATACTTATATTTATTTATCAATAGATATTAAAAAATAATGCCAATTTAATTTAATGAAACATATTTATTTATTCTGCTTTTATTCATGAACTAATATATCTACCATGATCTTCTATGTGTAAATTTTAGGGCTCTGCGAGTATTCGTATTCCGAGCTTGTTACTTAAGCTTGAGATCGAAAGTCTTGTAAGCTCATCATTTTCAAGCTTCCACTTGATGTACTTAATCAAATTTTAAAACACAATAGTAAGCATAGTCTATTTAATTGGGAGATAATACCAGCATATCCACTTGGATACTTAATAAATTGAATTGTTTAAAATCAATTTCAATTTTCACATTATTAACATAATAGAGCTTTAAAACCACTTTCGACTGGTAAATTTATTCAATATTGTCGTCCATTTTGAATCATACATGATTGAAGTTGTTTTACTTGTATTGCCATGACAAACCAATGAAAATAAAAATAGCTAAGAAGATTACTAAATAATTTAATGATTCTTTTTACGATTTTTACCAAGATATTTAAAACTCATTAATTAATAGGTTTAGCTACAAAACTAGCTCTAGTTTAGTTACTATTTAATAATGGAATTATGTTGGTTAACCTGTTTAAAATCAATGTTGATCTTATTTATTGCAATACATATTTTACCAAACTTACCATATTTATGTTAAAAAAGCATTTACTAATTCATATTGTTTGCTAAAAATATTATTTTTAATTTTAAGGTTTCAGCTACAACTTTTATAGGTATTAAAAATAGAATTGAAGTAATTTCTTAATGAAATAATTTATAATGAGAGAACATACATTGTGCAACTGCTCATAGAGGAATGGGAATGGAACAGAAGTGATCATGCACGGTTATACTAAGGAATAATAAACGAAATACAAAAAACTTCAAATTTCTGATTGTTTATGATTCTATGATTTCTTATAGAGTAAATTAAGTTACTGATGCAAATTTTAGGGAAATATTAGCTTATTAAAACATCACTTTTGTTATCCTTTTATCAAGACAAGTGTAGAAACACTACAATAATGCAAAGTGACAGTGAAGGAAGCCAACCTGGAAGGATAGTTAGGTTAGGCCTAAATAAGAACACACACTTCTCTTTTCCTTCTACACTTTTACACTTCCCACTTATTCAAACTTGCACAGTTACACATGGTTTTAAATTTTCGGAAATATTTAGTTTTCAAATAAAGAGACATTAATGAAAAAGTATAATTCCTGAAAATTCAAACTTATGTGCAACTGTGGAAGTTTTGAAGGAGTGGAAAGTGTAATAGTTTGATAAGTATTTTTTTCCTATCAAAGCCTAACCTAACTATCCTTTCAGCTTGGCTTCCTTCACTCTCACTTTACATCATTGTGAAGTGTTTCTACACTGTCTTGTTATATATTTCCAAGCCATCATGCAATTATTCATTTTATTAACTTTTTATAATGGCTATTGTAATTTTAATGTCCTCAAAGACATGAGTGTAAACCATATTAGTTAAGTTTTTATTAGCATTTTATTTGCGTGTTTTTTATTTTAAATTTTTTAAAGTCAAATTTAAACTTTGATTTGTCTTACAATAGTGTGGTCTTTACCTAATATATTACAGTACATTCTACCAGCGGTAGTCCACATCAACCACCAGGAACATCTTGCCCATGGAGATGGCCCTATTGCCCTCATATTGGCCCCTACCCGGGAGTTGGCCCAGCAAATACAAACTGTGGCCCAGGATTTTGGATCCTCCACTAGTGTCCGCAACACGTGCATCTTTGGGGGTGCTCCTAAAGGACCTCAGGTAAACCACCACTGCCTATATAATTAGGGGGTCCCCTCCTATTCTTGACACGTCCCCGTGTTACATTTAACGGGACGTGAATGCTTATTGGAGGTAGAGAAAAGAGGGAAACATCGCCTTTGGTGTCCAGGCCATTAATGTCAGGATTCCATCCAATAAATACCAGACATGTTGATGTATTAGAACTTGTGCCATTCTATCATATAAATACTGGTCAGGCGTGTTGATGTATTAGAACTTGTGCCATTCTATCATCTAAATACTAGAACATGTGCCATTCTATCGTCTAAATACCAGACATGCCGATGTACTAGAACTTGTGCCATTCTATCGTCTAAATACCAGACATGCCGATGTAACTAGAACTTGTTCCACTGTTCTAGATGCGGGACCTGAATAGGGGAGTGGAGATCTGTATTGCGACCCCAGGTCGTCTGATTGATATGTTGGAGCGTAATGTGACCAACCTTCGACGCTGCACATATCTGGTTCTGGACGAGGCTGACAGGATGTTGGATATGGGTTTTGAACCACAGATACGCAA
Organism: Timema monikensis; assembly: GCA_902151445.1. Classification (NCBI taxonomy): domain Eukaryota; kingdom Metazoa; phylum Arthropoda; class Insecta; order Phasmatodea; family Timematidae; genus Timema; species Timema monikensis. Next base: position 82,986 of record CABFVZ010000878.1, read on the forward strand.
GATACTCGACCAGATACGGGTATATACAGCTTCTCTAAATCTTTTTGCAAGATCATTGGCCCCACCAGAGCTATTGTGCTGAGCCTTAAGAGGGTGCACTTAGCTTTAGTTGAGCAATATAATTCAAACTGTTGACAGTTGTTTAATTGATGTGGAAATATTTTGCAGCCTGACCGCCAGACCCTGATGTGGTCGGCTACATGGCCCAAAGAGGTTCGCAAGATGGCGGAGGACTACCTGCAGGACTATGTCCAGATCAATGTGGGCTCTCTGCAGCTTTCAGCCAATCACAACATAGTGCAAATAGTGGACGTGTGTCAGGAGTATGAGAAGGAGGCCAAGTTGGGTCGTTTGGTGGATGAGATATCATCCGAGCCAGGTGCCAAGACCATCATATTTGTAGGGACCAAGAGGAAGGTTGAGACTATCACTAAACTGCTGTGCCGCAATGGATACCCTGCATCATGCATGCACGGAGACAAGAGTCAGCAAGAGCGTGATTATGTCCTTAATCGTGAGTTTATGAACAAGTTTTCTGGGAGTTTTTAAAACCCTTTGACCACCAACCTAAAATTTGATGTTCTAGAAATATGTCTTATATTTTATTTACAAAGGAAAGATGGTGTCAAATTGCTATTTTAAATTGGATTTAACAAAGGATAGAAGGGCATGAAAGGCTTACAAACTTGAAAACTGTAGGCCTTTAACGTTCATAACAAAACACATTATGAAATTTTCAAGGTAATCATAATTTTTTTGTTGGGTTTTTACTTTTTAGGTGTGAACTTTGAGGTCTACGGTTTTCTGGTAATTGTTTATGCCTTTCCCATCTATCCTCTTTTGCATGTTTTATTTGATTTGTTAATCATAAAGTTAATCAAAACATTTGCTAATACCTATTGAATTTATGTATAATCTATATTTACTCTACACAGACTAAGAATGTAAATACATATTTGATATGTTTACTACCACCATTTTATCAACACAAGTTTTCAAAAAGGGCTTCCTATGGAAATCAGGCTTAACTCGCCCTTCATTTGCTTATGCTTTTTCTTATACATGTTTATTTTTGCAGAGTTCCGTAACGGAAAGACATCCATTCTAGTGGCAACCGACGTAGCAGCTCGTGGGCTGGGTGAGTGGGTCATCTGTATCGGAGACTCGTTATATAAATATCGTGTTGCTTTGGGACGGAGGGGAGAGCTCCCAGACTGGTTTAGGGTGAACTTTACAATAACTGATGCCCTTTCTTTATATCGAGGACATGCTATTCTGAGAGAGATGCTTACGTGACCTTTGTGTTTGCTAAGAACTAGATTTAATCAGCTTGGGGATGTAATGTTTGATAAATTGGCAAGGGCTTCCTCCTTTTGACAGTTATCACCGCGCATCTTCCCCTAGTCTGGCAGAAAGTTTGCTGGTCTATGCCTAGATTCATCTGAATTCATAAACCTTGAACAAAGAAATTGCCTAACGGCTGTATTCAATTAAACATCGGAAGGAGGATAGAAGGGCAAGACTTACATGTTTCTTAAAAAAACTGTAGGCCTCAAAATTGACAATTAAAACACAACAAAACACATAATTAACTTATTTATGGGACACATCAGTCCCCATGAGCAGAAGAGAGTAATACACAGCTAAAAATAAAATAATTAGGTGTTTTATTTGTGAGATTAGAAGCCTCCAGTTTTCTGGTGTGTAGGTAGGCGTTGATCTTCTACCTTCCCTCCAATGTTTGGTTTAAACTTGAACAAATAATTAGCACGCCATCTTTTTATTGTTTGAAGTATAAAATTTTAACAATGGGCTGGAATGAATTTCTTATTTCAGAAAAGGATGGGAAATTTTAAAATCATCCCTTAGAATAATCTTAGATTTATAATATATGGATTTCCAAACTAATGTGATAAGACTTATTGAAGCTATTATATTAAGACCAGTTTCAATGGCTGCATGGTCTAAGGCATAGACTAGACTGCCGATGATGGGATATTTAGTTTGATCTTGGCCTGGTGTACTAAGGGTGGTTATTTCTAATGGTTTCCCATGCAAATGCAGGCACACCTTTAATTCACTCTTCTTATTTTCTAACATACTAGAGTACTTAGTGCTTAGACATAACCAGAACGAGTAAGAAGACTCACTGCTGAAAATAAAAACAATAAAATAAATAGAAGTGTGCGCGAATGACATTTTGTATCAAATCCCCAAAAAATTGAATTAATATCAAAGTATACTATTAATTAAATAGTTGATTTTATTACATTTTTGATGGAAATTATTTTTATTGGTAAATTCTGTTTGAAAATGGTGTTTTATATTTATTTTCATATTGCAAAAAATACTAGAAAACATAATGTTTGGCACTTCTTCAATTTGTTCTAAGTATGAAACTGCAAAATTGTAAAATGTTATCTAGGTTTGAAACCTGTTAAAAGTTACTTTTCCTAAATGCTCGCTCTAAGTTTAACACCCCTTATACTCTACACTCCCTGTCTTGCTCACCAACAACAAACAAGCTGATCCCTCATAAATGATTGACTTTGGCAAGCTACTTCCCCCTCCCCCCTCATTTCCTCACAGATAGTAGAATATATCTGCCCTCTAAATCTTTCAAGCTTCTTGCTGAACCCAACAAATAACTGTTGATAGACAGAGCACAATAAGTCACACACTTCCAACTTCTCTCTCTATACAAGTTTGGTAGAATAACCCTCTCCCCATCTCAGCCAACAAGTTTGATCAATAACAAAGAACCAGGCCGCCACCGTGGTTCGGATTCCACGTTAAACTGTAGGTCCTTCATTTCATCTCACAATCACCCTACCATTACACATTGGCGTAAGTGCGTATAACCCGAACGGGTAGTAAGACGCGGTGCTAATAATAATAATAACAAAGAAGACTCTACAAAAGAGATAAACTGTGATGAACTGGCATTAACTTCTAGAACACAAGCACCCCTTGTTTTGTTTACAGCCAGAAACTTTTGGGGGAAAGGTTCAATCCCACCCAACTTTAGGAATAGATATTCCCAAATCGTCCACCCCTTGAAATTTTCAACTATAACATTTTCCAACAAGCTGCTCTCAAAGTTGCCTCTGTTGAGTTAATCAAATCATGGCCATCCTTTTCAGGAGCTAATGTAAATGCCTCAAACAAATGAGTTCCTAATGCTTAATAAAGAAAAAGGAAAAATAAACTACCAAGAATAAATTTGATGAAGAAAGCCAGAAGGAAGATGTCACCTTTGTGCATTGGATTTTTCCCACAGTTTTTATCAATTTTCTTTATTATAAAATTATCTAGCCATTGGGCCACCTCATTTTTAAACATAATGCTTAATAAAGATTTCATTACATTTTGATATGTGCATATCAATTAAAAATACTTTTTTTTCCTTTAAAGGTTTATACTTAATAAAGATTTCATTACATTTTGATAGGTGCATATCAATTAAAAATACTTTTTTTTTCCTTTAAAGGTTTGTTTGTAATTATGACGATATGATCGTGCTCATGCTAATAATCGTGCATTTAGCATATCATGGAGTTACATTGAGTATGATCAGCCAAGCTTTTACGTTTTCTTCAATCCAGAATATATGGAAAACTTTTTTTGCTTTATGAGGTAAATTAAGCTATATTTGGAAAGGTGGGGATAGCTATATAGCAGGAACGAACACAATATTGCCTTTACAATTAAAATAACACATTTCACAACTGGTTTCAGTAGCCACATGGTCAAAGACTTTACTCTTGCACTAGACAGGTTTACTAAATGGTTGTCACTCTTCACACAAATGCTGTTACATTTCCTCTATTTAACCTTCCGTATCCCTAACACAGTCTAATTAGTACATAATTACATTGCATAAACATGTAGTAAGATGCAGGGTTAAAAACATTTTTCACAATTTACAGTAGATTGACATTGGACAAAACGGTAGTGGCTGCCTCTTGAAGGAATACGAGTTAGCGCCCAATCCCCCAGCCTAGGTTTCATTCTATCGGAATATGAATATGTAGGTCTCATTAAAACTACCTAGCATAACTTTAATCATAGCATGTTCTTCAGTCTATTTCTGAACAATTTATTCTTAACAATATTAGGTTTGCATTTCAAACAGTGTTCACCAATTGTCATGATTTAATCTGCTCATTTTCATGCATGTAGTCATTTTTACATGGTATTTTGTCAGAAAATAGTTTAGTTTTGACTGTTGGTGAAAGAAAAACTACAAAAAAAATGATTGCAACAAATGCCAGAGTTTTTGGCTGCCATTTTCTATTTTATTTTGTAAATATGTATCATGTGGAAATAGCTTTTGTCTGTTGGGCACCAATTGGTGAGCGCTGTTAATGTTCTTAGCACTAAGTGGCATCATTGTGGTTCTCTGGTGATCAGTCTGGTCTTGTTTCTATTCTGTTTCAGAGGCACATGCGAGATGCACTGATATTACTTAAAAAAAATATATACCTAAAGAGAGTTATCTGGCAGTGCCTCTGTTTAAACGCCGGCTCTCGCACGGCACGCTGGATGGAGGTAGCGTGCCGCTCGCGAGAGATTTCTGTCTCTCTCCTCCTCTGATTGGTTGGAGCGGCCCTAGCGAACGCCGTCTTCCAGCCATGAGTCCCTAGCGACCTTTGACCTGGTGCAAGAGTGCCTCACATTGTAGGCCTCTTAGTAAAAACAATTATTGCTGCTGCACCAACTTTTAAAGGAAAAGTACATATCCATACTTTTCTTTACTAAACCAAGCACAGTTTTTAACATCCACTACAGACGACCTCGATTATTCAGTGCGGCTATCTCACTAAGCTCTACAAGGATGTTGACTTTTGAACAGGTTGTTTATATTGGATGTTAAAAACTGTGACAGTACGTATGTACATTATTTGAATCTTTCCTCGTAACATTAAGCTGTCGAGTAAAGCTAACTTTCAATTTTATACAATTCTCGTTTTAAGAAATTAACTAGTTTATTCTTAATTGGTGTTACAAGTTTGTTTAGTTGCTCGCAAGGGGGCAGTCTCCCAGGTAAGAGAATAATTGTTTACTTTCCCCCCTGAAGTCACTGTCCTTTACCCTCACAGATGTGGATGGCATAAAGTTTGTGATCAACTATGATTACCCGAACTCTTCAGAGGACTACATCCACCGTATCGGCCGTACAGGTCGTTGCACAAGCTTGGGTACATCGTACGCATTCTTCACAGCCAAGGATTGCAAGCAGGCTAAGGATCTAGTGAGTGTGCTGCGGGAGGCAAACCAGACCATTAACCCCAAGCTAGAAGAACTGGCCCAGTTTGGCGGTAGCAGTGGCAGGAGTAAGTTTCTAACAAGTTGGTCATCCAGGTTTTTTTCCAGTGCCAATATACACGACTAATGTTATAATGACAAGCCACATTAAATCGTGGTTGTATTTAATTTCCACAAAATTTATGAAAAGTATTATATTTTAAATACCACTTTTTGTTCCAATTATAAATATGGCATTTCATTTCTTCTGTCTTCTAATATAAACCACACAGTTGTAAATTCTTATTTAGCACTTATGCCTTCCGCGGTGTGAGGGAGACAGGCTCTTAATTCTGTGCTGGATTAAGGCTTGGATGAAATTTAAGTTGAATAAAATAGGCTAATTTGTGTCTTAACGCTTAATAAACACCTGTAGGTGAGAGCAGCTGTAACGGTTTCTACCGAGGTCTTGAGATTCGATTATAATAAACTGGATAATCAGAGAAATCTGCATCAAACTGTTTGTCCGCCCAGATCTAGCTTAATTGACCCGCTATCTGTCACTGTCCTGATAATATTAACTGAAGAGTGCTTTGAAAGTCTTTTAACCCTGAGTAAGAAATTGTTCGAGATTGGGCACAAAACAAAACTGGGATGCTAGTAGTGATTTGTTTAGTGGCTATCACATGTAGATGTGTGTTGTCTTGCTCCAGATATGTCGATGTTGCTCTGGCAGCCCGACTGGAGCTAAACACAGGACCCTCCCAGAGAACGGACACTCCCATAACTTGCTAGCGGTACGTTACGTTTCTCGTAAAGCGCCCGCGGGAGAGTCTTAGGGCCATCTTTCACAAGTTCTTGAGAAACTGGAGCTAAACAGGAGCAAAGTTTTATTGGTTCCTGGGTAGTTTGGAAATGCCTAACCAATATTTTGATTTTTGTGCGTTTTGCGGTTTCTGCTTATCAGACAATATAGGTGTAGAGAAGATAGAGTTAAGATTCAGTTTTCTTTGCCAATTTGTGAAGGTTGGCCTGTATTTCTCGTTTGGGTGTTGACCGTAATGATCCAAGACCTCGTGTATGTAGTTTAGTATGTAGATTTGTACCTCATTCCAAGGACATCCCTGAGGGTCCAGTGTGTGTGACAACTTGCTTGTGTTCCAGCACGCTGGGGCGGTGGAGGTGGAGGCCGCGGCAGAGAGAACAACTATGGGCGCAGTTATAGCACCCGATCAAGATTCAATAATTGAAGGAGACTTGTTTTAGGCATCACAAATATTCGTTTCTCTCTTTTCTCGTCTGGAATAGTCCACTACTGCGTTTAGAGTGGGCGCTACACATTTCACTTGTGGAATATCTTGCATTTCTTCGTGTTTTGTCATTGTTAATTTGTGATATTAGGCTATTTATTTACCTTAATAAATAGGTCGGGATGTGGCCAAATGGCTCGAACTAATGGACAAGTGAAACCGAACTTTTGGAGAAATAACCAGCACTACTTATTTGTACATCTGTAGACTGTGTTACACCTAACCAAATTACAGTATTTTTAATTTATGTCTTAATTATTTGTATGAATATTGGTTTAGAAGGTGGTAATATCTTTCCATTCCAAGATGATTGCTTGTCCTTGTATACGTAACAAAATAAAAGTAATTACTTTAATGTATTTTCTTATTTATTAAACCTTTGTTTGACTTTCGAGCTGGTGGCTTGTCTTGGTCCAAGGTGTATTTTTTAGTAGAATTGCTACACTATTTTCGATTAAACTACATGAAAATACTTAAAACTTCATTTACCCATTTTTTATTGACTTATGTCAAAACATCAAGTTGACTTGTCATTTTTCCCAATACTATGCCATTATATCAAACACATTATTTGCGTTTGAGAATTGGATCTTGCTTAAATTTTTTTTACTCTTATTTATATGTGTTCTAATTTATTTTGCACAGCAGCCCTAATGTACACAAGATGCTGATTATTCAAAATGTGTGGGTATATTTTAAGTCCAAATAATATTTCAAATTTTTTTAAATCCTTTTTCCCTTGTATGTAATCTTTCAATAAGTTTTATCTTAGCGACTTAGGTTTCCAATAAACAGCACATCCAACATTCTAACAAAATATATTTACCATAGGCCTGTTCCCAATTTATGCATGTTATTAGTAATAAAAATACAATTAAATTTATTAACCATCAAATAAAATATCAGCAGATCGGCACTATTTTATATTGATTTGTTAAAAATGGTTATAAAATGAAATATCAGATGCAAGAATAATGTGCATGCGCACTACATTTTGTTTTACATGGAAAGTGATTTTATTTTTAATGCTTTTTATTCAAAATGTATGGGTATATTTTTAAAATCACATTAAATATCAATTTGAAAACTAAAAGATAAATTTAATCATCTATTCCCACGTATATAAACACGACTTCTATTTTGAGTTTATAATAAACAAGAGTAACCAACGCTACTAAAATAACAAATGTGAATATGTATTTTTACAATAGGTCTTATTCCAATTTATGCAGATGCACATTATTAGAAATAAAAATGCTTACAGGTAACAAATCTAATAAAAATAAAATAGATTGGTGTTGTTTTATTTTGATTTGTTAAAGATGCCCAAAAAATGAAACATCGGATGTAGCAAATGCGCACATTTTGTTTAAATAGAAACCATTTTTCTTTTAATGCTAGTACAAAACTTTCCACTGGGAGGGAAATTGTTTCGCTCATATTTCATTATGAATTGAATTAATATTTATATTCTTTAATAGTTGAAAGTAATTTAAAATCAATTTTATATTTCTTCAATAAAGAAACTAGAAAAAAAGCCTTTCGTGGCACGTATATTTATTTTTTCATATTGAAGTGAGGTTTTTTTCAAATATGTCTCGTATCAAAAACATTTTTGTGTGCGACTATTTTGCAACAAATCCAAATGATAACTCAAAAGCTGTGTGCTCATTTTGTACAAAAACAATTTCACGTGAGGGCACAAGTTCAAGGGGCTTCACAACTTCTAATTTGTCAAGACAAAAATTTTAATAAAAAAACCTTTGCAATCAGGAACTCTGCATTTAAATCAAGAAATTAAGTATGTCTTAAGAATCTATATTTTCTTTGGGCTTCAACATCTCTCAATCTCATAGAGGGCTTTATCCTTAGATTCATTCAATGAGGCAATATAAGCTACCCTTTTGTCAAAACTACCAAGAGCCCAAAGCTCTTTACAAATCCTGTCTCTTTGATCAAATGTTGATTTTGTGGCACACTTCAGCCTGCAATCTAAAAGCTCATGGGTTTCTCTCTCTCGTCAACTTTCCACTCATTGTACTTTATCCTGTCCATTGTTTCTCTTTTCTCTCAGATTTTCCTTTTCTAGAATATTTTGTCATAACCACAACTGTTTATAAAATGTTTGAGTGTTCATTGTCACTGTCTACATTTACAACAGTAACAGAAGAATATGGAAGTTCAGGATCAAGTACTTCATTTGGTTTTGAGCCTATATTTAAACTTTTCTTGATTAGGATCAGTGTGAAAGTAGAGTAATTTGAACCTGCTATATTGTAAGTTGTTCTTTTTCGTTTTACATGCAGTAAACTGTCATCTGAATCTATGGTTAAATAAGAATTGACAGCAAAATCTGGATCTTTTACTGAGTCATCCGAATTTGATATCGAATTTAAGTCTACTAGGTCTATTTGTTTTGATGACCCAGTTCCATTTGTGTGTAAGTTGTGTATTGATCGGTCACCCACTTCAATTGAACTTGTTACTACCTCACTTGAAGTAACAGTACTTTGAGTAGAGCCATCATATCCTGCAACAATGAAACCTTATAGAATTTGGTTTGTTTGTTAATAAAGTATTGGCACTGGGCAAATTTTAATAATTTTTAGGAATTATAAACATAACAGACATTCAACATAAACTTTTTCAAACAATATATATTTATAGTTTAATGTAAGTGTTCTAGTTATAGGTGACTTTTCCTAATAAATTACCGGGAGAACAATGTAACAATACGGTTATATACAGTTTTGTTACATTTACAAAGGAACAAAACCATTTTAACAAGTTATAGTTATTTAATTACCTGATCAAAAATATTTTAATCAGCAAAAATATGTGATTCTGTTAAACTAAGTATATCTAATACCGTTCTTTGACTAGATATAATTGAATAGCTATACATTTTAAATACTAAATATGTTTAAACAAATGTAATTTAAATGTTGAGACAAAATATTAAACAATATAAAACTATTATGCCAGCCACTAATCAACATAACACACTGCACAATAAAGTTTATTATATAGAAATACAATTACTAAACACAAAAACTAATTTAATCAAGCCCACAAATATTAACAAATAAAGTTTCACTTTGCCCTTTCCTTGAATGCTAATGCTTTTAGATTTGCCAGAAAATCAGTTCTTTTACTTGCCACAATAATATTAACTATGTTTATTAACACATGCCTGAACTAATACAACTCTCCACTTAGTTTACTGAGCAGATTAAAAAAAAGAAAACAGATTATGACTTGGCGGTCTATATTATGACAGTTTAGCCAACTGTTAATATTCAATATTCAACATTATGTGGGACAAAATTTTTATTTGTTCAAATGTATTGTATCATATAACTTACTGTCAAACAAAATAATATTGAATATCAAATAAATACAACGCAAAGAATGGCTAATAAAAAGGCACAGGGTTATAGACCACTATGTATAAAAAACAATGAATGCTGACATATGACTCTTTTATCTATTGTTTTAATATAATATTTTGTGGTCGAAATATGGCACTTTACCTTGTTACTTAAAATAAATACTCTCAAAAAAGAGACATAAGTACACTTGTACCATTTTTCCCTGTGACAAATAACTCCAAAGTGAAATATCGTTTGGATTTTTGTTTCTAACAGCAAACTTATTAGAGTTTGACTTATATCTAAGGCAAAACCGATTTTTTCAGTTTTTTGACTTTTGCCACTTTTCTCTGAGAGTCAAGAATTTATCTAAGGGAAACTACCTCGCTTTATGAGGTAGTTTGTAATATATATGAGACACTAACTAATGAACAATTATTATAGTGTGATTTATTGTAATTCTTATATACACTAAAATTGAAATGTAAGAAGTTTCTGGAGTTGTATTCTTACAAGAATAGGACTAAGACCTGACCTGATTCTATTAAGAATACATTTTAATACAAGAAAAATCTGAGCAACATAGTTTTAACTCTTATTACCACAAGCCGGTCTGATGGCTCCGCCTACTATTGCTAAAAGTACCATGGTCTGATATGCTCCGCCTATTATTGCTAAAAGTGCCATGGTCTTACTGGCCCCTCCTACTATTGATTAAAGTGCCAGGGTCTGATTGGCTCCACCTACTATTGCTAAAAGTGCCATGGTCTTACTGGCCCCTCCTACTATTGATTAAAGTGCCAGGGTCTGATTGGCTCCTCCTACTAATGACTAAAAGTGCCATGGTCTGACTGGCTCTGCCTACTATTGCTAAAAGTGCCATGGTCTGGTTGGCTGCGCCTACTATTTCTAAAAGTGCCATGGTCTGATTGGCTCCTCCTACTAATGCTAAAAGTGCCATGGTCTGACTGGCTCTGCCTACTATTGCTAAAAGTGCCATGGTCTGACTGGCTCCACCTATTATTGCTAAAAGTGCCATGGTCTGATTGGCTCCACCTATTATTGCTAAAAGAACCATGGTCTGATTGGCTCCACCTATTATTGCTAAAAGTGCCAGGGTCTGATTGGCTCCACCTACTATTGCTAAAAGTGCCAGGTTCTGATTGGCTCCACCTACTATTGCTAAAAGAACCATGGTCTGATGGCTCTGCCTACTATTGCTAAAAGTGCCATATTCTGATTGGCTCCACCTACTATTGCTAAAAGAACCATGGTCTGATTGGCTCCTCCTATTGCTAAAAGTGCCATGGTCTGATTGGCTGCGCCTACTATTGCTAAAAGTTCCATGCTCTGATTGGCTCCTCCTACTATTGCTAAAAGTGCCATGGTCTGATTGGCTTCTCCTACTATTGCTAAAAGTGCCAGGGTCTGATTGGCTCCTCCTACTATTGCTAAAAGTGCCATGGTCTTACTGGCCCCTCCTACTATTGATTAAAGTGCCAGGGTCTGATTGGCTCCTCCTACTATTGCTAAAAGTGCCATGGTCTGACTGGCTCCACCTATTATTGCTAAAAGTGCCATGGTCTGATTGGCTCCACCTATTATTGCTAAAAGAACCATGGTCTGATTGGCTCCACCTATTATTGCTAAAAGTGCCAGGGTCTGATTGGCTCCACCTACTATTGCTAAAAGTGCCATATTCTGATTGGCTTCACCTACTATTGCTAAAAGAACCATGGTCTGATTGGCTCCACCTATTATTGCTAAAAGTGCCATGGTCTGATTGGCTCCACCTATTATTGCTAAAAGTGCCAGGGTCTGATTGGCTCCACCTACTATTGCTAAAAGAACCATGGTCTGATTGACTCCACCTATTATTGCTAAAATTGCCATGGTCTGATATGCTCCACCTACTATTGCTAAAAGTGCCAGGGTCTGATTGGCTCCACCTACTATTGCTAAAAGTGCCATGGTCTGATTGGCTCTGCCTACTATTACTAAAAGTGCCATGGTCTGATTGGCTCCTCCTACTATTGCTAAAAGAACCATGGTCTGATTGGCTCCACCTATTATTACTAAAAGTGCCATGGTCTGATGGCTCCACCTATTATTGCTAAAAGTGCCATGGTCTGATTGGCTCCTCCTACTATTGCTAAAAGTGCCATGGTCTGCCTACTATTGCTAAAAGTGCCATGGTCTGATGGCTCCTCCTACTATTGCTAAAAGAACCATGGTCTGATTGGCTCCACCTATTATTGCTAAAAGTGCCATGGTCTGACTGGCTCTGCCTACTATTGCTAAAAGTGCCATGGTCTGATTGGCTCCTCCTACTATTGCTAAAAGTGCCATTGTCTGAATGGCTCTGCCTACTATTGCTAAAAGTGCCATGGTCTGACTGGCTCTGCCTACTATTGCTAAAAGTGCCATGGTCTGATTGGCTCCGCCTACTATTGCTAAAAGTGCAATGGTCTGATTGGCTCCTCCTACTATTGCTAAAAGTGCCATGGTCTGATTGGCTCCACCTACTATTGCTAAAAGTGGTGTGAAATTATATGGCCTGTCAAAACCTATCAACAAAGACAAAAGAAAGACGAACTCATGATGCGTGCTACAAGACTGCAGCTCTAATATAAGCTGTGCAAACTTAACAAACAAAATGGTATGATTGAAGCTAATGTGTGTCACCGGAAGAAAGTTTTTCCCAATCAGCAAAATTGAATTTTAACACGTCATGCATTTCGTGGCCCTCATAAAAGGATGCCATGAATAACTGGAAGCACATATTATTCAGTTTGTAAGGGATAAATGAAATGGTGTCCCCATATCAAGAGAAATTATTTGTTTAAAAGCCCATGAAGTGGCCCGGCAAATCTGTGGGTGTTGGTTGGATTAAAGGAATGATAGAAGAGAAGTGGACTATCATAAGGTGAACAATAGCCCAGAGATTGCCTGCTGGCTATGAATATTAGCTTTCAGCTTTTTAGATATAGATTATCATACATAAACAGGCCAATTAAATTACCTCATGGGTCAGATCGGAAATTGTGGCCAAACACCGTTTTTTTTTTGGCCTGTCTAACACTACTGTGCACCTGAAAAGCAATGGAATATTAAGGTCAACAATGCTTGCTTGTCTTGCAGATAATTACAAACTCTCACCCTATGCCTATAGGAATTTGTCATAGTCCAAGAGAATAGGTTGGTGACTGATGTTTTAATAAAAGATTGGATGAATAAAGTATGGATTAGGTGGCCTGGAGCCAAGGTTCCTTGAAAGGAGGTTGTCTCATGCACATAAGCCCTGTGTAGACAGCTAGGAATGGAGGTGTGACGTCACTGGTAGCCCTTAGCCAGCTTATCCTCTCAGTAAACATAAGGGTAAATCTTGGTCATTTCAATGCTCTTTTAGATCAGTGGTTCCCAACCATTTTCAGACTGCGTACTTCCAGCTGGCTTGGTTCCTTTCCACGTAACCCCTACCCCAAATCCTCCAGCCACCCTCCTCACCCCCACCCTCAATTTTTTTCACCCATTACAGATTCCGAAAATTTCTCCAAAAAAGGTATATGTTGAATTAAAATAAATTGTCTATCTTTTCATTATATAGTTTTTTATTTTTGAAGTAAGCAAACAAATTAACACAAAGATTGGAAAAATGAAAAATTAATGTGATATTTGAGACTGTATTGAGTTACATAGTTTTAAAAAATTAGGCTCAAAATAGGATAAATATACACTCAAATCCGGAGCTACGTCTAATTTGCTTCTATATTTGTTTTTTATATAGGTATACGAAGAAAACGCCCGTTCAACAAGCTGCGTGCTAGCAAACGGCAACAAAAACATTATGTTTTTTTTAGAAACATCACTGTATTCGTCACCACGATGAGTCCAAAAGCTGACTAGGTTCACCATTCCATCATTGAAGAGGTTCTTCAGAGTGGTATCTGATGCGAGCTGTGCCGAGTGTCTCGTCACTCATCTTTGGGCCCGCGAGTAGCGCGGTTTGCCCGTTCCCCCTCCCTCTTTCTGCCATGCGTGGTTAGCTGCGCACGACCTCCCCGCGCCTCGCTCGTCGAGTTTGCAAGGCTCGCTCTTCGAGAGCGCAGAGTGGTTTCCTGACTCCGATCAACACGGGTCACTGGTTCATGAGCGGTTGGCTATCAGTTCCGGGAGTGGGCAGAGCTGATCGGGGTTAGAGACACCGTCATGCGCGGGATTGGAGATGGGGGGTTTCGCTTTCGAGATACAGTTGTGTAACCGGACCGACCAAGGGGGGAACGCAACCAAAGATACAAATAAAGACTTGTGTTAAAACATCAACCGGACAACTTTCTTCGTACAACCCCTATACTAGAACTTGTATCGCGCCCCAACTCTGGCGCGCGGACCCCTAGCCGTGACACCGGTGACCGCGGGGGCAGACACATGGTCTCCCACAACATTGTATGGGTCCACGAGAGGTTCGGGCACAGAGCTCTAGCAACATCTCCTTTTCAGGAATCGACAATGAAGCCGGTTCAAAATACTCTTCTTTGAAAGGATTATATACCCACCGATCTCCCATTTCCTGCTTTCAAAAATATTTTTCAAACGAGGATTTTAATCCTTCCAGGTGCTCAACTATCTTATCACCGACTGTTAAATTTAGCTCGGCTTGTGACAAGAAATCGTGAAGTGCTTTGAACACTTCAGGCTGTCCTTTTTTAATGCACTTTGCCCAAAAATATTTATTTTTTTCTTCATAAATTCAATTTTGTCGAAAACTTGAAAAATGCTACAATTTTTTTGAAGTGAAAGATTGAGTTTATTAATCTGGTGGAAAATGTCACTCAGGTATGCAAGCAAGGCTTTGTAACCATTCAAAATCATGAATCCTGGATCCAAGATTTTTAAAAGGGCTACCTCGTGTCGAAGTTCAAACAGCCGCGTCAGGACTTAACCCTGGCACAACCACCTAACTTCGGTGTGCAAAAACAAATTGTTGTGAATTATGTCCATGTCTCTTCACACAGTAGTTTAAACAACCTGGAGTTAGTCGGATTTGCCTTGATAAAGTTGACAACTTTGACCGCTTCATCAAGAACGTTTTTCAAATCTGGAGGCAAAGGTTTTGACGCGAGGCTCTGTCTGTGAATACAGTAGTGCGTTCATTTCATTTTGGGGGCGACCTCTGCCACGCGTGCACGAAGATCTGAGTTGCAACCTTCCATGGATTTTCCTCCATCTGTGGTGAGCCCAACGCATTTTGACCATTGAATTCCTTTTTCAACAAAATAGTGATCAATTGCTCCAAATACGTCTTTACCAGTCGTACGGCCCTTCAATGAGTGACAAATAAAGAGATTCTCTTCGAATTCTAAGTCTTTCAAGTACTTAACAATTACAAGTAGCACAGAATATTGCGCAACGTCGGTACTTTCGTCGACTTGAATAGAAAAAAAAATCACAATCTTTGACATGACTTATGACTGTGCTCTCAACATCGTATGACATGTCCTGTATTCTTCGAGACATCGTGTTATTTGAGAAAGGTATTAAACTCCTTTTATGAGCACTTTCCTCTCCAAGCATGCATCTGACAGCATCTTTGAGGCATGGTGAAATTAAATTTTAATCAATGGTGTGGTTTTTACCTCGTCTTGCAATACGATAGCTAATGTAGTAGGAGGCCTCGGTAGCTTTGAATGAATCACTTTAAGTGGATTCAAAATATGTTTTAACGTTTACAGAACTCTGAAGTTTCAACCGTAGAAAAAACGTGGCATCTTTCTTTATCTTTGTGCTCGGGATGTTTGGTATGTAAATGGCGTGTGAGCAAAGGCTTCATTGAACCGTTGCTTAATACTTCTCCACATACAACACAGAGGGGCTTAGGGTAGTCCTCTTCTCCTATACATAAAAACTCGTAGTTAATGTAGCTGTCCAAGTACCATCTTTTCTTGGTTATTATTCCTTCTGAAGAAGAATAAGATGAAACTGCAGTTTATTTACTCACTTGCTCTGGCACTGGTTCTTGTACCTGTTGTGGTGTCGTATTGTTGGTCCAATCAGTGTCGAAGGATGTGTATGGTACTTCATTTGGTGTTTCAGTCAACTTCCGCTTCCGCACAGATCCAGTTTTTAACCACTGATCCATAGCGTAAATCACGTGATTAATAAGTAGTTGGTAGAAAAATTTACGTATGGTTGTAGCAATAACACGCATACGACTCAATACAAACACCCACAACAAAAGTTAAACACAACACAAATTTATTCTTTGTTTTTATGCACAGCCCGGCACACGTCAACTATCAAATCTAAAAGACCGAGGAAGGAAAGCGTCAAACCTGTGCGTAGGGGCTGCGCGCGGGCAGGAGGAGGGAAGGCCGATCCTTCCAGTGGACGCAACCCCTTAATCCTTCTCAGCGGCGTGGGCGGGAGGAGGCAAGGCTGATCCTTCCAGTGGACTCAACCCCTCTTTCATAGAAGATTTTATTGATATGGAGGCTAATATTACAACTGACAATATTAGTAAAAACCTCTACCTACCTTTTAAAATTATTTTACTTTTTTAAAAAAATTCTTTTTTTAGCTGGTGGCCGCCATTACCGTTCTCTTTCGTGTACCCCTGGTTGGGAACCGCTGTTCTAGATTGTAAACACATATTAATTTTAGCTCATGGCTTCTAATAAGGTGATGATGAAATCATAAAATTTAAAATAATACATTTTGGCTTTGTAAATCTTTTTATGTCATTATCGCCATTATCGGTTAGATCAGGGGTCTCCAACCCTATGCCGCGTGTGCCATGGCGCCCGCCGAATCTTTTGTGTATGCCCGCTACTTTTTGACCACAGCTGAAACGTTCTTGACTTATAATTTTAATCTGTCACTTTTCAAACAAAAATCAAGTTTGTCCTTATCTCCAGGTATGCTGTTCTCAAGAAGTTGATGATTGAAAGCCCCCCTTTTCCAATCCCTCCCTCTTATTTTTCTTTCTTTGCCGGCTCATTATTTTACTTTATTACTTGAAACTAACATTATTCTTACTAATACCATGCTAATACTTCCTATTTCTTTTGTAAATATCTTGACATGGGTCCACCCAGCTTTGTTGCCTGAATAAACACATATTTTAAAAATGTACCTAAGCACCCAAATGGTGGTGAGAAGTTAAGTATTTCCTTGTGTATTTAATTTGGTCTTGTTAAAATCGTAAATAAAGCAGTATTTTTTTTTTATTGACATTGACTTTTGGTTTGGTGAAAATTATTTAAATTGGTTTTGTACTAACTTTTCGTGTGTACCATTTGTGTTATTTTGTATGAGAATTTAAAATATATTTTTTTAAATCTTACTCTCACAGTTTTTTTAATGATACGTATTCTTTAGTGTGTGCTATTTGCATTATGAATTATGTTCGGCTATAAATTTGCCTTGAAAAAGTAAATGGTGCCTGCCACACTACCGTTAGATTTGAATCATATTTTATTTCAACAATGATGTATGTAGTTTTTTCCAAATAAGTGCTTTTTCTTTTGGTCTTTGCTTTAATTTGAAATCAAAACCTCCGATAGCTCAAAGGCAAAAGCATAATAACGATGAAGAGAAGGTACGTCATGCGGATGAATCATACAAAGCTCTAAAGGACAGTGTCAACAGAGATGAGTTTGCGACAATGGGGAGCACATAGGGAAAAAATAAGAAAGCTGTAACCGAGAGTGCAAACATATTATTATTTTAAATACTTGATAAATAAAATTTTATTTAAAACAATAATAGATGATTATGATTGTCTTGAATCCACATTTGACTTTCGTACCTCATATACATTAACCCCAATCCATTATTCACCCACACCATCACGTGTGTCTCATAAAAGAATGTTACAATCTACCTCTTGTGAACACGTTACTGCTGTAGAGCTGTCAGAGTATGTGAATTTATATGATCAATGAATTTTGCATGTATAATTAAGGAACTTTTGTGTCACATTGTGATTTTACTAACGAATATATTGTATACAAAGATTGTTATTAATTTGTAGTCCCATCATACAAAGGTGTATCCATTTCTCATAAGATCAAGAAATGAATTAATACACATTTCATAAATAAGTTTCAAACAATTTTTTAACTTTATTATTTGAACCATTTTTGAATAAGCCGAGGCTTTTGAAAAATTATGTATGGAAAAACCTCTGTCTCTTTCTAGATTAGACCAAGTTTACTTTTAAATACACTTACCTTAATAATAACCCTTAACACTTGCACTATAGTCGCACAAACTTCCAGGACAATCAATGAGATCGTTGAATCAGAAACTTTGAACAAATACATTAATGACCTGTATGAATCACCAGTAGCAAGAAATCTCAAAGTGATCAATAGCCTCACCTTAGTGGAAATACAATCCCTATTGTTTGTGTCTTCTTTTGAAATAAGAGGAGCTACTTTTCTCAAGATATAGTGAAAATCAGTAGCACTCATTCTTGTAAAATTATTGAGAAAAAGCTCCATCATTTGCAACTAGTTGTGATATGAAATCTTGTTGGGATAAGTTCCGTCCTACAAACATTTGTCTGTTACACCACCTTTTTCGTCTCCTCCGATTCTTTACCTCTTCGGCAATAATAAGCTAAGCTGCGGCTGCAATCATCGTTCTCGATGACATCTTTGTAGCAGGCTGGCGATGGCAACAGAGGCAATTTTGTTGCTTTGGTGTAGATGCTTTGTAGCATGCTACATAAATCACAAAGAGATGTGTTCTTCGACATACAACATTGAGTCAACATGTTGCATGCTACAGGTTTTCCCTTGTTGCTTTGGTGTAAGGCCGATTTAGACCACCGCCAATGCGTTTTATAGATGCGTGTGGACCATGTTTGGGGCTCCGCGTATTCTTGTTAATGATAACGGGCCGTGTTTCAGATCTGCTACACTCAAATCCTCTAGCTTTGGGTGAGGCATAAAACACATGACGACCAGCCCGTATTATCCCTATCCTAACCACGTCAAGCGCTTCAACGTAATTCTTTCATGAGTGTGAAAAGTAAAGGTGGGATCATGACTTGAAATTCTTAAATGTTGCTTTTAATTCCGCGTTTCTTGAATCAACCAACGCTTCCCCAACATCTGTGTTCTTGGGGCGGAAGCTCAACCATCCTCTTCGGACAATATGGGATGTATACCCGTTGTTAGGAGGGGACAAGGGAGTCTCCTATACATATAGGTGCCGGGAGGAATTTGAGAGATTGGAGAGGGCTCATAGGTATGTATAATCATAGGTGGATCCTGGTTTCATTGGTAGTAGGGGATAACGTATTCTTACCCACAGAGCTCTGTGGCGGACAAAATCTCAGCGAAGCTAAGTCGTAAGCAGAGTGGTCCACGGTAAGTGGATCGTTTTCTTACCCCCGTTAAATTGTTGCTGAATGATGTTGGAGATCCTTCCATAACAAGTTGAACCCACGTCTGCCAGGTCAAACAGTTAAGTTCACAGAATCCCCATCTCTGATCCATGAATGGGTATAAGTACGTCTGTTCCGTGAGAGTAAGTTGTAGTGTATACGTGTTTTTTGTGATGCTTCAAAGATCCGTGTAAGGTCAGAGGTATAGATTTCTGTATTTTAACATTTTTATATTTTCCCCCGAGGGAAATGAAAAACTAGAAAATTGGAATAAAGGTAAATTATGTAAAAATTTTGAGTTTTTAAATATTATTTTGTACTAGTATATGTAATTAGTCATCAGTATTCATAATTATTTAGCTATTATTATTATTATTATTATTATTATTATTATTATTATTATTATTATTATTTTACTATACGTATTTGTAAGGTACTCGTGTGTACTTTTTAGTGCTGGCTTGTCATAGGTCTCACAACTGTTGGCCAGAACTATAATAAATGAAATTGAACTTGAAATATATAATTTTTTCCACTCTGGTATCAAATTCTTTAAATTACAAAATTTAACCATGTTATGAGATTTGGTTTGTATTGATTAATTATTTTGTTCAAAAATAGATATAATAAAATATATTTTATGTTAATTTGTAAGATTAGAATTGTGATTAGTATGTAAGTCAATTAATAGGATTGGAGTGTGGAAACAATGAAATATTTCTACTAATAATAATAGGCCTAATCCACAGAAAGTTTCAGTAAATTTTATTATTATTGTAGTCTAACCTAGTACAATTTAATCAGTGATTTATATTTTTTGTTTCTTAGATTGTTCAATGTCATATTATATATATTTTCTCTTATTGTAGTGTAGTTTTTTTTTATCATACCATTGTTGTAAGAAACGTCAATTTTAAGTAGCATCGTCCTGAAAGCATTTCCTAGTATATGCAGTATATATATATAATAAATTTGGTGGGTGCCATTCCTAGGAACTACCCTTAGGAGAAAATAATTTAAAAACCACTTTACCTCGGCAAATTACGACGGTACGTGGCACGATTAAACATAAAAATTCGAGAAAAAAAAAAAAAAAATATATATATATATATATATATATAAGCACACAATCAGNATATATAGAGAGAGAGAGAGAGAGAGAGATATAGATAGTTTTTATATTTGAAATTGTGGCACGAGCACCCTTGGTGGGGATTTCAGTACTAGGTGCCTACATCCATTCTACGTAGCGGTAAAACCTGGCTCTTCTGGAAATTGTGATAAAATTAGCTTTGAAGTTACTTCACACATAAAAATAGCCCTATCAGTAACCGAATTTAGGGTTTTCATAGTTTCTATATTTTAAATTGCGACACGAGTACTTGGTGCGGATTGTAGTACTAGGTGCCTACGACAATCCTAAATAGCGGTGGAACCTGTCTCTTCTGGAAATGTTGAGAAAATGAACTTTGAACTAACACTACACATGAAAATAACCCTATTGTAATACACTTGGGAGGTAATTGGGGATCTGACTAGTTTCATGTGTTGTGTAACTTCTAAGTTAAGTTTCTTCAAATCTACCAGAAGAACCAGATGCCACCCCTATGTAAGATATAATAAATATAATAATTATAATAAATATAAAGACTGTGGCACCTTTAATTTGACGATTTTAGATGGATAGTTACATGTGTAATCTAACTTCAAAGTTAATTTTCTCAAAATTTACAGAGGAACCAGTCTTCACACCTGTGTAGGATTGTTGTAGTCACCAGATTTAAAACAGAATTTCAGAAAAACCAAGTTCTCGTTTCACGGATAGTTTTGGAACCTTTAGTTTGGCGATCTTAAAAAATTACACTATTGGTTTTGCGCTATCTATTAAGACTCTTTTGAACAATACTTGGACCCTGGTGCTATTTATGTGCATTCTTAGACCGATATTTGCGTTTTGTCACTATTTATGTTTATTTTTAGAAATATACTCTCACCTAGTGTAATTTTCTTTCTTATGTTGGCTAAAAACTATTAAGCTCTGTTAGCTTGGTCAATGTAGCGTTTTTCAACCCGGTATTTGTGTGCTTTTTCACACATTGTTTTAAATAAATATGTTTTATTTTATGAAAGGTGAGCAATTTATAATTTTCTATAATACATTTAAATTATTTATAAATAATTAATCTTGATATCGAGCTAATTTTAAAATGTGGCATAGAAATGGCTTTTCAGAGCTTCAGGCTCGTCTACCAAATAAATGTTCGTTGATTGTTTTTACAACAAATATAAAATGAAGATTCAAACACATACCATGTTAAGATGTTTGTAAATTTAAATTTAAATAGTCATAAAATTAAAAATTAACTCCACCTAAATGACAGAAACATTATCCCTGATAGAGTTTCCTGACCTTGCTGTGTCCTGTATCGCTTCTGTTTATGGTATTATGGTTTGGGTTCTAGGATAAAAATAGCAACATTGATGGATCAATCCATACTTCAACTATCTGTGTCCAGGAGGAACCGACTCTCCATGTCTCAATCTCAGGAGCCATCTTTCAAACATTTGGTCGCACCGAAACCTAAAGAGTCATTTAAAGAGTTCCGCAAGCCAGTGGATGAGTTGCTTCTGACGCCTCCTAAGCCATCGCCAGTGACCACCAGCTCCAGGATGTCATACAGTGACAGTGCCGGGTCCTCAACACCACAATATTGCCCGAATTGCCAGGTGCCATTCACAAACATCAAGATACTACCGAGTATACATGCTGCACAGTGTGATGTTTCATTTGATGAGCTCACAGGTAGGGGAAGTTGATCACACAAGATGATTGGTTCTGCCTTTGATAAAATCACAGATATTTCACTTCTGATGGTCTTGGTCTGTAATCCCTGTCGAAGAAAGTCAAGCAGGAGACCCCTAAAGTTCCTCAAGTTAAAGAAGTCATAATATAATAACATGTGCATGTCATGTGTTGGGGGAAATTATAATTAAAACGGAAACTATGAAACACATGTTTGCTTCCCAAGATTCCACTTGATATACATATCTGGCTCCCTATGCCACTTGGTACACATATTATGTTTGCTTACCTATGCCACTTTATATTGGAGGTGCATTACTAATTTAATTAAAAAACTATGATCAAAGTATTGTAATTTAGTTACTTGACAGTTGGTTTTTGTATAAGTTAATTATGTATTTTGATAGCACGATAAATTATATTTGTCACAACAAACTGTGCATATTTGGACAGTCCATATTTGGTCATCAAAGTGAGGTCATGTTTGGACAATCCACATAGTTATTGACATGTTGTCATATTTGAACAGTCCACATGATTACTGGAGTGTTGTCATGTTTGAGACTTTAACTAGTCCACTGTTATGTTAAAGCTTTTAAGTTATATTTTTGTGTTTTTAGAATGCCCGGAGGGAAAGAATTGTCGCAACACTAGCGTGTTTCATTACCGAGACTTTGCCCACTTGGACTTAGCAGCGGCACGGGCCATGGAGGAAACAAGGATAATGACCAGCCACCAGTCATTGTCCTCCCAATCAACACATCTAACTGGCTACAGTTCAGACAATCCCTCTTTTATCTCCAAGACTGAGGTGGCAGATTCTAGTTTGGGCCAAGAAGAGTCTCAGGGATTCTCCATCACTGATTGTGTCTTGAGTGATGTTCCAGATGTAGGCTTTAATGTTAAAGAACTTTCTCAAAACATTGTCAAAGATTCAACTCCAAATGACGATTCCGTCCCTGCCAGTAATCTCCACTTAATTGACTCTCTAGATTCCCTGGACACTTTGATCTGTGAGAACAACAACGCAGTAGATAAAGTTGTGAAAAAACACACGGTGCCATGTGGGAATGAGTGTGTGAAGAGAGATGTGATGTGTTTGAAGACCGGAGAAGTTCGAGCCACCTTGTCCCTGGTAATGTCCCCAGCCAAGAACAAGGCATCACTTGTAGGTGCCATTCCAAGCCCTGTCAAGCTGCTTGTCTCTTGTAGCGACAATGGTTGGAAGGACGTGGGGATGGACACTTCTGAACACCTGAACTTTTCTGATGTCAAGGTTTCCGTATGTGAGTGTTCCAAGAGTGTGGAGGTGCATTGTGTGGTATCAGATTGTAAAGTTAGTTCTAGACTTGGCTCAGAAACAGCATGTGCGGACCCCTTTGAGTCACACCCTCACGGCAGTGAAGAGACTACTCCCCCTCTCATGAGGACACACAACAGTTCCCAAAGTCCTGTACTGTTGAGTGTTGTCTCGAGTGAACCCTCGTCCAAGTATTGTAACGAGGTCTACTCCATCACTTCCAGTTCATCTACCGCAGACCTGAGTGACAAACTGGAGGATTGGAAAGAAAGTGAGAGACCTTTTATGCCAAATAATGGGACTTATCACTTTCTAGTATATAGTATATATGAGCAATCATTACTCTGGTAGGTAGAAGTTGAACAATCATTAGTCAGGAAGTAGTTGAGCAATCATTACTCTGATAGAAGTTGGGCAATCATTATTCAAGGAGTAGTTGAGCAATCATTACTCTGGTAGAAGTTGCGCAATCATTAGTCAGGAAGTAGTTGATCAATCATAACTAAGGGAGTATATGAGTAATCACCACTCAAGGAATAGTTGAACAATCATTATTCAAGGAGTAGTTGAACAATCATAAATCCAAGAGTTGTTGAGCAGTCATCACCTGGAGAGTAGTTGAGCTTTTGCACAGTTAGTGTGACAAGGGGGGGTATCAACAGCTTGTGAAACATTTGTTTATTTTGTTGAAAGCTTACTGTTATATTTTTTATTTACATGAATGTCGACAGATAATTTAAAAAATATAAATGTTGCTAATTTCAATCTTATTTTAAGAAATAATATCCAATGTTTCTGTGTTTGGGTGCTGCCAAAGATATGACAACTGTATGAAGATATCCAAGTCTTAAATACAGCTATATTCATTTAATAAAGTTATCACAATTTCAACAAATCATTTTGTTTGTGCAGTACACTGCTAGGATCCCTAAGTTCATATTTTACTGTATGTCTGTATTATTCGGGTTGCACACCTATGTACTAACTATATTAATGGGCTAGGAATGAAGAATGTTGAATTCAGAGGAAGTGTACCCATATTTGGGTGTCGATAGAGTGGTAAACCATTTAGGAAAAAAAAAACTTTTTTTACACCCGACTGGGATTGAACCATGATATCACCGTCATCAACAGTTCATTCTATCGGGAGAGTGACCCCTTAGACTATGCACTCACCAAAGAGAGTGTGAAGGTCTGTAAGTACGTCTCCTGCATGTTACCTAACTTGCTATTTCATCATCTGATGTAGTACCCATCGCTGAGAAAGTGTCCGACAGAAACGAGTGGAAGACGCTCATGAGCCGAATGAGGAGCAGAGGTCAGCAGTCGGCAGCCAAGTCAGCAATCAGCGATACCACCTCGACCAATCGGAGTAACAGCTACCGGCCTTCAAGAGGAATGTGGAGCAATTCGGCCAAGTCGTGTCCTTTGTTCAAGAGGATCCCAGGTTTTGTAGCTATTGAATAAAAGTGGTTAGGGGATACTATAATCATCATCCACAGTTTTCTTTCACTGGCAGGGGAAGTTAAAATTGAGGGAAAGTGGTTGGAGAGGAGAGGGAAGTCGAGAATATCATCAACTGTTACCATCCTGTCACTTTAGTAAAATGTCCCCATCACCTTTCCACTATTCTTCCTCTTTTAATAGCTTCCATTTTTATCCTCTCACTTGCACACTTTTTGTTATTAACAATAATTAACAGATGTTTCTGTTATATGTGTAATATTGGTAATTACATTATAAATGTTTACGTTAGGAGTGTGCAAACCTTCAGTAAAAAAGGTCAACATAAAATTCACTCTTGACACCCATGATTTCCTTTTTATCTTTAAATACTTTCATCACTGTCACACAGTACAAAAAACATGTGGATTATTTTAAATTTTCTAAAGTTTCAAATACTTTCTTTGTTCATTTAGTTATTTACATCAACTGTTGACTGGAAATAATTTTGTTTGATTTTTTTTTATCACTTAGTCTTAATAACCATTCAGGTTATACACTTATGTACTAATCATGCTACCGTCAGGGGAGGAGGGGGTACTTTGAACAATGGGGCTACTTTGAAAAAAATCGAAAAGTTAATTTGGTTTGTCTCTATTTTAACAGATTGCAAAAGTTTATTTGAGCTTTAATTTGTAAGCTACACTATGGATTAGATCTTTATGTACATAAAAACTACAAAATTAATTCATAGCGAAGCAGTTATTGCGGTAAAATGGATACCCTTACAAATTGCCCCTGGTATGGCAAACCTACATATGTATTAGAAATAACTACAGTTACTACTATTTTTTCTATTTTCTACACATTCCTTCTATTTTTATAATAAATATATTGATAATTTCAAATTTCACAAAGTCTCAAAAAATTCTCAAAAAGGGGGGCTACATTGGACACATCTTTTTGATAGGGCTATTATTCCGTTGTTGTTGTTATTGTTTCCATAGTGTTAGTGTGAAGTGCAAAGAGCTAGATATCAAATTTATCTGTCTCCATTAATACCACACATCTGTCTCAAGCCTTAAAGCGTCTCTGTTTATATATCAATGATAAAAAGCCTGGAAGAAGGTTTTAGAAGATTGGAAAGCCAATGCCAGCAGAAAGTTTCTCTTCCTCAAGAGTTAGTTCCAAAACTTTTAAAAACTTTAATGGACGCCACCATGACAGATAAAAAATGTCTTACTGGTACTATGGAGAAATGTATAGAATCAGGATTTTCTGCAGCAATAATAAGGCCATTTGATTCTGAAAGGGTTATAAAGAAACTCCTAAATTTGGAACAAAAGACATTTTTTTGACACTGTCATTATCGAGCCAAGAACAAGTGAGAACATGAACTAGCAATTCAACTAATAGTACTTCTCATGGTACTTTACTACAAGTACTGCTGAATATTCAGGCAAACCTGTTAAAATAATTGGAGGAGTTATTATAAGTTTGCTTAAAGAAATTAGTAAAGGTAAAGAAAAAAACCTTACCCCTTAGGAAAAAAATAGTGTGTCTCCAGGTAAAAGTATTTCCACAGATGATTTTACAGTTTCATAAAGTGTACTCCTGGTTATGGTTAAGGAAAAATCAAACCAATACAACCCGCAAAGAAGTCTAAAGAAACAAAGAGTTGAGAGTGATTCTATTTTACCCAGTGAAGAGGACTCCTTTACCACGGATTCCTCTTTCTCTACTCGGAAGGAAATGGAGAGTGAATTAATAAAACAAAGAATTAAAGTTATTTCCTGGGTGTTCCACTATTTTGGCCAAATCGTTGGTAAAACTGACAACAATAGGATCAATTTTTAACCTTTTTAAAGAGGAGCAAGAGACTTTTATATGGCCAGAAAAGGAAGAGACTGAGATTCTTCTTGGCGATGATATTGTCAAAACAATTTGATGAACCCTGAACTAACACTAGAGATGTTCTAAAATTCCCAGTAATATAATTTATTAATTTAAACTCAGTGAGCAAGAAAGTGAACAGGAAAGAATCAATATGTAAATAGTGCAAAAAGTCTTAAATTGTTTTCATATTTAAAGTGATTAATTTTAATTTTGACATGGATCTAAAGTATTTTTTGTATGGTGTATTAATATTTCATGAAACTTAAATGGAAATAAAGTGATCCGATCAAGTTCAACCACATGCCAAATGGTGTCAAAATTGGAAAGGAAACTTCATCAAATGTTTAATAGGTGTGTTACATGTTTTGGCTATAGGTTAGTAAGTATTACTCAAATAATATGTCAAAATGTTCAATAAAGGCCCAGCTTTCTAATGGAGACTCAAACAATATTCTTCTGTTACAATAAACTATGCTTGCACAGAAAATATTTGAGCGTTCAAAGTAGCCAGGACTAGTGGGGCTTCTTTGAACACACAACTATATTTTTTTTCTAAATAACTTCCCCCCCCCCTTCCTAAATTAGCATAGGCTAATGGCACACTCAACATCCAAATTTTGTATTAAAAAAAATTAGTAAAGTAGGGCCTACCATTCATTTAAAAAAAAGTTATGTCATAAAAAATTGTTTTTGTTTTACAAAGTTTACCTGACATTTATGAGTTATGGATGAGAAAGGTTGAATTTAGAGGAAGTTGCCCACATTTGGGTGTAAATAAAGTAGGAAACCATTTAGAGAAAACCACCCTCGGTACACCCAACCGAGATTCAAACCTCGATCTCTCTGTCATCATCAGTATAGTCTATTGCCAGAGTAGCGCCTTAGACCATGCGGCCACCAAAGCAGGTAAAAACTTATTTTCAGGCACTAAAACAATCTTTATAAAGTTATATTTGCTACTAACAACAATGGTTTAAGATGTCACTTATATAATAGATTGGGGTGCCAGTAATATAGAACTCAAGAGTTCAAATCACTGTCGGGTGTAGGGAGTTTAGAAAAAAACTGGTTTTCCTCTCTCTCTCCCCCCCACACACAAATGCAAGTATATTTATTCTAAATTCTACCTTGATCATCCCTAACCCAATAATGTAAAAAGAGTAGTAAGATGCAACATTCCAAAGAAAGTTATGTTTATTTTATGAATTGAACAACAAATATGTTACAAACTTGAAAGTAATATTTAAATGAGATTTAGGTCGAATACAAATCTTCAATTTACATTTAAATCCTGAGTATTATAAAAAATGATTAACATAAGAGGAAATAAAAATATAATAGTATAATATGAAATAGAAATAGTAACTAAATGTTGATATTCTTTCTTATAATCCATTCATTATGACATTGATACATTCAGTTAAGTGCTAAATTACTGGTCTGGGGCCTGGTTGTCAAGTTCATCCTATAGTTATAATTGGTTCTTAACCACCAAATAGCAGTATTAAAGCTCTAAAACAAACTTCATTTGAAAAATAATTTAAGGATTTTGGTTTTGATTATATTTAAGGATCAGAGCCCATCCCTAATTAAAGTTGATTAAATTTAACCCAATTTAATCACATGGTGGTAAGTAATGGCCTCTCCCAAGTCGTCCAATTGGAATTTTGTAATTTTTGCAGACACCTTGTTCGTAGTGGACGCTTTCCAGTACGGCATTATACCGGGTGTGCTGGCATACTTTCTGACCCATTTCCACTCGGATCACTATGGAGGATTACGCAAATCATTCAATCAGCCGATATACTGCAGTTCGATCACAGGTCAGTTAAACTATCCTATATTGATCACAGGTCAGTTGAACTATCATATATTGATCACAGGTCAGTTGAACTATACAGTATAGCTCACAGGTCAGTTGAACTATGGTATATTGATCCCAGGTAAGTTGAACTATCCTATATTGATCACAGGTCAGTTGAACTATCCTATATTGATCCCAGGTAAGTTGAACTATCCTATATTGATCACAGGTCAGTTTAACTATACAGTATAGCTCACAGGTCAGTTGAACTATGATATATTGATCCCAAGTAAGTTGAACTATCATATATTGATCACAGGTCAGTTTAACTATCCTATATTGATCCCAGGTAAGTTGAACTATCCTTTATTGATCACAGGTCAGTTGAACTATCCAGTATCTATCACAGATCAGTTGAACTAGCTGAGGTTCTCCAGTCTCTCTTATTTTTTCTGTGTTTACAACAAATGTTGTTACTGTTCCAGCGGCTCTAGTTAGTCTGAAACTCGGAGTGGACAAGGCCTATCTCAATGTGATTGACGTTGACGAAACAAGAACTGTGTGTGGCGTGAAAGTGACTGCGCTTGATGCCAACCAGTGAGTGCAACACTAATTCAACTGTGGAATTTCAAACCAGAAACTATAATGACATTTACATGTGTGTAATTACTCTCATGCTCTCTTTAACAACAGTTTTCACACACTTCAGTGGCCACATGGTCCAAGGCGCTACTAACGCAGTAGACTATATTGCCAACGACGGTGAGTTCAATGTTCGAATCTCGATTGGCTGTGTTAAGGGTGGTTTTACCAAAATATATTTGCAATCTCCATGCAAATGCAGGTCCACTTCCTTTGAATACAACCTTCATCCTTAAATCAATTACCGTACAACCTGAACAGGTAGTAAAACGTGGTGCTAAAACAAACAGTTGTCTGGTTGTAAGGACAAGGAGGCAGTGGCTTATGAAACTGTTTGGGACATTTATCTCATATCCCCCGAATAGGTAGGCTCCTCTCTTATGTTATATTAACTGTCTATTATTCCTCTGTCTAGTTGTCCTGGTTCCCTCATGTTCCTTTTCCAACTGGCTCAAGGTCGAAACTTCCTCCACGTCGGCGACTTCCGAGCAGACCCCAAGATGGAATCTTACCCTTGCTTCTGGAACCTTGCCATCGACCGCCTCTATCTGGACACAACGTGAGTGCCGGCAGATTTTTGTGCATTGTCTCTTTTTGTGCCATTGGAGCAGTATCAGCTGTGTCCTTTATGTACCAGGTACTGTGACCCCAAACACTCGTTTCCGTCGCAGTCTGATACAATAGCCAAGGTCTTGGAGGTCACAAAGAGCAACTTGAGAGTTGAGCCAAGAACTCTGGTCCTCTGTGGTTCCTACACTATCGGTGAGTTGTGCTGTGGTCCTTGGTGCAAGTCTGGGAGGTGTGCGTTTGTTGGAAAGATACTTTTCTTTTATGTGCAACTACATTAAATGTGTCAAGCTGGGGCGTTAATTGAATAACTTTTTTTTCCTTATACCACCATAAAGCTGTTTAATTACATTAATGTGTAATACTTTAGCATTTTATTAGTGTGTCTTAGCACCAATTATTAATTATTTTAAACTGAACATGATTATTAATTCATAACACCACATACAACACACATGGTGCCCAAAACTATAATTCATAAATATACACACAAAGCACCAGATGTGAAGTTTTCTCCAGTTCTATTAACAAAGTGAACAAAGTGAGGTTTAGTAAATCCACACTTCACTTCCTCTTCTAAGCTTTTTTATTTTTCAATATGAGTCATAGAATACTTATCCAACCAATCATAGATGTTTTACTCTCTGCAAATGCACTCTCCCATGAGTTTGTGATGGATGGAAAATGATCAAGATACCCTTGCGAAAGTAGTAATGCACCTGTACACACAAAAGGTTTGTGGGACAAGAGGGAGGGGACAGCCAAGGCTATTATTTAAATAAAGATAAAAATATAGGCTTCATTTCTCAAACAACCCCACAAAATAAAATAATATAGAATATAATATTAATAACAAATAAAATGAACACTAGCAACACATATGTTAATTTAGAATATAGGTATGCATCTACTGTTTCAATTTGAAGCAAACTCAAATCGAATATATGAAATATTCTCAAAAGTTGAAACAAAATTTGAATATTTTTGATTAGTTGTTTTATGCTTGAAAAAATATCATATTAATTCCTTAACAAATTTAATGCACTAAAGTTAATTGTAAAATGTTTTATTGCGCAATTGTATGTAACATCTAGTTTTAGGACTCTGCAAGTACTTGTATTCCGAGCTTCGAGCCGAGCTCGTTGCTTATGCTCGAGATCGAAAGTTTTGTAGGCTCGTAATTTTCAAGCTTCCACTTGGTGTACTTAATAACCAATTTTTAAAAATTAATAGTAAGCATTGTCTATTTAATTGAGATAGTATCGGCATTCCCACTTATAAATCATTCGGTTGCTTAGAAAATTGTTAAAAGTTAATTTCAATTTTCACATTAATAACGTAATAGAGCTTTAAAACCACTGTTGATCGGTAAATTTATTCAATATTGTCATCCATTTTGAATTATACCTGATTGAAGTTGTTTACTTGTGTTACCATGACAAAACAATGAAAATAAAAATAGCTAAGAAGATTACAAAATAATTGAATGGTTCTTTTTGCCTGGTACTTTTCTAAAATAATAATTCATGTTGAATTAAATATCAAGAATGTATTATTATACTAAATGTTTTAAAATTTAAGATATTTAAAACTCATATTAATTAATAAGTCTAGCTACAAAACTAGCTCTAGTTTAATAACTATTTAGTTATATAATTATGTTGGTTAACCTGTTTAAAATCAATGTTGATCTTATGTTTTGCATACATATTTTAACAAACTTATTTATATTAAAAAGCATTTACTATTTCATATTGTTTGCTAGAAATATTATTTTAATCATATTATTTTTAATTTTAAAGCCTCAGCCTTATTATTATCAGTATTAATATACTTGAACTGGACTCGAACTCGGGAGCTTTCAGAAATACTCGACTTGAATGAAAAAACCCAAACTCGAAGACCCTTACTAGTTTTATTTTGAAAAATCAAGTTTTTTTATTTCTTATTACTCGCTCAGGTTATACACTTAAGTACTAATTACTCTAATGGATTAAGAATTGGTAAGGTTGACTTTGGAGGGAATGAACCCGCGTTTTTGTGGAGGGAGAGTGGAAACCCATTTAGGAAAAACCACCCCAGTTCATCCGAGCGAGACTCGAACCGCTATCTCCCCGTCCTCGGCAGTCTAGCTCAACATTAAACTAGCGCATTAGCCAACTATGACACTGAGGTGGGTAATAAATCAAGTTATTCTCAACTTAGTTCAAATTTTTTCCATATGAATATTAATTTGTAATTTATATAACATCTTAAAATGGCACTAATAATTGAACATAAATATAGTATTAGTTGCCAAAATTTTTATTGGCGAAGTAAAGTCAAAGCTTCGCACACCTCTAATTTAGAATAATAATTAAGGGGAAGAGGTGGTAAAATTACTGACATTTTGCTGTTTGCAGGCAAGGAGAAAGTGTTCCTGGCAGTGGCGGACCTGCTCAACTCCAAGATATGGGCGGCCCCAGACAAGAGAAGAGTCTTGAGATGCCTAAATGATCCTATCATCTCCCAGAGACTGGTGGACAAAGCAGAGGAGGCTCAGGTGCACGTTTGTCCAATGGGTGATCTTAACGTCCAGGTACAGTAACTACCAGGATCAATGGAAACCTAGATTTGAAATGTGGTTCTGTTTGAAACTGAGAGACTGTTGTTTTACAGGTCCTCTCCAACTACCTGCAGAAGTACTCTCATTGCAGGAAGTATACACACATCCTCGCGTTCAAACCGACGGGTTGGGTGGGTGGATCGCCAAATATTGTTCCTGTCAGGCGCAACAACATTACCATCTGCGGTAACTCCCATCTCATTCACAGCCAAATCAGTATTTGTTTATATTAGTAGATTAAAAAAAAACATCTGTACTTGAGAGTAAAACTTGGGACCAACCAAATTTATTCACAGTCACAAATAGGTATGTTAATATTAATCAAACTGATTAGCAAACCATTCCTTCACCTCTGACAAGACGTGCATTAAACACAACTTGTGAATGTGTGGAATGCCAGGCCTCCACCGTGGTTTGGATCCCATGTTAAACTGTAGATCCTCCATTTCATCTCATAATAACCCTATCATTACACATTAGCGTAAGTGTGTACAACCTGAATGGGTAGTAAGACGTGATGCTAATAATAATAATAATAATCACATAGTTAGTGTTGGGTTGAATCCAGTATTTTACGAATATAAATCTTCATTTTACTTCTGAATCTGAATCCTGGGAAGAATGATGAACATAAGAGGAAGTATTAATATAACAGAATAGGGTTGTGTGAAGCTTCGACTCGGCTTCGAAAAAAATATTAGCTTCAACTTTGCTTCAAAAATAGATCCTGCTTTAAAGCTTCGTCAATAAAATATTGACAACTAAAATACTCGATTTATGGTCAATTCTTGCCATTTATATCTAATATAAAACAATACTTATTTGGAAAAAATTCTTAGTTGTAATACATCTTGATTTATTAGATTAAAATGAAATATTAGTAACATTAAGTACAATAAAACATTTTCGAAGTAATCGCAATACACAAAGTTTCATAAACAGCAATATAATATAGTTTTCTAGTGTAAAAAAACATTCAAACTTCAATTCGGCTTCAAGAATATTTCATATATTCGATTCGAGGTCACTTTGAATTGAAAAACTGGACTTCGCACACCCCTATAACAGAATAATAATAAACATAAATAGTTACATTCAGTTACATGTTAAATTAATGATCTGAGGTCTGGTTAACTTTTTCTTATAATTATGTTGGGAAAGGAATTATTAGAGCTCTAAAACACATTACAATTTAAATTTTTTGGAGCATAGATCATTTGATATCTTCTCGAATCTCAAATATCTTTTAAAGATTCCACCCCTAAAACTAATGAAATATTCATTCACATCTTTTAACCACAAATCTAAGCTTAGCTTCTTTTTATTTGAAATCCTGGAGCTTGGCACTGTCCCGAGAGAAATGATTTGATATCTCTGCAGGTGTACCCTACAGCGAGCACTCCAGCTTCCTGGAACTCGGCAGGTTCGTCAGGTTCCTCAAGCCTCGGGTGATCATCCCTACCGTCAACTCGAGGAACAATGTCGCTATGCAGAAATATTTTGTCGACTGGCTCGCGGACAGGCCTGAGAAAAGGAGGAGTGTAGAGGATAGTACTTGTGTCCAGCCAAAGCTCACAAGATACTTCTCCAAGTAGGGTCCCTCTCTCGCCTCCCAGTAGTACCAGCTCTAACCAAGCTAACAAATGTCTGAACCAGTGGTGGGCTTGTGTGTTTCGTCTCTCCTTCGCCTAGTCTTGTGTTAGGAATGAGGAAGTGTACCCACATTTGCATGAAGGGAGAGTAGGAAATCGGTAACACTACACCCTTTGAGTTCCTGTCATCGGCTATGACGCCTTAAAACAATATACCAAGTCTATTATTTGATTAATTTTTAAATGTGTTGACATCTTAACAAGCGAATCATTTTTCCAGACTTATTCTCTTCTACAACTCTAAAACAAATGCAATAGATAGATTATAAAATGTTACAAGAAGTGCATACAAATAATGAATGAAGTGGTACCCAAACGACTGCCATCTGAACAAAATGAGCGTGAAAACTTAACTGGATTCACGCAGTAGAAGGAAGTGCCAAGACAAAACACATTCAAACACAGATGTCTCCTGAGGACCACAGACCATGACAGTTTTACTAATCCTTATTGTTATATATTTGGTACACTTGTTTTTGTTTGCAAAAGTTTTAAAAATTGCTAGAGAGAAGGAAGACCAGTTTTTTTTTTCTCGACTCTAAATCTTTATTTTACATTTGAAACTTGAGTAAAAAATTTGGCTGTTGTGAGAAATATAAGCATACCTCGACTTATAACTATATTGCACAATATTTTTTCCAAGCATTGACCATTATAATGCGAGTTGAGCTATTGTCATTTCCTGGTAAAATTCAAGCTCGCTCGTGTTGACAAGAAATTCAACGCCACTCAGTCTTTGAATAGAAGTTGATCGGTGTGCATTCTTTTTACTTTCTTGCCACCATACAGGTAGAGAGAATATTGTGCTTGTCAAAAAACTCTAGATTTTTATAAATGTTTGTTTCATAACCCCCCGAATCCCAAAAAGTGGTTTTTGGTTTTCTGTCTCTCGGAGTAGAACCTAAACTTGGTATCTAGGGTTTTTATATCTAACCTTAAAATTAAGGTTAGCTTCCTTAAGGTCAAAAAGAGGAAAAACGGTTTTTAACGATTTTGATTAAATTTAATTTCCAAGCATTGGTCAATATTCCAAACAAAATGGCCACAATTAATTTTTCTTCAAATTGACTTAAGGGTTCTGGTCTGATGCGTAAATTCAAGGACTGTAAAACTTGATTCCTTGGTACTTACTGGCATTGAAATAATCGAGAATCAATCTTAATATTATCATTCACACTGATCGATTAAACTGGTAACAAAACAAAACAACATTTATCTCTCATATTAATTTAGTTGCCACTTCACTTAAATACCGGTGACCTGGTGGTCTAGGGGTAAGGTGTCAGACTTCTGTGCTGGGGGTCCAGGGTTCAATCCTCGATCTCAGCACAGATTTATCTGATTGTGGAATGCCAGGCCTTCACCGTGGTTCAGAACCCACATTAAACTAGGTTCTCCATTTCATCTCACAATCACCCTACCCCTACACATTAGCGTAAGTGCGTATAACCCAAACGGGCAGCAAGACACGGTGCTAATAATAACTTAAATACCGATAAATTGTAAATAAACCACAATGACCCACATATAATATGACCCTAACATTTTGAGGTGTTCTACATGAAAAATAAATGGTCTCGAATATAATACGATCTGACATTATTAAGAGTTAAAAACTTTTTTTAAAGTGAAAGTTAAGTGAGAATGTCAGAATATATTAATTGATTTTTTATATATTATATATAATACATATATAATAATTTATATATAATACATAGACTGGAATGGCAATTTTCTATAATATAACAAAATGCTACGATATTTCTATCAAATAAAAATGGCCCTCTCCTGTAATATTATTTGTTGCTTTTCAATTTTCAATGTTTTATTTAGCTCTTAGAATAAGACAAGTTTAATAAAAATAGAACAAAAATCAACATAGTTAATAAAAATTTAGCAAAAAAAAAGTGTATTTATTTTAATTCAATAGATTATCGATATATCGGTTCCAAAATTTTATAACTAATTTCTGGCGAGCTAACTTGGGTAGGATCATTTATGGTGGACAAATTGAAATTTTTGTAATGTGTTCTTGATTCCGCAATTTATTGAATTAATTTTGTATTTTTAGTGTGTGAGATTAAAGTTTTAAGCGATCATGTGTTGTAATTTCCGAGTCCAAGAAGGGGAGTAGGGTGTCAGATGTTAGATTTTCTTGGAAAAATAACAAAAAAAGGAAATGTTCAAGAATCAGAATTGAGACATCTACAGTGAATTCAAATTTATCACAACTCTGTAAATCTTTGAGAAAATCTTTCATTTGAAACATATGTTTATAAAACCAATAATTTCCAAGCCATAAGCAAATATAAAGATATATTTTTAATACTAAAGGTAAAGTACCGCAACCGTAAAATAACTGAAATAATAGTAGAGGGAACAACACCTGAGGGTTTAACTTGAAATACTTATTTATGAAGCTGGAATTTTATTTCCCACCCTAAATCAAAAGTTTGTACACACTTCATCTTATGTCAAACGATAGCCATGGGCCCTGCCCTTTATGTCCAAGCCCAGGAGGTTGATTGTGTCCTTGGTTTGACCCCACCCAAAAACAACTCTATGTAGTCATAGTGAACTAATTAGCACCACGGAAATGCCATAACTAGTTTAAAATTGTAATAAGTTTACTATATATTTTATTTCAACACAACCAAACTTTGTCACAATGTAAAGAGTCAAAGGGAAAAAGTTTGCTCTCAAACTTGTTCCAAGAACTCATTCTGTAAATAAATTATAAGGTTGGTTCTGTTATCATGTGTTTCATTTAGTTAAAAGGGTCAGACCTTACCTTTCTCTATCCAGTTACATGGCATAGCGAGGGTCTATTTATACCAGTGTCAGTGGAGCTTTTCGACACAAAACCAGAATGGATGAAGCTGGTTCACTTCCATCTGAGCCTAGGCAGGTATGTACGACGCACGTCCAGAAAGTAAGAGTACTGGTTGCCCTCTCGTGCTGTGAGAATTTTTTTTCCAAGGTTGGAAACACTGAGTGGTAGTGGGATTTTTCCTGAACACAACGAGCACAGGCGGACCTCGTTAGTATGAAAACTCGCCTTGTAGTGTCCGTTTGTGTGAAGTATGTCGATAAGAAATCCCGCCAAGTGCGAGGTGCGCGCTATCATCAGGTTCCTTCTCGCTGAAGGAAAAACACCGACTGAAATTTTTTCACGGATCAAAACTGTTTATGGCATAGGTGTTATGAACCGAACGAACGTGTTTAAGTGGTGTCTTGAGTTTAATGAAGGCAGAATGAATGTTCATGACGATCAGAGCTTTGGAAGACCTTCCATTTTGACCGATGAGTTGGTGCAAAAAATCGAGAAAACTGTTCGTGAAGACCGCCGATTGACAGTGGATGAAATTTCTGTGATGTTTCCACACCTCTCCAAATCTCTCTTTCACGAAACAATTACAGAAACGCTGGGATTCCGAAAATTATGCGCAAGATGGGTCCCAAAACAACTGACAGAGCAGCACAAAGTGAATCAGGTCGCTAGCGCTCGTGAGTTCCTTGAGCAATTTGAATTAGAAGGTGAGGATTTTCTGAGCTCGATTGTGACTGGAGATGAAACCTGGGTGGCTCATTACACTCCCGAGACAAAAAGACAGTCATTACAGTGGCGGCACACCAGTTCCCCAGCTGCCAAAAAATTCAAAACCTCAATTTCGAGCAAAAAAATCATGGCCACTATGTTTTGGGACCGAAAAGGGGTCATTTTGATCGAATTTCTGCCTGAGGGTGAGACGATTAATGCAGCACGATACTGCGAGACACTAAAAATGCTCAAGAGAGCAATTCAAAACAAACAAAGGGGAATGTTGACGAAGGGAGTGCGCTTGTTGCACGACAACGCCCGCCCGGACACGGCCAATGCCACTAAGGCACTTTTGGACTCATTCGGTTGGGACATTTTGAACCACCCCACATACTCCCCTGACTTGGCGCCTTCAGACTTACATCTTTTCACCTCCCTCAAGACTCACATGGGTGGAAAAAAATCTCAACCGACGAGGAGGTGAAACAAGAAGTCCTGAACTGGAAGAAGGAGATGGCGGGAGAATTCTTTGAGGAGGGTATCAAAAAGCTTGTGCCACGGATCACAGCCTGCATAGAACGGGAAGGCTACTACGTGGAGAAATAACTGACATACATACCAACAAAATCTTGTAATTTTGTTTTAAATACAATTTTATTTTTAAAATAGAAAAATCGAGTACTCTTACTTTCTGGACGTGCCTCGTATTTGGTTTCAAGCCTCACTATGAATCTTGCTCAAAGAACCAACACGGTGAAATCTCACTTGGACACCTGTAACCTGCTTCCGTAGCTGACACTGGCGATGGAGTTCAAATCCTGCCTACATGTGATTACTCCCCCAACTCCAAACCTCCCGACACACTTTGTTGTAGGTATGATATCATCAGCCCCACTTCTGCTCAGAGAGGACACATTGAAATTCATGTCATTTGTCCAACTATCCGACATACAACATTGGGCCCAGTTAACTACAGTAAGATATGTACAGATTAATAATTCTAAACTGGTTTGCAATAAAAGATATTTCATTACATGGCACTCTGACATACACAATTGCTCTAATAACCAGTCAATTAAGCGAGAAGACAATTTTCAATAGACTCCTCCTTCCATTTTTGTTGTTAATTAGGGGTGGTCGGGCACCTCAAGAACTATGTAAGTATATATAAAAAACAATGCTGGCAATAACCTCTAATTAAAACTTTGAAAAACAAAGTGTTTAACTGATATTCACAGTTGTATTACTTCAATTTTAAGATTCCTACAATTTACTTTTCTCTGCTAATGCCAACATTTCCACATAGGGCTTAACCCTATGCTTGGGAAAACTTAATTTAAATCAATTTTCATAACATAAATAGAAAATGGCCATTTTGCCAGAAGTAAACACATTTTCGAATGTTCAAGGTTTTAATTATTTATCTGCAGTTAATAAATTGTGCCATAAATTAGAGATAACATCCAATCTAACCTAATTGTGATATTTCTTTCACTGTGCTCCATATAGGCCTGTGACGTTATTTGCAAAATGAAATGCCCACCCGAATCTGCCGTGTAAGAGTTTAATTTTGTAATGCCCGCCCGATCAACCTTTATGTTAATATTCTGAAAGTAAGGATTCTTTTGACTAATTCTCAGTTGACCATACACATCTCTAATATCCCATCCTACATCCTGCTCTACATGTATATATATAAAAAAACACTTAAAGGTGAGTCATTAGTCGGAGACCTGGGTAGCCCGATCCTTCCTTGGTCGGCTAGTCTGTGTTATCGGTAGGTACAGTCAAACCAAGAAGTTTCAGGAAATGGACATAAAAAAATTACGTTTACATTGATCAACGCGGTGTAAATAATAAAATAAAAGAATAGAGTTAGACTTAGACTAATAAATTAAACAAATTTGAAATAACGACATTATGTACTACAAAATGATATAAAATCGAAGTATCGGGGTATAAAAGAAAAGTACTTGTATAAGATCAATAATTATGTAATTTTACAACTATTAAATATCTTATAAATTAAAAACTAATTTGATTTAAAATATTGTAAGTACTTCATTGCATACACTTCATATGCATGTCCAGCTAGAATAAATTTAATACCCATACATTAACTACTTTACCTTAAAATTAGTACGCAAAATGGATAAAATAGTAAGTTTGACTACTTATAACTCGATAACTGTAATGAATTGAAATAAATGATGAACAAGTTTACTCCGGACCTGTTACAGCTCTAATTTTATCCGTGGACCAGTGACAGAAAGGAACAGGTTGTGAATGTGATGTCAAAAAGAGCAGTGACAAAGAGCAAGTTGTGATTTCACAACCTATCCCTACCAGCGACATCTCTGCGCGTGTACGAAGCAATAGCAACCTTTCTCTAATAACCTTCAGTGATTGTAGCAAAATGTTGATGGGTTTTATAAAATAAAACATTTGCTTATTTAAAAAGTACTAATCGAGCTAATTATTATAAGAGTAATGAACTCTTTTTTTGTTCAGTTTTTAAACATGCCGAGAAATAAAAAATAAGGCCTTCATTGATAGGTTTATTAACTATTATTTGTTACTAAGATATTTTTTTAAGTGTGAGGATTTATCTTGAAATCTCAGAACTCAAGATTCTGAAGACTGGCACACCATCACGTAAGCTTAGAGTAGGCCTATATAACTTCTATAATTTCAGAATTTTTTAAACAATTAACTTGGTTGCACACAAAAGATTAAAACTAATAAAATGAGCTAAACGGAATGGAGTTTTCTTTTGCTTATGTTTTACAATGACACGTTTCAATACAATCAGGCTTGTGTTCATGATTGACCTTCAAATTCGATGATGATTCAGTTTTTTTCATCATATTTTTATATGTGATGTATTTTAATAAATGGTGCCCCACTCTCTCACCATGTAAATATGGGTGCATTTCCTCTATGATCCTCATATACTATGGCCCTATCTTGCAATGCCATAGTGGAACAAACTAAGGTATGTTTGCTACCCTCTCGGGTAGGTGAAAAGCACTTGTCAATTTATTCATGCCATCCCAACCTCGCCCACCTCACCCTAAAAAAACCCTGCAATTTCTAATCTTCTCACAGAGCCAACTCTCAAATAATCACTTATTTTGCATGTAGCATGTATATATAATTTACAAAAAACCAAGATCTAGACCAGTGTTCCTTTACCCTTAGTAAACATCAACAAACTAAACAATCAGCTTTAGGTTATCCGACCTACATAACTATAATTACTATATGATTTTCCTAATGTGTTAAAATTAGATTAAAATAAGATTAAAATTTGAACATCAGTTGTGATTAAGTATGTGTCATTGAAAATGTGGGTAGGGGTGGTTACAAAAGTAACAAACATGTAAAGTCAATGCAAGTTTAATTTGGTTAAATTACAGTTTCTCATATTTTAGTAACAATTTACAAAACTATGAAAAGAACTTATGAAATATTAGGGGTGTGCAACACTTTGATTTGGCTCTGACAATGAAAATACTGAGAACTAAAATAGTCAATCTATGTTCAATTATTGCCTTTCCGAGCTATTTTAAACATTATAAATAAATATTCATAGTAGTATGTACAAAATCTGAATTGAATCACATGCTGGGATAATAAATTGAGTTTTTATATATTACAAACAATTGTGCAATAAAACATTTCCCGTGCGTTTTTAGTCCATAAAATTATATAAATAGCCACAAAATACTGTTTCAAGCAAAAGACTAACAAAAAAATATTCAAACTTCAATTCATCTTCGAGAACATTTCACAAATTCGATTAGAGTTCGCTTTGAATTAAAAAGTGGACTTTGCACACCCCTATGAAATAATAAATTCATTTTAAATCTCTAATGACAAAATTATGACTTTTTAAAATGTTGGAACAGTGGAAGAAAACTGGTAAACTGACATTTTGGCAAGTGCCAAAGATTTACTCGATAATTTAGGTTATAACAAATTTAGAAAAACTTTTAAAACACGTTGAGCCCACCATGTATTTAAATAATCTTACAGTTCGTTGTCAACGTCTTTTTTTGGCAACAGTTGATAGGGATTTCTAGATATGTTTAAGGTGTTAAAATAAATTTAAGGAGGGGGAAACCTTCTTCGGGACGAAAACCCCCTCAAAACTATATTTTGGAAAAATGATATTTTACTGGTGTAGAAGAAAAAAAAAGTTGGCATGTACCAAATTCAAATGAAAGCTCGTGGGGACCATGCTAGGACCATCCATCATGCAACATATTACAACCTCCTTGACACACTTATCGCTGAGCGAGGTTGTGCAGCCAATCAGCTAACTATAAATAAAATACACCAGTTTGGTAAATATGTCATACAAAAGTTTATACATTAGTTAATGTAACGCAGAGAAAAGAATTAAAAGAGCAAATGGGTGGTCGATTCCCTCTAAGCTATTTGAGAATGGTTAGGAATAGAAATCTTTCACTGTCAGGCAACAATTTACTGAGTGTGTGTGTGTAAACATTGAAAACCATAATGACAATGTCATTCCCAATCATTCCCAATTGTTTAGCCTAACACTCTATTTAAGTATTTACTTTTCCTCTCATTTAGTTTCATATAAAGGATTACAAACATAATATATATTTATATAAATATATTTCATAATACAAAACATTATGTACTAAGTTTTTTTAATTTAATTTTTCTTATATATAAAAAAGGGCTAGTAATGTTTCCGTTGCTACTACAGAGAAAATGCAAGCCCAGTAAAACGCAACAAAGTTGCATTAGTACAGAAAAGTACCAATGGTTTTGATAAAACATATTACAAGTTTAAAGAAATAAAAACACAAGTTTTTCAGCCAGATTGGCAATAAAAACCAGTCCATATCATGTTTATGAAACAAGACATTCACATCATATAAACAAAGTACAATTAGTTTGATAGATGGGTATTAAACACAATGAAAACTTTATGTAGCAAGGAGAAGTTTTTTTTTGTATCAAAATCTTGACCACACTCACCAATGTACAATATTTACAAACTTATATAAGTTTAACACACCACAATGGAACAAAACAAATATTGTCTCAAAAAAAAAAAAACTACAGATGCCTTTGTCCCATTACTACAGCATTTTAAAAATTACCCCTATAATCTTTTTCAAAACTGCAACAAAATAGATATTCAATGAATCTCAAACCTGAATTTTAGAAAGTATGTTAAGCATGAGAGGTTTACTAAAACTACATTAAGACTTAGATTGTTGTAGAAAATAGAAATAATTACCATAGTGACCCAAAAGTAGGCCACACTTTTCCCCAAAAAACAAACTTTATAAAACGTTATAATCACACCCTCACATAATGCATAACAAATGTTGTACATTTGAGGAATGCTAGTAGTTATATCGAGATAGTTTGTATTCACCCTAACAGATGGTGCTATCGCCGCCAATGATTAATACATTGTTATAACAAACCATTAAAAATCATCTAAGAAAAACCTCCTTTCACTTTTTTGTAACATATATTTGGAAGTTACCCGAAAGGTGGATAGAAAACATATACAAATTTTCTATCCACCTTCTTCCAAATATATGTTACAAATCTTAGTAATGAGAAGTGTAAATAATAACATTAAGAGAGCTCCAGGAAATAGTAAATATTTGATTACTTTTAAAGTGGATTCATTTTCAGACATAAATATCTACTTTTACTATCCAAGTGATTGTATTTATTTATATGGTGCTGCATATATTTGGGTCAATTGTCAGTAAATGTTTTAATTTTAAAATAAAATACATTCATTATAACATTCAGACATCCAGTTAAGTTTTAAATTAATTTTCTGGGTTTAGATTGTTCTATTTGGGCTAAACCACCAATAGTACAAAAGATCCAAAACAAATTAGGACCTAAGAAAAATAATAATCTTGAAATGAATATTTTCTCGAAATATCCTTAAACATTCAAGCGCTCGAAGGTCAAACCCATAAAAATAATAATTTGCATTAAAAACACGACTAAACCTATTGTATTTATTTTAATTAATCAGTTTTGTTCCAATATAACATTAAGAAAAAACACAATTCACAAGAAAATAAATGTTTCCAGGTTTAAAACTACAATCTTCAACGACAGTTTACATTTTGAGGCAGTTTATTTCATAATTTTTACCTATCCACAATAAAACTGCACCACCTTTTATGGAAAACTACCCCAAATAATGAACCAGATCTTCAAGTTGGGGACGGAAGGGCTACAAAACATATATATATGCACATCATTTTGTGTTTTTATATATGTATAGATAAAAGAAAGGAAGATTGGAAATGTGAATGACAAAAAAAAATCCCTCATATTAAAACAACCAACTCTAATGGAATGTTATGCACATCAAGCTCACTCACTGACCAATCATTAAAAAAAGTTGTTCATAATTCACCGTCACTAGGAACAGTTCCGGTTAATGTTTGCAAGGAAGAGGAGGAACTGTCTGAATTACTCTCAACAGGGTCCAACAACATATTCAGTCTTCACTCTGGGTTGCCTAGTGATAGGACCATTATACTACTACAAATTATTTTTGAAAGGGAATATGCATGTGCAAAAGTTCATATTTAACACCTATTACAGCAATCGTCAGAAGAGAGCGTCCCGAGAATTCTTGCGAGGTGTGTTTCAACCCTTTTTGTTCCATGCCTATAATGGGATTCATGTTCGAAGAGTGACACGGCTATTTCAGATTGTGCTATCATATTTA
Organism: Timema monikensis; assembly: GCA_902151445.1. NCBI lineage: Eukaryota > Metazoa > Arthropoda > Insecta > Phasmatodea > Timematidae > Timema > Timema monikensis. Next base: position 127,318 of record CABFVZ010000878.1, read on the forward strand.
TTATTATTATTATTAGCACCGCGTCTTACTACCTGTTCGGGTTATACGCACTTACGCTAATGTGTAATGGTAGGATGATAGTGAGATGAAATGAAGGACCTACAGTTTAACGTGGAATCCGAACCACGGTGGAGGCCTGGCATTCCCCACATTCACAATATGTCTTGTCAGAGGTGAAGGAAGGGTTTGGAAATCAGATAAATCTGTGCTGGGACTGAGGATTGAACCCCGGCCGCCAGCTCAGAAGTCTGACACCTTACCCCTAGACCACCAGTATCCGATACTATCATATTTATCTGCATGCATAGTTCTTTATTAAGCAGCAATGTTCTCATTCTGGTGAAATAATACACCCTACCTTTTCTATTGGGTAGTGCCAAAACTAATGCAAATCTCCAAATTCAACTATATCAGTAACGGCAGAAGGCAGAGCTGATCATATCAGCTTGTGACACTTCTAAAGGTGGAAGGCTGAGCTGATCATATCAACTCATGACACTTCTAAAGGTGGAAGGCAGGAGCCGATCATATCAGCTTGTGACGCTTCTAAAGGTGGAAGGCAGGAGCCGATCATATCAGCTTGTGACGCTTCTAAAGGTGGAAGGCAGAGCTGATTATATCAACTCATGACACTTAAAGGGTTAATGATAAACCTTTGAACCTGCAAATTCTCAAAGTTTCCTTCCTGTGATAAGATTACCGTTTTTTTTAAAGGCGGAATCAACCAAAGAGTTTTTGGATGCTACAACACTCACAACTTCGCTGGCATAAAACAATGAAAACAACAAAGATAGTTGCAACGACCAATCAAAGTGGCTAATTCCATCGACTAAACTTGTTAAGATTGATTCTCAAGACTAGTTTGACGAGGGAAACATTTCCTGTTCAAGTGACTAGGACCCAAGCCACCGAGTCACAGAATGTTAAGATCTAGTTTATCGTAGAACAAGAGTGCTTCATTTCCTCATCCCTTAATCTTAATGAAAACATTCCCATCTGAGCAAATTATATCTATCTGTTGGATGACACTGTCACTTCTTACACATGTACCAAAGAACTCCTCTGTCTTGATCAAAGACAGTTACTAGTACCACAAAACTACTCGTCATGGTCAAATACAGTTCCTAGTAGTATATCTACCTCAGCTTGTAAATAGTCTAACTCAAAGAATGAAAAAAAGGATTTCCTTTAGGTGGGGATGTACGGGACGTGGGAAAAGCTCAACATTTTTGCAGTTTTTGTACCAAAATATCTTTTTGGTAAAAATAAATCAAATATCGCTCCAGTAGAAACATAGAGTATAATTTTCTTCACACGGTGATACCAACCGTGGTCGAATATCTGTCAAGGATGTCCTGGAATGTAACAACTTTATTATCTTCATTTAAAAAGTTTCTCATTTAATGCCACTATGCTCCTTACAGATATTCTATAATTGTTGAGCACCATGGGAAGAAAATTAAACTTTATGTTTATAACAGAACAATATTTTTATTTTGGCAAAAAAAAAAAAAGTTTTGCTTAAAAACTGGAAAAACACTGCCCTTTTCTCGCGTTCGCTAAATCCCCACCTCAAGGAACTTTTTTTAATTTATTTTTTAAACATATAAAGTAAGATGGGAACACTAATTGAAACTAGGTATTTTACACTCTCAAACAATTTTAAAAACCTTTTTGGCTATTCCCTTCTAAAAGTGTATTAAACAAAATGTACAAATCTGAAGAGGAAAAGCTGGCTTAAGATAATATTTTCTGTAATTGGTGGGTAATTTTAGCTATCTTCGGGTGAAACAATATTGCATGCTTTTGATATGAGTTTTACATCATTAACATTCTATATTAGCTGAATTCTCCAACTTTTTATAATGTAAGATAGCCAAACACAGCTCAAATACACACTTGGTCCACATAGTAGGTATAAACTATCTGAATATTATATTAAAACACTGGTGTCAGATTATTTTATAACCTGTTCAGGTTATTTGCATATGTACTAATTATGCTAATGAGTTAGGGATTAGGAAGGTTGAATTTAGAGTATCCACATTTGCATGGAAGAAAGAGTGGAAAACAATTTAGGAAAAACCACCCACAGTACACCCAACCAGGATTCAAACCTCAATCTCCATGTCATCGGCAGTATAGTCTAAAACAAGAGCCACGCCTTTGACCATACGACCACCGAAGTAGGTCTGCCAGATGCTGTCAAATTTAATTAGAATAGTAGTAATGCAGTCATTACCCTACTGTATGAAAAGATGAAGAGTTGTAGAAATGTGGCGCTAATGAGATGCGTCACGATTTCAAAAATACATTCACTTCCCCCCAAAAATTGTATTTTGTTCTTTTAAAGTAGTTTTTATTTTTACAATTTTTTTTTATTTTATATATTTTTTTAAAATTTTTAAATATATTTTTTTAAATATTTTAAAACTAGTCTGTAACAAGAATCGGAAGCCGGCTTGAGGATCCTAGGGAAGAACCTCAAAGCTTCCTTCCAGTACTTGTGCTCACGAGAAGTAGTGGTATAGTCCAGGCGCACCTTGTGCTGCACCCTTAGACCCCAACGCCCGCAACACAGTAAACGGGTCCCCACTCCGTTCCTCTCCAGGGTCACTCAAAGATGTGGAGAGTGCAGGTTTCTGTGCACGCACCACACTCGCATATGTGGCCCCGCCGGGGGCACTCTCCCCCGATTCCTCTTCCCCTCCGTTCTCTTGCCGGCGCCACTGGGGTTCCTGGAGGTACGGTTGAGGATAGAACACCGCACTGTCGTGCTGGTGGAGACTGCTCACTGCAGCGCGTGCATACCCTGCGAATGCCCCACTACTTCCCCCAGCCACAGAAGGCTTGTCTAAGAGAGGGTGTACCGGTGCCGGGTTGTTGTCTGGCGGTGGGGGCTGGCGCTGGTACAATGGCCCAGAGCGGGCCGGCCAGCCCTCTACAGTTCTTGGTGGCGGGCTGAATGTGGCGTGATTTTCCGGTACTCTACCACTAGCCATCATAATGGAGGCCTCTAGTTCTCGCAGGATCAGGGGTTTGGTCGAGGCAATCTCCCTAGGACTGTTGTCGTGCCAAACAGGTTGCACCTCCTCCAAGGCTTGAGGAAGTATATTCAGTCTGTTCAAATGCTGCAACCAGACATAAGTCACAGGATCAGTATAGAGGATTATCACCTTCAGTAGAACCTACAGTAGCCCCGTGACTTCTCTGGTGATGTCTGACAGCTCACAGCTGACTTCTGACAGTCTACATTTAGGTAAATACCTAAATTTTGAATGTCACAAGCGACAGCTGCTAAACACCTATTTTTGCAGATCATATGGTTAGGCGTATGGATACATAATTTGGTCTGGTAACTTCTCAAAGCCGTCAGCTGTGAGCTGTCAATCAGCACCAAAGAAGTCATGGGGCTACTGTAGAACTGTTGTCGCCCATATATACCTGTATGTGCATAGATCCGTTGAGAAGCTGTGATGGAGGGTTCGTGTTGAAGGACATCTCTTGGCAAGGATTGTTGTTATTCTCGTTGAATAAGTCCTCAAGGGTCCTCACTACATCAGGGAGTGCAGGCGGAGGGGAAGAGGTCTTGCGAGGGCCTTCCATGTTACCCAGGTTCAACAGCTCCATGAAGCTACAGCAATAGAATAACCACTTTGTACTCTAGTGTAACGTGCACATGGGACATACCAATTTCAATATAGCCGGGATTAGTTACCTGGTAGCAGCCTCAATCCCGGCAGTATCCATGAGGTGGGTGTACCATTCAAGTTGTCGTGGTTGTGACTCCAACATCTCTCCAAGGGACACATTGGGAGGCAGTAGAGTACACCAGTCTCCGTGGGGCAATGGAGGGCCATGACCCTAGAGTGGTAAGTAAGATGTGTCCAAATACTCTTAAAATACTAACAAGTTTAAGGTGGCCCAATGGCTAAATAATTTTATAATAAAGGAAAGTGATAAAATTAAAGAAAAAGTAAAAATAAACTAAGAGTAACATTGATGAAAAATCCCCCCACCTGGGGAAAGAGGAAAAAATGTGGGCAGAATTCAATGTACAAAGGTGACGTCTTCTTCCTTTCTTCTGTCTTCTATAGTAGAAGTAGTCACACACACATTTTAACACAGATATAATAATATTTCGGCATTGTTGCCTTTATCAAACAAAAAGAAGAAAGTCCATTTTGAATCTAAAGAAAGACTGTTAGAAACTCATTGTGCCAACTGTTTAAGGGACTAAAGATACATTTCTTGGCTGTGGTTTAGTATTTATATAGACCTATTTAAAAGTAAATAAATGATAATAATATTATAATAATTTATAATAATAATAATAATTCGAAAAATGTTAATTTTATATAAAGAAAGAAAGAAAGAAAGAAAAAAATAAATTATCTTCTGTTGAGGCCTTGATTTGGTAATCCATTGGTGGGCCAGTTCCCACTGTCTAAGTTGAGAACTGTTGCACTGTTTGGGAAATGCTCTTAATATTTTGGTGGTGTAGCAGGTTTGAAAGTCCTGGTTGTGAGTACCGGCATGAACGGGTACAGGCTTGCCCGGATCTTTGTGGTTTGTGTCAAAACAATGATTGTTCATTCGCTGTCTGAGAGAACCTGTAGTAAGGCCTATATATTCTGCATCCCATGATTTGCACTGTAGTTGATATATCAACAATTGTAATAACCAGGGTTTTTGTATTCCAATTTGGTTACTTTGCTGTTGAAGGATGTGGCTGGTAGGTGGATTATACATTTTTTCCTTTTTCCCTAGGTGGGCTTTCTTCATCAAATTGACTCTTAGTAGTTTATTTCCTTTTTATTTAGTTTTATCAATTTCCTTTATTATGAATGAAATAACAAGTAATTATAGGGCATAAAACTCTTATCAATAGTAATTGTGGGCCCACAAGTTTGATATTCTCAAAATTTTGCGAGATATAATATATTTTTAAAAGGAACTTTATGTACTAACTGCCCGCTTAGTTTGAGACCTACCAAAAGGGAGCTGCCCACCTAGTTCCTGACCTACTAAGAGTGGGCTGTCTACCTAGTTCCTGATTTATCCTAGTAGCCAGGCTAGCTGTGAATTCTCAGAAGCAAACAATGAACCATTTCTGCCCTAGCAGAAGATCAGGTTGAGGTGGTCTACCCAACATATCAATAAGACAACTTACAAATTGCTCTCTTACATTGACTAGTACGTGTCCGGGGAGTGCCTGCTTCTCGGGGAAATGGACGTTGTGCAGGAACTGGATTTGCTCGGCCTTGTCGAGACCTGCACCCACACCTCTCTTGCCTCCCATTGGGTCATGGGGGAGTACCACTTTGTCTAGGTACGAGTTGAATGTGGTGTTGAGATGTGGGGGGAAAGAGGCGGGAGAAATGACACCACCAGGAACATAGCTGTCCCTGTCATGCCCCAGAGGAACAGGACGCTGAGGAGCAGGGGCAAACAGTGCAGGCTTGCGCTCTGAAGGTCCCAGACCTACATAACATACAATATACTTGTTAATCCAGTGACCTTAGTTTGAACATGGCTGTACAGTCCCAGATCCCAGATTCAAATAACCTCAATGGGGCTGTTTCTAAGAGGCTACTGTATTACCTGGAGGGAACCTGGCAGACTCCTCCTGTTTCTTCTTGAGGACAGCCGCCAATGCTACAGCGTTCGCCTGCCAACCCACTGGCGTGGAACGCCCTGGAGGCGAGGTGAGCGGATAGTTGAGGGCCCAGGGTCCAGCGCCCCCTGGGGGTGGTGGCGGGAACAAGGGTGTGCGGAGGTAGAGTGAGGCGCTAGGAGGGGGAGGAGGCGGGGGCCCAGGAAGATAGAAGAATGGCATGGGGCATGGATACGGGGGTAAAGGAGGCACCTGGAAGCGGTAGGGCGCTGTGAGCATGGGCCCCACTCCACCATATGGCCCTAGAAGTGAGGGTAGACGGATGTAAGGTTCCCCAGCAAATTGTCGGGGCACAAACTCTGGTGCAAGAGGGTTCAGTACGTAGGTCTTCTTGAGCTCCACTCCATCCAGTTGACTGCGCAGGTACGACCAGGTGATACCGAACAAACTCTTGTTCTGGTTGCAGATCTCAATGAAACGCTCCCATACCTTCCTGACAACAAAACACCATCCTGCCATGTTACACGATACACACAACACCCAAGCACTATCCTGCCATGTTACATGATACACACAACATCCAAGCACCATCTTGTCAAGTTACAAGATGAACACAACAAGACAATAACACCAGCAAACTTAAAATAAAAATTAGATCTGTCACAATTCCTGGTTTTATTGAATCTCTTTAATTTCATCAATGGCATGACTCAATGGTCAAATAATGATATAGTAATGGAAGTTGATAAAAATAAACTAATAGGTTTTAATATAAGGAAGAAAGACCACCCAGGAAAAGAGGAATATTGTGGAAAGAATCCCAAGCACAAAGATGTCATCTTTCTTCGGTCTTCTATAGTAGAAATAGTTACACACATAAGTATGTAAACACTAGTTTTAACACAAATATAATAATATTTCAGCATTGTTGTCTTTATCAAACAAAAAGAGAAGAGGGAATACACGTTACACAAACACTGAATCACTTAATTTGAATTATTTTTATGATTCTCTTATAATGATATTGATTTTTCCGTCTTTATTAGTATTTAAAACCATATTAAAAAGTTAGTATTTTCATTTTTCTTATTTTCTGTTATTTTAAATTAAATTCATCTTTTCTAAATGACATCTATGTTTCTATTTTTCTTTCTTTAAGTTGCACGTGTTTGAAGCATGGTTTATTTCTGGGTTGTATTACGCACTATTTAAGAGCAGGTGCATAGTTAAGCCATGCCTATTTTTAGTTTTTGCGCTCAAAGAGAATAACCCCATTGGTAGATGTAAAGAAATAAAGTAGTGACCTGGGTTTGAGAGTACAAATCTACGGGGAATACAGACCCAAGCCTTGAAAGACGGCATAGTTTTGTACTCGTCTTCTCTGCTGTATCGTCAAGTGAATCAGACGTATTTTGTTCTGGACTTCCCCGCTGTATCGTCAAATGAAACAGACGTGTTTCTAACTTGTCTTCCCCGCTGAATCATCATTTGGAACAGATGTGTTTTATACTATCGTGATAAAATGTATATTATCAGCATGATAGTGTTAAATAGTGTAACAAACAATACATATTTATTTAAATAAATTGTAACAACTTAACAAGTATTTTTCTTAAAGTAACTTCCTATCAATGCAGTTCAGTATGACATAGCTAAAAGATGACCAACGAGAGCTTTCCAGATGCTACTCTTACGTAGGATAAGAAATGAGGACAGCAAACACCTCTTAACAAAAAAGCCCAACCCGTGGTTCGTTAAAAATTACGCCCAAACCAACGACCCAAGATGAGAAGACAATGTGCTCTACAGACTGAGATACGACTACAACTACAGCGACAGGACAACATGAGGCGTGAACCAAGAACACACTAGACAGCACGACCACTAGACAATAAGCAACACGACTTCGAGGGGACAAGAACAACCAAGGGTCTGAGATTCATAGATGTGGTGGACGAAGAAATGGAACAGCTGACAAGGGCAACAGATTATGTGACAAGGATGGAGTCCACACAGCAACAACGAACTACAGGACAGCCTAATAAATAAATCACAGATATGCCATCGACATTAAATTTTATCTTATTATTAAGAACAAAAGAAAATGTATGTAAAAACAACCTTATATTAATATTTTGGAAACACTGGGGAAATTAGTTTATTTTCTTAAACTGGCAGAAATAAATAGTGAAACTTTAATGCAACTTTAAATTGAGTAGTGTCTGAGATGATCTTTTGTTTCTCTCTGCTAATTACAGATTTAAAATAATTTTTGTTCATTAAGAATGGTTTTTAAGAACACCAAATGAACTTTTGAGAGAATGAAATTTTGTGTAAAAAAGATAGACAATTTCAGTATTAAAATGTATAATAAAATGAGTGAGTTTTTAATGTGATACAAAGAGTAAAAAGACAATATCATCAACCCTATAAATGATCAACAAGTGAAAGAAAGAAAAAAAGATATGTAAAAGTTTATATTTCATAACAAGACAATGTATGATGTACCACTAATATGCATCAAGAGTATATTTAAACAATTGTAACATTAAATTCAATACTAACAAGAGACACTATTTAAAACATTGTTATTCTATAAGAACACTTAATGATTTGTAACTTTCGAATTTAAAACTCTTTTTAACATTATGATGCTATCATGAAATAATATCAGTAAACTAAGTATAACTTGTATAAATGTTAATATTCATTTCTAGTATATATATTCATTTAAAATATAGTTAAAGATTGTATTGCTTGCTGTCAAAGATCATTGTATTTCTATTCATCCAGCAACCACAGGAAGTACTGTATTGATATTTCAATCTATATTAGTATTTAAAAACATATTTTAAGGTAAACATTTTCATTTTTCTTATTTTCAGTTATTTTAAATGAAATTCATCTTTCCTAAATGACAACTATGTCTCTATTTTTCTTTCTTTTAGCTGCACGTGTTTGAAGCATGGTTTATTTCCAGGTTGTATTACACAGTTTTTAAGAGTAGAGGCCTAATTAAGGCATGCCTATTTTTAGTTTTTGCACTCAGATAAAATAATCCCATTGGTAGATGGAAAGAAACAAGTAGTGACAGAGTACAAAACTACAAGGAATACAGACCCAAGCCTTGAAAGACGGCATTGATTTGTTCTGGTCTTCCCTGCTGTATTGTCAAGTGAAACAGACGTGTTTTGTACTAGTCTTCCCTGCTGTATTGTCAAGTGAAACAGACGTGTTTTGTACTAGTCTTTCCCGCTGTATTGTCAAGTGAAACAGACGTGTTTTGTACTAGTCTTCCCTGCTGTATTGTCAAGTGAAACAGACGTGTTTTGTACTAGTCTTTCCCGCTGTATTGTCAAGTGATACAGGCGTGTTTTGTACTAGTCTTTCCCGCTGTATTGTCAAGTGAAACAGACGTGTTTTGTACTAGTCTTCCCTGCTGTATTGTCAAGTGAAACAGACGTGTTTTGTACTAGTCTTCCCTGCTGTATTGTCAAGTGAAACAGACGTGTTTTGTACTAGTCTTCCCTGCTGTATTGTCAAGTGAAACAGACGTGTTTTGTACTAGTCTTCCCTGCTGTATTGTCAAGTGAAACAGACGTGTTTTGTACTAGTCTTCCCTGCTGTATTGTCAAGTGAAACAGACGTGTTTTGTACTAGTCTTCCCTGCTGTATTGTCAAGTGAAACAGACGTGTTTTGTACTAGTCTTCCCTGCTGTATTGTCAAGTGAAACAGACGTGTTTTGTACTAGTCTTCCCTGCTGTATTGTCAAGTGAAACAGACGTGTTTTGTACTAGTCTTCCCTGCTGTATTGTCAAGTGAAACAGACGTGTTTTGTACTAGTCTTCCCTGCTGTATTGTCAAGTGAAACAGACGTGTTTTGTACTAGTCTTCCCTGCTGTATTGTCAAGTGAAACAGACGTGTTTTGTACTAGTCTTCCCTGCTGTATTGTCAAGTGAAACAGACGTGTTTTGTACTAGTCTTCCCTGCTGTATTGTCAAGTGAAACAGACGTGTTTTGTACTAGTCTTCCCTGCTGTATTGTCAAGTGAAACAGACGTGTTTTGTACTAGTCTTCCCTGCTGTATTGTCAAGTGAAACAGACGTGTTTTGTACTAGTCTTCCCTGCTGTATTGTCAAGTGAAACAGACGTGTTTTGTACTAGTCTTCCCTGCTGTATTGTCAAGTGAAACAGACGTGTTTTGTACTAGTCTTCCCTGCTGTATTGTCAAGTGAAACAGACGTGTTTTGTACTAGTCTTCCCTGCTGTATTGTCAAGTGAAACAGACGTGTTTTGTACTAGTCTTCCCTGCTGTATTGTCAAGTGAAACAGACGTGTTTTGTACTAGTCTTCCCTGCTGTATTGTCAAGTGAAACAGACGTGTTTTGTACTAGTCTTCCCTGCTGTATTGTCAAGTGAAACAGACGTGTTTTGTACTAGTCTTCCCTGCTGTATTGTCAAGTGAAACAGACGTGTTTTGTACTAGTCTTCCCTGCTGTATTGTCAAGTGAAACAGACGTGTTTTGTACTAGTCTTCCCTGCTGTATTGTCAAGTGAAACAGACGTGTTTTGTACTAGTCTTCCCTGCTGTATTGTCAAGTGAAACAGACGTGTTTTGTACTAGTCTTCCCTGCTGTATTGTCAAGTGAAACAGACGTGTTTTGTACTAGTCTTCCCTGCTGTATTGTCAAGTGAAACAGACGTGTTTTGTACTAGTCTTCCCTGCTGTATTGTCAAGTGAAACAGACGTGTTTTGTACTAGTCTTCCCTGCTGTATTGTCAAGTGAAACAGACGTGTTTTGTACTAGTCTTCCCTGCTGTATTGTCAAGTGAAACAGACGTGTTTTGTACTAGTCTTCCCTGCTGTATTGTCAAGTGAAACAGACGTGTTTTGTACTAGTCTTCCCTGCTGTATTGTCAAGTGAAACAGACGTGTTTTGTACTAGTCTTCCCTGCTGTATTGTCAAGTGAAACAGACGTGTTTTGTACTAGTCTTCCCTGCTGTATTGTCAAGTGAAACAGACGTGTTTTGTACTAGTCTTCCCTGCTGTATTGTCAAGTGAAACAGGCGTGTTTTGTACTGGTCTTCCCTGCTGTATCGTCATGTGAAACAGATGTGTTTTGTACTATCGTGATAAAATGTATATTATCAGCATGTTTGAGTGTTAAATAGTGTAACAAACAATACATATTTATTTAAATAAATTGTAACAACTGAAAACGTATTTTACTTAAAGTAACATCCTATCAATGCAGTTCAGTATGACATAGCAAAAAGATGACTAACGAGAGCTTTCCAGATGCTACTCTTACGTAGGATAAGAAACGAGGACGACGAACGGCTCGTAACAAAAGAAGCCCAACCCGTGGTTCGTTACACTCTGTAGGAAAACTTGTTTTCACCCTTTTTGAGGTATTTTGTATAATTGTTTGGAAGAAGGTCCAATAAAGGTGGATAGAAAACATATAAAAGGGAATGAAAAGCGTTTTTTTTAGATAGTTTGTATATGTAAGTAGAGTCTCAGGACCTCGACACTCGATAACTCGTCATTCCATGTAACTCAACACACGCATGTGCACACAGTTGTTGAAACCAGTCATCACAATCCAAGGTTATTCAACTGTGTAACCTTTAAGTTTGTTTGTGTAACTCGAGTTGAACAGTCATGCTGTGGTGTTTTTACAAGTGCTGTGTTTTTTAATTTTCCAATTCAGTAACGTGTTATTCGAATCAATACAATATCATATGTACAGTATTGTACTATATTTCTGTATATATACAGTGCCGGCTCGTGTGTAGGCACTGCGGAACTGCATCATCCCCTATTTCCAATTGATATTATCGATAACATTTAATATAATGAGTCCTTTTTTCTTTAATTATTTATTTTTGTAGTACAATATATATTCCTTAAGCTTAATGTCAGTACTTCAGTAGCCATCCCCCACTTTATGAAAAAGATAAAAAAATCTTTGTATGGAACTGTGTGCTTCACAGTGCCAGCGACGTGGTGTTTGACTGTTGTGTGCATGCGCACATAGGAGGGGGTAGGGAGGAAGGCAGGACTGCCAGGTAGAGAGAGCACTGTTGCTCTCACAGTGCCAGCTCTGTCGTGATGGTGGAAGGAAGTTTTTTTTACTCAGCGTGTGTTGTGCTTAAAAACCGTGTACCATATTCTTGAATGTGATAAAGTGTAGAAGAGTGCAGAATTAGATTATTATTCTGCTTCCAGCTATTCTATTTGATTTTTTTTTTCGGTTCTTTTATTTAATAGAAAGATTAAATGCGCTTGCAGTACTTTTAATGGACAAAAATTTCCTCAATTGTCATCCAGAGATCAAGGAGAAAATTATTGAACTTTTTGCGCAAATTAAAACAAGAAGAATGGATTTAATTTTTAAATGTAACAATTTTAGTTAAAGTAAGTAAAAAGGTTTTTTTTGTTACGATTTTATCAAGTTCCTGAATAAATCTTCTTTATATACATGTTTATTTCCTTTTATGCAATTTTAAAACAAAGGCTAAAACATTTCTGGAGCAGCACCCCCACTAATTTTATCTACTAGCTGCCACTGCATATGTATTTACACCATTATATTAACACATAATATATTGTACTGAACATATATTACTGTTATTGTACCATACAATACTACAGTACAGTACAAATGTACCTATAATATTCAATACTGTACTGTGATTCAGCCTTGTATAGTAGACATGCATCATATGCAAGTTCATTGGTAAAACTCAACACCATCTCAGTCTACATACAGTAGCCCCATGGCTTCTTTGGTGCTGACTGACAGCTCACAGCTCACTTCTGACAGTCAACATTTGGGTATATACCTAAATTTTGACTGTCAGAAGTGACAGCTGTTAAACACGTTTTTGCAGATCATATGGTTCGGCGTAAGGATACATAATTTGGTCTGGTAACTTTTCAAAGCTTTTAGCAGTCAGCACCAAAGAAGCCATGGGGCTACTGTAGGTCGAGTTTCCAAGACTCTACTGTATTTGGAAGAAGGCACAGTAAAGATGGATGGAAAACATATAAAAGGGAACAAACACATTATGACTTTTACATTTTGTTCAGTCTCTGAACTGTATATATTTATTATTTAATATTGTTGAGCCACTTTTGTGTAACAATTTGTTTAACCTGGTTTTGTTTGATGTAGTTCTCTATTTACATTGGTTTTGTATTTGTTGTTTGTTCTTCGGATGTTTCCTGCTGTTTTTGGAGAGAGTTTTGCTGTTTTTAAAGGTTTTCCACCATTTCTGGTAGTTGGACGGGAGGGTAGGAGAGTTGTTTATCGAGTGTGTGTGATTCAGTTCAGCGCAGAGTTCAGTTCAGATTATTGATGGGCACACTCAAGTAATTCTAAGAATAAAATAAAATTACTTGAGTAATTTTTAGTGAATCATCTACTCGAATCGTCCCATGGCAATTGGTTAGACCACACTACTCGGGAGTCTTGCAATGTAATTCGATACTAATAACAAGTCCATAATCTCCTTCTGTAGGAGGCAGTTGACAGTGTCATTGACCTCCACCCCTTTATTTTCAGGTTTCATAAATCATGTTGCGTGTACAGTCATTACAAAAGGTTAATTTCGTTTGTGACAGACATGACTTGAGCCAGTTTATTTGCATACATTTCCATACAAATCTATGTTTTTAATCAAAAATACACAAATATTCAATTCAACACTCACTAATACAGTGAGATTTCAAAATTTCCAATTTTAAAATCACATATATATATATTTTAATAAAATTAAAGGTGCCTGTGGCAAACATGACATTAAATGGACAAACTTTTCAGCAATGTCCAAATAATTAATATCTGTTCTGATTTTAGTCAAAGCAGAGCTTTGGTGATTTTTTTTACCTAAGCCAGAATAGAATTATCTGCTTCTATACCAAGTTTAACACAATCAAAATGTATTGTTTTTTTTATAGGAATTTATAAACAGTGTGACAAACATGACACCTCTGAACAATATGATAAGATATGAATTTTCATTTAGTCAAATATATCTACAACTCATTATAGGGTTGTTGAGAAGACAAATTACGTACATATTTACATAATAAGGTACTTGTAATAAATTTTGCTTACAGCCAGAAAAAAAATCTACACTTTAGAAATGGCCATCTTTCAACAATAAATTTTCAATATTTTTTTTGTGTAGAATTGAGAACTCCTTTAAACTCTTCATTAGTAAGTAGATAAAATGCCTTAAATCAATATATTAATATATAGAATTTGTTTTTATTGACTTCAAAACTTTCTTATCAAAATTCAAAATACTATAAAGGTTTTGTTTGGTATCAGTTTATATTTCAAAATTACCTTCAGGTTGAAGTTAGTGTGAAATTGACTAAAAGTATGTGTTTTAAGAAGTGTATCACAATAAAAAAAGAGAGAGAAAAAATGGTTTTATGCTCTTTCAAATAAAATAAACTTTCTTTTTTACAATAATGATAAATAAATTGATAATAATTGTACCTTTTGAAGAGTGAAAACAGTTTTTATTCATTTCTATTTTGTAACTTGCTCTAATTAGATTATATTTATAAATAATCATATTTTAGTGAGGAGAAATTATAATCAACAAATTAATAAAGACAATTAGTTTCGTTATATCACTTACATGAGATTGTTAAATAAGAAGGCCGAGGTACCAATAAAAAAAATAGAGTAGCTTTCATTGAATACTTTTAAAGAGAATTGAATATGTGAAATAGTCAGTTAGCATGCTTTTCAGTTGTGTACTTTACACTGCGAATATTTTGTATAGAAAATGCATGTGCAACATCTAAACCATAAAGGGTCATTTTTGCGTAGTAGCAGAAACTGTTGGTGAAAAATGAGTTTTAAGGAAACATGTCTTTTAAATGGAAATAGCATGGTAAACAGTTGAGCCAATAAGGTCGATTTTCATTTATCTGGCAAGAAAAGAATAACAAGAACCGAGTAAAGTTACTCGAATAATCCTGGAAGAATCGAGTACAACTGATTACACAACACAATTGAGTTACAAGATTACTTTTACTCAATTGTGCCCATCACTAGTTGAGATAGGGTGTCTGCCATAATGGGTGCACCAAGTTCTGCAAAAATACTTTACCGTGCGCGAGTTGGGTGTTACCACCCTTAAAGAAGCCCCTTTTATGAAGAAACAGCAAGAGTTCAAGAGATGTTGCTGAATTAGCCCCTTGTTTCTCATTCTTTCCCACTAAAACCCCGCAACCCACAAGGTAGGCCTCCATTGTCGATGGACCTCAGTCCACTTTTCTTGTTTATGCGGGTTATTTTAACGTTTGTTGACTGGTACAAACAAAATTTCATTGTTAAAGACAAATGTGTTCATTCTCTTTATATATTTTCTATACACCTTTCGTGTACATAATTCCAAATGGTTTTAGTGATTATGATTCTTTTTTGATTTAGACTTCTTAACTGCCACAAGTGACTATCCTACAACGTTCAATAGAATATAGGGTGAATCGCCTGCAATATTCAATAGAATATAGGGTGAATCGCCTGCAATATCCAATAGAATACAGGGTGACTCACCTGCAACGTCCAATAGAACACAGGGCAACAGGGTCTCCCACAACTGCTACCAAACTCTGAGCCCTTGTAATGGCCGTGTTGAGAAGCTTCGAGTTGGACAAGAAACCATAGTCCATCTCATCTCCACCAGGAGCAGGTTTGGTACCCGAGTGGCAGGTACGACGTGTCCGCACCGTGCTAAGGAAGATGGCTCGAAACTGCTTGCCTGGAAAACACATAAAGGATTGTTGATAGTGTTTTTATAGGGTGATTCCATGTGAAAATACCTTATTTTTAAATAAATAGTTGCTTGACCATTTAAATTTTTTTATTATAGTTACTAGCTCAAAACAACTTTTATTTTATTTTTATCTGCCACCATCTTGGATCTAGAATCAATTTACATATGTAGACAATGTATACAAAATTAATATTTATTAATGAAACCTTATATATTTTAAAATACTTTGTCAAATGTGTTTGCATATTTCACAATTTTGTAGCTTAAAATTAGCTTACACTACAACAAAAAATACTAATCAATTTACAGCATGGTCAAAATTTCTGCTTAATTTCGTGTTTATTTAAAGATTTTGTTGTTGTTGTAAAATCAGTGTTTTTTGTTTTATAGGAGGATTTCGTGTAACAAGACCATTTTGTTTTATTTCGCAAAACATTGTAAACCATATTTAAAAACTATCAAAGGGAAAAGTACTTGATTTCATATTTGCTTGGCACTTTCATATCTCACCATTTTTTACAAGGTTCTATGTATGACACAAAGAGACTGATTAGAGTTCACCAGAAAGAAGTGTGGCCTGAGAGCTAACTCATTGATAGCTCTGCATCTCATCTTGAATAATAAATGTGTAGTTTTCTGAGAAATTGCCACTCACTACACATTCATTACACTATAGATTCTTCTTTGTTTTAAGAAACTTTGATTGGATGTGTGAGATAATATGTTTCTTCAATCTCTATAGTTTTCTAGCAAAATTCTCTTTGAATCCTGCAAATGTTTCAATGACCACCCCAAGATTGAAATGATCCGTCATCATCCACTGCTGGTATTTTATATCATCCAAACACTTCATCTTTTACCATTGATTTAAAATTATTTACAATTCTCGAGTCAATTTTAAGAAATTAGCCAGAGCAATGAAAAATGTACTTAATTGGAGAGCAGTAAACTATATAGGCCACGGTGTTCACATGTCTACATCACTCACAAACACTAAGAACACACAAAAACACATCTTTAATCCTTGGAGGCTGACACCAGACTGGACCGGCGACTGAATCCGGCAATGGTTGAACATATCAAGACTTGCAGGACAGAGGGTTACACTCCTTGCCTGTTAGAACCTGTTGATCCATGCCTACCTACCTACCTACCTCCTCCTCGTTATACTTTGTACTTTAATAAAAGTGGAAATATACAATAATAATATTAATATAATTACTTATTATTTATTCCCTGGAAGCTAAAATGTTACAATTTTTTAGACATATGTCAGAGCCTGTAACTTCTAAACTAGTTTGAATCACAAAATGAAACACTCAGGTTTTGTTGAGTACTATTAGCGGTATCCTTGGTCAGAAACATACATTTTTATCTTATCCACCTTTTGAAAATGTTGAAACTTTGACACCAATTGAGCTTAGATACAAGATGGTGGCAGATAAAAATATTTAAAATGGTCAAGCAACCACACCTAGGTGATTTCACTTGGAATGACCTTATAATAGTTGTCCCCCAAGATGTATATTATATTATTATTATTAGCATCGCGTCTTACTACCCGTTCGGGTTATACGCACTTACGCTAATGTGTAATGGTAGGGTGATTGTGAGATGAAATGAAGGACCTACAGTTTAACGTGGAATCCGAACCACGGAGGAGGCCTGGCATTCCCCACATTCACAAGATGTCTTGTCAGAGGTGAAGGAAGGGTTTGGAAATCAGATAAATCTGTGCCGGGACTGAGGATTGAACCCCGGCCGCCAGCATAGAAGTCTGACACCTTACCCCTAGACCACCAGGTCACCACAGTGTATATTATAACAATCAGATTCTTACAGACATATGGAACATAAATTTAAGGAATAAAAGTGTTATTTCTTGTACAGCCTAAAGCTAAACACATAAATAAAAAGGATTATAAGCCGTATCAAATTTTAAATAGATGGAAAACAATAACTTTTCACTAAATCTAATAAACATATAGGACTTTGAAATTGTAATTTTAACTTTGTGGTCACTTATTTCACTCTCCTTAATTGATTGGTTAGTGCACTCATTCTAGATTCAGTATATTTTGTAGTATGGCTAGAACAGGAATTTGAGCGCTAAGGTAGATGGGAGATAGCTATCGACAGGCATTTTAGTGCAAAACTGTAACTTTAAGTACTTAAAGTGTTGATAGGTAGTCAAATATATTAAAAGAATTATTAAAAACGACAGTTTTATAGCAACTTATAAAAAAATTATGAATACACATACATTGAGATTTTTAAATATAGGAAATTAAAGAAAACAACATAATATTTCATCAACAGTAGTGCTAATGCATTTGTCAGAGAAGTTAACACTGTTTCCTCTTATCCCATGGGTGATACTATCTCTGAGATGATGACACGATAAATAATAAAAAAAATAGATGGGAAGAGTAGCAGGGAGTAAAGTAAGTAGAAGACAACAGCTAACTCTTGATCAAAAAGGATGCGCTAGATATTTACCGCCCCAGAGCTTCTTAAATCATGGTCTTTACAGCCATTCTTCACAACCATTTCACAAATAAATATAGGAAACTGGAAATTCCAGGACTTTTCAAGGACCGTATGAACCGTGAGCAATGTTACCTTGGACATTGAGCACCCTCTCGACAGAGATACCACCCATGCGTCTCTTGCGCAGCTCAGAGCGAATGCGGAACACCTGGTCAGCATAAGGCGTCATGATGCCGATACTCTGGTCATCCATCTTCCCCCAGGCGGGAGGCCACCGCTTCCTGAGCTCACATACGCGTTCCACCACTTCATACACCTATGTAGCAACAAAACACTCATCTCCAGGGACAACAGGCAGAGTAAAGGCTTGTCTACATAGTCTGAAAGTTCTGTATCTCTATAGTCCTTAGCTACTTAAAGGTCCTTTGTAGGAATGGGATACAGAATCCTTAAGGATATTCAGAATTTGAGGATTCGAGACTTACCCCCTTAAAAAAAAAATTGCTTTCAATATTTCAAATGGAATTTGTTTTAGAGCTGTGGTACTGCTTATAGATGGTTCAGAACCAATATAATTATAGAAGAAACTTAACAACCAAGCACCAGACCAGTAA
This sequence comes from Timema monikensis, assembly GCA_902151445.1. Taxonomy (NCBI): domain Eukaryota; kingdom Metazoa; phylum Arthropoda; class Insecta; order Phasmatodea; family Timematidae; genus Timema; species Timema monikensis. The sequence continues at coordinate 145,849 of CABFVZ010000878.1, forward strand.
TTTAACACTTAATTGAATGTACAAGGGCCGGCTGATAAATAATGCACGGTCGCACGTAACAATGTGCTGCCATCTTGTAGCTACATTCCCAAACTACAAACATTACAACCCTCATGACTTCCTCTCATTTTCTGTCAGTCGCCAATGGTATGGAGTCAAGTATGCCAGCTATGTCAAGGCGCCTAAAACAACCTGCAGTGAATGAATTTTGAACAGCTGAAAAAGTGAACGCTAGTAACATTCATCGTCATCTAAAAGCCATTTATGGTGATTAAACTGTTGATCGAAGTAATGTGAGTAGGCGGGCAATAAAAGTTTGTGCATCAGAAGCTGGTACAGCGAATATTGAGGATGAACCTCACAGTGGTAGACCAGTTTCTGTGACTGATGACAAACACCAAAAGGAGGTGGATGAATTGATTCAAAATGACTGTTGCATTACACAACAACACATTTCCAACCGGACAGCCATATCGAACAAACGAGGACACATTATTGCACAACTGGGCTATCGTAAAATCTGTTTGCAGTGGGTGCCACGCAAACTCACAGAAGAGAAACAACAACAAAAGGAATTTTGTGAACAGCTTCTGAAACGTTATTGTGATGAGAGAGATGACTTTATTTTCAATATTGTAACGGGAGACTAAACTTGGGTGCACCATTATGACCCAGAGGAAAAAAAGCAGAGGATGGAATACCAGCATTATGGTTCACCACAATAAGAAAAATTCAAAATACAACCCTCTGTAAAAAAATAAATATATATATATCTATCTTGACAGTGTTCTGGGATTCCAAACATGTGTATGTGACTGACTACCTGGAAGCTGGGTCGAATGTGATTTCTGTGCGATACATATAAACATTAAAACACCTTAGGAGACACATGTGTCGTGTTCGCCAATCCATGGAGCTGATAATGTTGCAATACGATAATGCTCGGCCACAAACATTGCGTGCAACCACCGAGGCTATTGTGAAGTTGAAATTTCAGCCCATTTTACACCCTCCACACCACCAGATTTGGCACGGTGTGATTTTCCCTTCTTTTCGTATTTAAAGAGGGATATCGAGGGTATTCATTTCACCACAGATGATGAATTGAAAGCTGCAGTGAGGTAGTGGAACAAGGAAAGTCTCCCAGCATTCCTCATTGACGGGATGAGAAAACTGGTTCACTGTTGTGAGAAATGTGTAGCTGTAAATGGTGACTATGTGGAAATATAAAAGTAAGTTTTTGTAACAAATAAAATGCACTTTTATGCCATATTTGTTTCATTTGACTCTCTCTTGTCATTTGCAAGTTATGAGTGACTGTGCATTACTTTTCGGCCAACCTTCGTATGAATGTTATAATTAATGAATTATATGAATTTTTTTAACACTTAGTTATTATTTCTATTTTTTAGTGTTCCACTATATTTCTATTTCCTCAGAGGTCTATTTGTTTTCCAAGATATGAATTCGATAATCAGGGTTCAAAACATTGAATGATAATTTAGATTAGACCCAACTCTAAAATAAAGTAAATTATTGTAATTTAAATATTACTTTCGTGCTTCCTATAAAATGTCTGATGTATGTGTATCTGGGCTTAGAATTAAAAGAATATAATTATTTATTTACTCTTTCCGAGAGCTTGGTCTTTTCCAGAAAACTGTTTCCGAGGTGCCACACTTGCCAGGGTCTTTAGAGTTTCTGAAAAATATTTCCAAAATAGTTCTATGTGTAAAATCATAATTTCTTTTGTATATATTTCTTAAAAATTAGGGTGTTCAAAAACAGGATGCTTAGGACGATATTTGGTCTGAAAAGGGATTAAGATACTGAGGAGTGGAGAAGGTTACATAATGATAGATTATATACCCTGTACTCATCACAAGACATTGTTAGGACAATCTAATCTCATAGATTACAGTTGGCAGGACATACAAAGTGAATGGGAGAATCTAGAAACGTGTTCAGAGTATTGACCGGCAAACCCAATGGGAAGAACTAGACGCATATGGGAGGATAACATTAGAATGGCCTGGAAGTGGTAGGATGTAATGAGACGGACTGGATAGAGCTAGCTCAAGATAGGAATAGGTGGCATACTTTTATCAGTGCAGCAATTAAATTTTAAGTTCCTAATGCCAAAGAGTAAATATAGATTTCCACAGCAACAGATAATTTTGCTGCCATTTGTGTTTACATTTCGAAACTCACATGTGATTGGTTCTTTGTATCAAACTGCGAGGACTAGTGCTTATAAAGTTAAAGTTTATCCAAATTGTATGGAGTGACGCAAGACTAAAAACTTAGGTAAAAGAACTATGTAGACTAAGCCTGTGTGAATCCATGATTTTCCATTTTGATTTAAATCCGAATACTGGAAAACCAGCTTGAATCAATTCCGAACTGAATATCATGCTCAGAATTTTTTTTTTTAAATCGAATCCAAGTCAAATATCATACTAAAAATACAATTTTGAATTGAATCCAAATCGAATAACATATCCTTAGGAAACTTTGGAAATATTTTAAACTTAACCTTAAGTTAAACAAGTAAACAAAGCCTCATGACTAACTTATGAAACGAAATAAATTACTTTTTTTTATAATGATTTGATGTATAAGACCATTAAAAGTTTAAATTAATCTTAAGTATGAAAAGATTCAAATTTCAAACTAAACCCATCAAATTCGAATCTCAAATTTACTTAGATTTGAAATTTCGAATCCACCACGAATCTCTCCAATAATATAACTCGAAAGCTCGAATCAAATTCGAATCTTAGCAAGATTCGAATTTAGATTCAAAATTTTGAAGGTTCGCACATGCTTAATGTAGAGAGAGTAATCTGTTTCTGTAGCATCAATCTTTTATGGACCATGGACTTGGTACCGTTTGGATACAGAGCCTGTAGACCAAGGCTTAGTGACGAGTGTCGGAGGATGAAGCGTTTGGTCACCTCTGAATTGTTGTAAAAGGCGGTGGAGTTTATGTCCTGAACATCCTCGCCTCGAGTCGTGAAGAAGGTGAGAGGGTAGAACTTGTCGTGGCGAGGTTGCTTCCCGCTGCTGATGAGTTTCTGGTCATAGAACAGCTCAGAAGTGAACTGTGCAAGACAAAACATGTCTTATTCACCAGATCTTAATTTATGGTAAATAAAAAATGGGATTTTTTAAATTAAAAGTTGTATTTCGGTATTAAAAGCTATCTTTTTAGGGAAAATCTATTATTTTTTTAGGTATTATAAAGAATGTACAGGAAATGTGGTTGGAAAACCTTTACAAGGGAATGAATATAAAATGGCTGTTAGAATGAAAAGAAGAACACAGTTCACACTTTATACTGCTGCCACTGGACAAAGAGGTATTGGCTGCCTCCTTAAGGAAATCGATCATCACTGCCCCCGACCAAGGTTTCATTCTATTGGAAATCATCATTTTATATACCTCTTTAAGGAAAACCTCATTTGGCTTCCTCGCATTGCGCGATTCAAACTCCCTTCTGATGAGTTTTGATGTAATAAAACTTAGGTCAGGGTAATGGGTGGTGACAATTGATTTTCTTAAGGAGGCAGCCAATATCCGTTTGTCCAGTGGCAGCAATGCAAAGTGTGAACTGTGTTCTTATTTTCATTGTAACAGCCATTATGGGTTTGCTCCCTTTTGTGTGTTTTCTATCCACCTTTCCTGTACCTTCTTACAAATAGGTATTAAAAGTTAGTAGATATTAGGGATAGAACCCTCGAATCCCTCAAATACTTTAGTATATTCAAGGATTTAGAAAAATTTCAAATCCAAGACTGAAATCTTAAAAAATATATATATATATTTTTTTCCAATTTTGCAAGTGAAATTTGTTATTATGGTTTGAACAACCTGATTCCAGAACAGTAATTTAACACTTAACTGAATAACTTAAGTTTAACATTTAGATATTGTTTGTATTATATATTATTCTATTATATTTCCTCTCATGTTCATAATTTTTTCCAAGATACAGATTAAGATTCAAAGGCAAATTGGAGATTAGGATTTACAAAATAATAGATTCGACCCAATTATAATAATATAATATTATTTGTTCAATATATGGTAAAAAATCAACTCAAACTTAGGTAGATAGTGCTATGCTTAGAAAAATTACTACTATATTCCCTATTCTTAAATTTTAAATCTATTTGCCTTTTGTCATAAAATGACTGCTATTATAGCCAAATTAAAGACTTATTTTATTTATTATTTACCAATGGTATTAGGATGAGTGAAATAAATTTTCTGGACTAGAAAATTTGACTGGTTATAGGATTAATAAATAATTAGAATTGTAACTGTGCAGTTGGTGTTATTTTTTCTTGCAATTTCTAGGGGGGCTTGGGATCCCCGAACCCTCCTTTCCCTCATGAGGGATCAGCGTGTCTGTTGTTGGCGAGCCAGACAGGGGTAGAGTAGAATAGGTGCCCGGCATTATATTTTGCAGTATTTTTTGCACTGTGCAAATAATTAAATATAAAACACCATTTTCAAAAGAAATTAACCAATAAATATAATTTCCTTCAAAAATGTAATAAAATTAACAATTTGATTCAATAAAAAAATGCAATTCGCACACCTCTATTTATTTTATCATAGTGTTAATTTTTATTATTTTTATTACCTTTAGACATTTTCTTTAGAACCGCGTCTTCTTACGCCAATGTACTAATTACTCTAGTGTTAGGAATGAGGAAGATTAACTTTGGAGGTGTACCCGTATTTGTGTGGATAGAGTGGGAAACCATTTAGGAAATACCACCCTTACTTAGTACTCCCGCCCAGGATCGAACTACAATCTCCCTGTTATCGGCAGTCTAGTCCATTGAGAGAGTGAAGACCAGAGATTCTCAACCTTTTTTGGTGTAGGCCCCCCTTTGGATGACCTGAAGACGTCACCCCCCTCCCGTCCTGGGTTGAAACATACTTATATACATTGTGAAGGATCAAAATGTGTAGCAAAAATAACCACCTATTTATTTTTATATTAATATATTGTTACATAATAATAAATGTAACTTCAAAATTATATTGTAAAACAATGCTTAGTGATGAGAATAAAGTTTTAAAAAAATGTAAATTTATGTCAAAACGCCATAAAAAATTAGTGAACAAAGAACAAAAATAAGTATCATTTAACTTGGTCTTAGTTTAGAAATACTAATAATAAAATTAAGATATTAAAAAATGAAAATTAATGAGATGCCTAATATTGTTTTTCTTTCAAAAGTCCTTCAATGTTAGGTCTCAGCTGGGATAATGCACATTTAAGGTCGTTTTCCACATCCAGTCTTACACAATGTTTTGATTTTATACTTGCAAGGGCAGAAAATCCAGATTCACATAGATATGTTGGAAAAAACTGAACCAGCTTCCATAGCAACTTGTGGGTAGACATGAAGGCAAGTTATTCAAAACTGTTCCAAAGCTCATTGCTTGGAATTTCTCTTTGGCATTTGGAGTCGCACTTGAGTTCAATAGCCTCTTCCTGAATTAAATATGGAAGTTTATCAATATCGATAGTGAAATGAGCTCTTCACACTGCCAGTCATCTGAGGAAATATCTGGAAAGTAATTCATGAATTCATCATGAAATGAATCTAGATGTGAAGAGTAGAAATTCTTCAGCTCATGTGGCACTTTTTGTTTGTCATCAAAAAGCTCATTGAGGCGAGGAAATGATGAATAGTTGATAGTAAGACCATGAAGACGACTCTTCCCCAATTTAATCGCACCATACGACCATAATGTTGGTGTTTTTCTCTTGTAGCTTCAGATTAGGATTATTCAAGGCCTCAAAAAAATCTGAGAGATAGACCAGAGCCTAACTAAATTTATCATCAGTAAATGAGTTATAAAGGTCGTCATTCCCTTGACTCATAAGAAATATTTCAACTTCTGACCAACTCATACAGCCCACTTAACAAATTAACCTTTGAGAGCCAACGAACTTCTTTATGGAAAAGTAGACTTTGGTGTTCAATGCTGAGGTCATCACAAAGAGCCTCAAAAATTCCAGTTTTCAAAGCACTAATTTTCACAAAGTTGACAACAATAATTGCAAATTGTAAAGCACAATTGAGCTGTTCTGGTAATGTTTTAGAAACCAAAGCTTGTCTGTGGATGATGCAGTGAGACCCTAAAAGTTTTAGATATTTTTTTCCTTTGTCAATTTTATAAATCCAGAATATGAGCCAATCATAACAGGTGCTCTGTAGAAATACCTACAGTTTTTTTCCAGGGAAGACCATTCTCTGTTAAAAAGTCACAGAGTGGAAAAAAACATCAAACCTCTTTGATGTTGTTTTTAGAACATTGGAGAAGAGTATTTCTTCTCTTAATTGTTGGTCCTCAACAAACGGACAGTAAAATATTAACGGGAAGCTTTGGTATACCAATTTTGATTCATTACACTGCAGAGAGAGAGAGAGAGAAAAAAAAGGAGCTCCATTCAATATTTTAAGCACCTGCTTTTTAAAATCTTACCATTTCATCTATCCTACACTTCACTGTCTTTTTTGAGAGAGATAATTTTTCTAATTTTTTTTATAGCTTTCATCGCCGAGAACAATTGTGGATGCAGTAAGTAGGCCTGGGTTTATGAGTGACTCACCAATCATGTGTGGTGTCTTCTCTTTAGCAATCAAGAGAGAGAGAGAGAGTTTGTACAAAGCTTCGAAAACCCTTCTAGTTTCCTGACGAAAACTTCCAGTTGAGTCCAGTTTCATTTGTTTCAGTGAATTTATTTTCACAATTAAACATCTTTAGGTTTATCTTTCGACACAGGAAGTATTGTTGATAAGTGACATTCTAGTCACACAAGTCGCATTGCATCAATGCTAAGAATGTGATAGCAAACAGTACACTGCAGTAACTGGATCCCATTTTTCTCAATAAAAGTAAAACCGTATTTAATATATTCTTTACTATATAACTGTTTTTTTTTACACTAGTCTAGACATGTTTAATCACAGCACAAAAACTAGTTTTAATAACCACAAGCAATACAAACAAGCAAGACCACAGATAGCAGACTTCCCACTACTGACAGCAAGGTCAAATGAGATGGAACTGCCAATCTTACAGACTAAAGTTATGGTCTCACTGGTTTTATTAATTTTATAGCTTTTACACAAGTCTTAGCATATAAGTTTAGAAATCAATATATTTTTAATCTAAAATTATTCTAAAATGTAATTTTAAAAGTTCCCGTCCAAAACACCGATATTTTGACTCATTCCCTGTGCCATTCACGTCTCAAACTAAAATAGTAATTCTCGTTCATCCCTAACAATTTCAGACAAAAAAGCCCAAGATAAATGACAGCTGTTACTAAATAAAATGTGTATATTTTTTATATCATTTACGCTCATTAAAATCGACATGATTGCCCATTATTCACAAATAAAGGATCCAAGTAGTAAATTCCGCAAATCCCCAAAATTGTTAGCTCATTAACAAAATAAAATGACCATTTTAGCAGCATCTGGGCTCCTATCTCTTCACAAGTGCTATTAAAAAGTAAGTGATCTAAGTAGTACCTGTATTATGGCCTCGTGAGCACGGTAGTTCTCACACAACAATATCTTGCAGGGAAACGTGGTGGGATAGTGATCGTATAATCTCTCCAGCAGTGACACATGGAGATTACGTTCCTTGGCAAATTGCGAGAACAATTCTGGACTGAGCTGAAAACAACAGGATAAGGTTGGGTCATTTGGACAAATGAGGATAACAATGCTTGCAGTTCTAATAACTTGGAAAATATAGCAACACCTGCAGTTCTATAGCTCAGAATTCAAATAAAAGTTATTTATTTTTTACAATCCAGCGAATGAACACTATTAGCATTGGGTATTGGTATCATAAATTATTATTATCACCGCGTCTTACTACCCGTTTGGGTTATACGCACTTACGCTAATGTGTAATGGTAGGGTGATTGTGAGATGAAATGGAGGACCTACAGCTTAACGTGGAATCCGAACCACGGTGGCGGCCTGGGGTTGGGTATCATAAAAATAAACAAAGACTCTCTACCAAGTCGCCATATTGAATTCTTAATTAAGGCAACTTTTGAAAAAGCTCCACTTCAATTCTTTAATTTAAATCAAGAAGATATATTTAATAAATCACAAAAAAAAGTTATAAAACTGTTATTTTTATAACCAACATTTATTTTTAAAATACTAGCTTCATTTTACATAAGTTGAAAGAATAAGATATGCTGCGTGCTAGCCAACGAAATTAAAAACGTACCATATGTTTGTTTTCGTGTTTGTATAATTTGTGTTGTATTGATTATTAAAAAGATCAGATGAAAATTAACTAGATAATATAATATTTTTTTAATAAGAGTAATTTGTTTAGTAATAGTTACTCTACTTTGGAAATGTATGATCTGTGAAATAATTGTAAAGTTTATTTGGCAGTGGCTACTTTGTTTAAATCTTTTTTGAACTTCTTTATTCTTGTGTACGATTAATTACAAAGTGTTTGTGGCAGGAATATATATATTAATGATATATTTAATTTTCAATTTTATGTTAGTATATTTTCTAAATTTCATATTGCGTGTGTGTGTCAAGAGAAGAAGTGGGTCCCTAACCTATCTAAGCCCTAAGATTGTTGTATTAACCTCTTGACTAGGCCTACATTTGGAAAAATTGGCAATGATTTAGTATTAGTACAAAACATAATAATATAAATTGGTTTTTAATAGGACAGATTTATTAGTTTGGATATTTTGAAATTAACTTAACTTATTTTAGTGGTTTAACTTTGTATTAGGCCTAAATTTTTTTAAAATATAATAGCTTTATTCTGAAAATTGAAAAATGACACCTGAACAAGGGAATCGAACCCGGAACCTTTGGCTTAGTACGCCAATGCTCTACCACTGAGCTATCCAGGAGTCGTCCTGTGCCCAGGGTCATTCTTCACTCATATTTTAAGATGGACTTGTGGAAATATTCGGCCTTATTCACGAGCTATCAAATAATGCAGCCATCATCAACTCAGAAGTTGGCTTATTACTGCCACTTGTACAATTATTATAATTGTACAGAGTTCAATCCTTGGATCTTGACCTCTCTTATTTTTGCCTTTATTTACAAATATAAGCTAATAGTTTCATTTTGAATGTTTAGCCCTCAACAGCAATAGATGTATAAATTGTACTATACAAACTATTGAACATGTTTCCATTAGCTGCAATTTATAAAATATTTTTTATCGAAGCGCAAAATACCCAATTATGTGCCTTTTATTGAACATTCTCAGTAAACACGTGTCATTGGATATTGTCTTGTAGGCCATCAGTGACAATGATAGTTTGTGTACAGAAAGCCTCGCTGAGCACATGTGTTGAAAGTGTTAAACATGTTTGTGTAGGTCCAATTCTTGTATAAAATTGTCGCCCTTAGCTAACATTTGTACACCTTTACACCTTACTACACATGATTTGATGCTATAAGATGGTGATATGCTAATGAGTAACCTTGATAAGTCACAGGATCCTTGCACAGATACTAATTTGCAATCACCCACAGTTACTCCCTTATTAACTGCCTGTTTTGTGTTATAATTGAGGCCAGTATGGGTGAATACATATTAATGTTTTAGCTGGAGTAAGCATGTGGAACACTGTGAGAAACTCATTAAAGAAAATTGAAGATTCATAGAGATGAAGATGGATGTGAATGACAGACACCCACCTTTAATAATCAACCTAGGCAACGATGATGATGATGATGAAGATGAGACCGACTCGGGTGATGATGTGGAAGAAGTTCTTGCTACACCTCTAGACAAGTTCAGGGGTGATAGTAACTAACTCCTAGATTTGCTAACATGTTTTTACGGACATTAAATTATTCTAGAAATCATTACCATATCAAAACATTAAGTAAGTTAAGATCTTACACATCAACATATTTTTATAATAAAGGAAATTGATAAAACTAAAGGAAAAATAAACTACTAAGAGTAAATTTGATGGGAAAATGTGGGAAGAATCCAATGCACAAAGGTGACATCTTCTTCCTTTCTTCTGTCTTCTATAGTAGAAGTAGTCACACACACATTTTAAACACAAATAGAATAATATTTTGGCATTGTTGCACTTATCAAACACAAATTCAAAATTGAGTAATCCATTGTTTGTGTTATTTGTACTCTCTTCTTCTTTGTGTTTAATAAAGGCAACAATGCCGAAATATTAGTATATCTGTGTTAAAATGTGTGTGTGACTATTTCTACTATAGAAGACAGAAGAAAGGAAGAAGATGTCACCTTTGTGCATTGGATTCTTCCCACAATTTTTCCTCTTTCCCTAGATGGGCTTTCTTCATCAAATTTATTCTTAGTAGTTTATTTTTCCTTTTTCTTTAGTTTTATCAATTTCCTTTATTATAAAATAATCTATCCATTGGGCCACCTCATTTTTAAACAACCAACATATTATACTGTCTATCCATTTATGCCATAGTGAATAGCCCAATCTGTATTTTACTCTAATGTGATGAAGAAGGAGACAGAAGTACCTCAAAAATTACAAAATTATGTGTTTCGTTGTGTTTTAGTTGTGAACTTTGAGGCCTACAGTTTCCTGGTAAGTGTGTAGGCCTTACCCTTCTATCCTCCTTTCAATGTTCAATATAATACACATATAAAAAAAAAAGTAAAAACTCACATTAAAAAAAAATAGTAAAAAAATTTAAATTGTCATTTACTTTTATCATTATAATTTTTCTTGTTTACAAAACTTTGCTTGTCAAAAGTGACAGTTGCTAATAATATGGTATTTCAAATCATATGTAAAAAAAACGCATTTTTTTAAATATTAAGTTTTTTGTAGTAAAAAAATCAATTATTTTTATAATTTTTGTTTTCAAAACTTTGCTTGGCAAAAGTGACAGCTGCTAAACATATGGTCTTTCAAATCATATGTTTTGGCGTAGGGATACATTTTGAAATCGAGTAACTTTTCCAGAAATTTTCTACTGTTCTTCCTACCAAAATCAAATAACCCATTGAAGCTAGCACTACTTGATGTTCTAATAGCCTGTTGAAGATAGCACTGCTTGCAGTTCTAATAGCCCGGTGAAGATAGCAACGTTTGCAGTTCTAATAACCCGGTGAAGATAGCAACGTTTGCAGTTCTAATAACCCGGTGAAGATAGCAACGTTTGCAGTTCTAATAACCCGGTGAATTATTATTATTATTATTATTATTATTATTATTATTAGCACCGCGTCTTACTACCCGTTCGGGTTATACGCACTTACGCTAATGTGTAATGGTAGGGTGATTGTGAGATGAAATGAAGGACCTACAGTTTAACGTGGAATCCGAACCACGGTGGAGGCCTGGCATTCCCCACATTCACAAGAGGTCTTGTCAGAGGTGAAGGAAGGGTTTGGTAATCAGATAAATCTTTGCCGGGACCGAGGATTGAACCCCGGCCGCCAGCATAGAAGTCTGACACCTTACCCCTAGACCACCAGGTCACCAACCCGGTGAAGATAGCAATGTTTGCAGTTCTAAGAGCCCAGTGAAGATAGCAATGTTTGCAGTTCTAATAACCCAATGAAGATAGCACTGCTTGCGGTTCTAAGAGCCCAGTGAAGATAACACTGTTTGCAGTTCTAATAGCCCGGTGAAGATAACACTGTTTGCAGTTCTAACAGCCCTGTGAAGATAACACTATCATTCCAATAACCCAGTGAAGATAACACTGCTTGCAGTAGTGAAGAAAGGTGTTTTACCTGCATGTGGTCTCCGGCTAGAACAATCCTAGTGTCTTCGTTTGCCAGAGCCAATGGCATGATAGCTTCACACTCCATTGCTTGGGCTGCCTCATCCAGCAGAATGTGGCTGAAGTGACCTGAATAGTGATCAGACAGTCTTGTCACAATGGATACAACACGGGTGACACTGTGCTACCTTCTACTGGTGACACAACACATCACCTTCTACTGATGACTAGACATCTGTGAATAATGTTTTTTAGTTCAAATCAAAGCAAATTTTAGTCACAATTTCAAATAATTATCGAATCAAATTATATCCTAGTTAAATTTGCTAACGCTATAATGTTAAAAAAAAGAGTAACACATAAAAAAATTAGAATAGTTTTGCACCTTAGTCCTAGAAGATATTCAACATACACAATGCGGTAAAGAGCACCATCTCTTGTGGTGCCTATAACCTATTTCAATATCTTCATGCCTAAAAGTTAACACATTTGTTACGTATTATACAAAGGTGCAATTATAGACTATGCAAAGGTTTTATAAAGGTTGTTTTTGGTTAAAAATAGTGCGCCTTATTTTTTGGTCAATATGATAACTAAGCATTTTACTTTACCTCACAGGAATTGTTAATATATATATATATATATATATATATATTCATTTATTATAGTCACAAGGTGGGATTTTCAATGTCCTAAATGCTTAACAATATTATTCTAGATTGTTTGATTCAAGTATTTAAACGATATAAAATTCAAGTTGATATAGATATTATCGAAGTTTCACAGACCTCTACCAGTAAACTTATTATTTAAAGGATATGGATCTGTAAACTTTGTTTATCTCTCTATATAAGTCATTGAGTTGAACAGCACATGTAGATACTCACCCTTGGGCAGGCCTAGAGTTGACAGGTACATAGAGATACTAAGTGTGACCACAATGACCCGGTGTTTAAGAACATCCTCCAATGTCGGAACTCGGAATGTCTTCACACCTCCGATCAGATCCACCAAACAATACTAAACACAACAGTCCCCTTGGTGAGTACAGACAGTGACATAATGTCACAGATTACAAGGTCGTGATCGTGGGAAACTGGTCTCACCTTTTGCACAAGATGGTTGACGGTGGCCACCCAGCGCTTATGGTAGTAGATCCTGAGAGGCCTGGCCTCCGAGTGACCTGCCTCAACATACGGGTGGAGGTAGTCCTTGATGTAAAGGTCTGCAGCACTGCAACATACATCAAAGTTTATGACAGAGCCTCAACAACCATGGAGAGAGAGAGAGAGGTGAGCGTGCAGACACTCACCTGTTGGAGTGAGTGCACACCAGCACTCGAGTATCTGGTTGCAGGAGCAGCTGTTTGATGGCTTGGGCTAGAGTGTATGTCTTGCCTGTGCCAAATGGACCTACAACAACATAAAACAATTAGTCAAATGGAGTCTATTATTATTAGCACGCGTCTTACTACCCGTTCGGGTTATACGCACGCTAATGTGTAATGGTAGGGTGATTGTGAGATGAAATGGAGGACCTATAGTTTAACGTGGAATCCGAACCAAGGTGGAGGCCTGGTATTCCCCACATTCACAAGATGTCTTGTCAAAATGGAGTCTAACTACCCTCACAAGGATAGTTGTCAAACTGGAACTATTGTTATTAGAGATGTCACCATCACAGTTTTCCTCGATTCTTAGCTTTCATGTCTTTGGGCCATATGCGGAGCTGTGATATTTTTAACTGTGAAAGTTGTTACTTTTTTTTTAGTTTCCTTTTAGTAGTAGAAAATTGTAAAAGTTCTCAGTATGACCTGTATGTTCTATTAGCCTCACACACTAATTAAACATGGCTTTATTAAGTTTTTTTTTACTATTCACACATTTTAGAGATTTTTCAATGCCATACAGTAAGATATGTATGCATGTAAACTAGCAAACCTATGCGCAAATTGCACAATACTTAGGTAAAAATAGCCAGCAGTTCCAGATATGTGATTGTGGAGAGGATGAACTAGAGGGGGCCGGGAAAGTTGTTTTTGGCTCAGTTCTCAAGAGGTACCCCTACTCGAAGATGGGCCCCATAACCCAAGTGGTTCTGAAGATGCATCTGAGAGTGGGAGGACAGAGGCGACCTTTCCAATTTTCGGTAAAAATTGTTTGTAATTTTAATAGTGGTTGAACATCTTAAGGAAAACAAATTTTTACTAAAGTTCTCATTTGTCAATTTATACTCATAAAATAGGTCAATATTGAATCTGACAATAATATACACTTTAATATTAAAAAGAGGGATAAAATGTTTAATCTGAGTTTGGATGCATGAAAAATTATTGAAATTGTAAAGGTTGAGAATTATTTTTTATTTTATTTTTATTTTTTTAGCACTGTCTATTACTACTTGTTTGGGTTATATGCTTAGTTGTACAAACTACACTTATGGTTTTAGGGATTAGGAAGGTTATATTTGAAGGTCATGTACCTGCAGTTGTGGGAGGAGAGTTGAAAACCATTTTGGAAAAACCACCCTTAGTATACCCGACCGAGATTCAAACGGTGATTGGCCCATAATAGGCAGTCTAATTTACTGTGAGTCATAGACCACGCGCCCACCAAAGGGGGTTGAGAAATAATTGATTTTTCGACTTTCTATTACAATTATTGAAAGTAAGATAGAAGGTCAATCCTACCACAAGAAAATTGTAGCCTCAAAGTTCACAATTAAAACACAGAAAAACACATAAATGTAATTTTCAGGGTAAAACAGCCCCCTTCTTCAACAGAAGAGAGTAAAACACAAATTGGGCTATGGCCGCATGGACAAAGCCGTTGGGCGCCATTTCTCCTTTGTATTACAATTATTGTAATTTCTCCTTTGTATTACAATTATTGTAACAGAAAGTCGAAATATCAGGGTTAAAATTTAAGAATCCAGATCAAGACTAGAGAATAAAGATACTAAAGGTGATTTTGTTGTCTTGTTCATTATTTTCATTAATTACAATTTTTATTTGTGTTGCTATAACATATATAATATTTGTAATTGACTTACGTGTGAATTTGGAAGAAAGTTCAGGAAAGGTGGATAGAAAAAACATAAAAGGAAACAAACACAATATAGCTTCTAAAATGAAAAGATGAACAGAGTTCACATTTTACATTTCTCCCACTAGACCAAGCTTTTGTTCTATTGGAGATCGTCAGGAGGGAGTGTAAAACACGCAACACAACTTACTAAAAGATGAAACCAAAAAGGGAGAAAGGGGAAATTGGTTCCAATCCATGTTTCCTGTATCATCTTCTATACATATTAGTGTCCAATAAATGCAACCAACCAATGATGAGAATTGGAGGAAGAGAGCAGTTAACTGGCGTCGTGATGGCAACCACAGCCTCCTTCTGTTTCAAGTTAAGTCGCGAGTCCTGGATCTCACTCCATTGCCTGCCAAATATCAAAAGTTTGTTAATCCTATATATTATTTCTGTTGTCAACATCCCTTTTTCTCAAATAATACAAAGCCTAAGGTGATAAATAAACTATCAGTGGATAGGATGTTTTACAGACTTCTGACATAGCATACTCAGTTTACGTTAAAACACGTTGCTTGTTTAAAATTTAAGTTAAAAGAAAAATCTAACAATATTTTTTTTATCAATTAGTGAAAATAAACTCTCTTTGCTATTTTGTGTATACACCACTTCAATGAGTATTTAATTTCAACAACCNTTTCGCAAGGGTTTACTGGTTGGGTGATAATAGTACTGGTTGAACAAAAACAGCGCAACAATTCTGTTCCATCAGGAAAAAGAATGTGTGGTAATCGATGTGAGATTCATAATAACAACTAGGGGTGTGCAAAGTACAATTTTTTTTACTCAAAGCAGGGTCGAATCAAATACAGGGATATGAAATATTTCTGAAGACGAAAATTGTTTTATGTTGAAGAAAACATTATGTCATACATATTAGATATTTATATTATTTCAGACACAAAATATTTTATTGCTAAAATGTACCTATTAAGGCCAAAATTTATAAATTATGTCTTTATTTGAGCAATTTATTCAATTAATACAAATTTTTCTCACGCACATAAAAGATGGTAAGGACAAGGAAGAAGGAAGTCATTGTATAGCTAAGAGTTGGATGGAGTAGAAATGAGAAAAGTCCAGAGCGTAAAATATCTTGGAAGCGTGATTAAGGAGAAATGTGTAAGTAGAGAGGATTTAATGACCTCCTTGAAGTGTAAGGAAGTGTTGTACAGTGCATACATTGTACCTATTGTCACATAGACATTGAATGTAAGAAAGACTAGGAAAGTGTAGGTCATGAGAATGAAGTTTGTGAGGAGTGTGTTAGCTGTCACCAGAAGAGATAGGATTAGGAATGAAGTTATCAAGGGAACCATTTGTGTACAGGGGGTACACAAGATAGTATAGGAAGCAAGGCTGAGATGGTATGGCCATTAAATGAGGATGGAAAAAGGGTGAATGCCAAAGAAAATTTTGGGAATGAAGTATGTAGGAAAAAGACCGCAAGGGAAGCCAAGAAAGAGATGAGAGGTGCTAATAACAGAAAGTGTTCAAGTGAGAGGAGAAGAATGGAAGAAATTAAAGGAGGAGGATGAAGGCATTTTACACAGGCTGGAAACAGTTTCTGACATAACAGAAAATTAAATAAATTAAAATATATAGGCCTATCTGCAGTTTGGCAGTCAATATTTTTACTGTAAAATCACCATTTTCCGGCCCCCAAAGTAAAGTTTCAGTTTACTACTATTTGAAGCCATGTCAAAGTTTTCAAAACTTCACACACGCTTGGTAAAATATTATATCAATATAACAAATAACCTCACGCTATTTCACCAGACCAAAGAAACTTGGAATTTCATAAATCTATTTTTTTTAGCACTGCCTCTTACTATATGTTCAGGTCATATGCTTATGTACTAATTACTCTGATTAAGAAGGTTGAATTTTAGAGGAAGGGTATCCACATATGTGTGGAGGGAG
Organism: Timema monikensis; assembly: GCA_902151445.1. Classification (NCBI taxonomy): domain Eukaryota; kingdom Metazoa; phylum Arthropoda; class Insecta; order Phasmatodea; family Timematidae; genus Timema; species Timema monikensis. The sequence continues at coordinate 162,647 of CABFVZ010000878.1, forward strand.
AGTAGAAAACTATTTAAGAAAAACCACCCTCAGTGCAACCGACCAGGATTAAACCACGATCTGCCTGTCATCAACAGTCTAGTCTATTGTACCTTAGACCAAGCAGCCACCAAAGTAGGTCATAAAGTCATTATTTGTTTAAAAAATTTTTTAAATTGGAATCAACTGAAAAAGATCATAAAAGCCTAATTAATTCTTAATATTAAATGTGTATTTGTTACAAAAGGATTATTAAATACTTGGTTCAAACTTGATTTTAAATATATCTACCAGGGATGGAGCCCATGAAACCTCAAGACAATTTGATATTAAAAATATATAAATATACTAGCCCCCTTCCCCGTAAAAAAATATTGTAAAGAATCCTGTAAAACAAAGCTTCAAATCATCCATCATGTCAATATAAAAACAAAACTTTTTTTTTAAATACAGTCCTACCATCACTGTATAGCCCCCTCCCTCTTTTTATCCTCCCTCCTATTTTCATCTCATTCCTCTTTCCTCCCCCCTCCCCTTCACCAACCTCACTTTCCCATCAACAATTTTTTTTTTCCAACGACTATATAATATACTATTGACATTTTTATGAGGAATAAATTAAATTTTCAAAATAAAATATAGCCTATGTACTCACTGATAATGTAGCTTTATATTGGTGAAAGAATTTTTTAAATCGGTCCAGTAGTTTTTGAGTTTATCTATTAAAAACAAAAAATCAAATCTTTCCTATTTATAATATTAGTATAGATATATATTTTTAATTTTTAATTGGAATTTGTTATAGAGCTTTAATTCTGTTTATTTGTGGTTCAGCCCTGACATAATTATAAGTTAGATACCATTTATATTTTCTATCATTCTCTTTTTACTTTACATCCATTACTGTTGCCCGCCTGTGGCCTGGGTCAGTGTTTTATTAAAGCCACTACTGGCTGGCTAGACCTGTCGTAGCTTCAGATACCTTATTACCAAAACTAGGACAGACAACATCCAGTCCCTGCCCGTTAATTAATCAATGTGAAAGGGTGAACCCACATTTCACCAATGATACATTTTTCGGCCATGCCGAGAATAGATCCTGGGACTTTTAGTTCAGTCGACAGACACGCTACCGACTGATCTAATGTGTCGGATTTTCTATCATTCTGTTATATTCATATTTCCTCTTATGTTCATAAGTTTTTACAAGATTCAGATTTAAGTTAAGATTTGGGGTTCGAAGGTAAAATGAGGATTCCCATTCAAGATTCGGAATCGTAAAACAGTGGATTTGACCCATCTCTAATTTAAGTATTGAATTCTAAATCTTGGAGTAACACAGGATTAAAGCACAGTATAATACAGTCGTAAATATTTGCAAACAGCGTGATGACAGCGCTCCTACCTGCCAGAAAGCACCTCTTAATATTATTTCAATAATATATCTTTATATAAATTCAAAATGGAGTAATCCAGTGTTTGTGTTATTTGTACTCTCTTCTTCTTTGTGTTTGATAAAGGCAACAATGCCAAAATATTATTATATTTGTGTTTAAATGTGTGTGACTACTTCTACTATAGAAGACAGAAGAAAGAAGATGTCACCTTTGTGCATTGGATTCTTCCCACATTTCCCCTCAGTGGGCTTTCATCATCAATTTTACTCTGAGTAGTTTATTTAATTTCATTTTTAATTTCATCAGTTGCCTTTATTATAAAATTATCTAGCCATTGGGCCACCTCATTTTTAAACCAATAATATAACTCTGAAAAGAAAACCTATTTTGGTTTTATGAGATAATTTTATTATGTTTGGAAGAAGGTATAGTAAAGGTGGATTATAAAAGGAACAAACACATTATGGCTTTTACACCGAAAAGAAAAACACAGCACCTCTTTGTCTAATGGTAGCAATATAAAATCTTTCATTGTAAAAACCATATTGTGTTTGTTCTGTTTATAAATATATCTACAATTCATGTACCTTCTTACAAATATAATATTATATCAATTAATATATGGTCCTATTCCTATCTTTATTTTGCAAAGTTACACACAATACAATTCATTTGTAATTTCAAATTAAATTGAAGGATTTAATAGTCTTTTTCATAAAAAGGCTCAATACAACTATTGTATATTTTTTTCCAAACACACTTCATTATCATTCTAGTGATTTGTTAATTCTTTAACTAAGATTTCCTGGTGGTTATATCGTTAAAGAAATTTAATGTGTTAAAATAGATAACTTTTTAAACTAATAGTCTTCCTGCAGTGCTATACAACCTAATGTACAGGTATGCGGGCGGCTCTGCTTGCAGGCCACTTGGACCACTAGTGTCCCACTGGGTTGCACTTTTTACCATCAGTAAGCTTTGCGACTTTATGTATTAAATTGTAGAGGTGAGCGAAGCTTCAAATTGTCTAAGTCGAAGCACAGTCTTCCCTACTTTGACTTCGACACCCAAAATGAACTTCGCATCTTTGAAACATTTCGAAGGAAGAGTAAAATGTGTGTGTGTGTGTGTATATATATATATTTTTTTTATAGTGAAAATATTTGAAATATCTCACTAAATACTAGTTTTCAACATCTAATCATTTTAGAACAGCTACTAGACAGTATTTTAAAAGAAAATATAATGTAAGCAGAAATATATTCAGATAAATTCAGTATATAAGAATATGGTGGGTTTCTCCAAAATTTTCTCTTTAGCTTGATACATTGGTGGATAATTTAAAAATTAGCCTAATAGTAGTGTTACATGACACAAAAAATCTACCTTGGCTTTGAATTTTCTCCGTTTTGCTTCGATTTCCCTTTACATTTAAAAAGTGACTTTCGTACACACCTCTTAGACTGCTTGTTAGCTACAATATTTTCTCTAGAAAGATGTGCAATGGCAATACACCCCCCCCCCCACTCCAGGAAAAAAAGAGGGGAATAGGCCAGACCTTTGAGGGGTCCAGGGGATGCTGGGCTCCAGGTATGTGTCTGGGAAGATCACCCTGAAGTCAGCGATCTTGTCGATGGCGTAGTGCCACTCGCAGTAAGGGATCCTGTTCAGTTGGAACTGAACCTCAGCAGAGAAGTCTGTCTCAGGCTTGAGCTGGAGTCCGTTGACGGTGGCCGCTGATAGTCTGAGGTAGATCATCGTCTTGCCCTTGTCTTCTATCAGGGCCTCAAACACAACCCCCCGAGGGTTAGTCCCTTCCTCGCCGTCTAGCCCCAAGGCGGATCTCTTCTGCGACCTCAACGACAAGGCTACAACACGACACAAGCACCCCCTCCATGAAATGCTCAGATATTAGTGTTTCAAGTTACCCATTATCTGTTAGTGAGTTTTTATGAACAATAAAAAGTAGGGGTATGCGAGCTTGAATTCTTTCTTTCGATTCAAGTATTTCAAAAAGCTCTTGAGTTTGAAGCGAGTTCAAGTATAGGCTATTAATAATTTTAAAATGTTAAGCGCATACTATATTTGTTTATTTTAAAAATAAAATAGAATATTTAAAATGTCACCAATCAAAACAAATGTAAATATCACATCTTTAAAATGTGAGATTTTAAAAATATATGAAAACAACATTGTCTTGTTCTCAAAATAAGAATGACTCATTTTTATAAACGATAAAAACTTTTGAAAATAAAATTTAAAAATATTAGTATTGGTTTTTAAATTCTAAATAGCCAAACATGATTTAAAAATAATAAACGCTCAAATAAAAATATAAGAGAAACAATATCTTAAATGGTTTCAACACACTGTCTCTTAAAACATTAAAATTACACTGACAATTACAAAAAATAGTTCGTTCATAAAATTGATGTTTTAATGAGCTCATATTTCCCCAAAATAGATCTTTGTAACTTTAACTACCCTATGGGGAAAATGTAAGAATCACAAGCAATTTGAAATATTCATATTTTGTTCATTAGAGCCAATTTTTATTTAAATACCTATGTTAAGTTTGTTAAAATATTTATTGCAATGCTGATCAACATTGATTTTATACAGGTTAACCAACATGGTTCTATAACTAACTAGTAACTAGTGCTAGTTATGTAGTTGAACATATTACAACATGTTTTAAGTAACATAAGTTTGAAAACAATCAACACGCATTCTCAATGTTAAATTTATTTTAACTGAACTTCATCTCTATAATAAAAACCTATTTTCGCTTTTTATGAGGTTATTATATTATACAAGGGAACAGGTACAGAATGGTAGATGGAAACATATAAAAGTAAAGAACACAACATGGCTTTTACAATAAAAAGAAGACCAAAGTTCATACTTTACATTGTTGCCACTGGACAAAGAGGTAATGACTGCCTCTTGAAGAAAGTCAGCCATTACTGCCCAATCCCCTGATCTAAGTTTCATTCAGTGGCGGCTCGTGTATAGGCACTGCGGATCTGCAGCACCCCCTATTTCCACTTGATATTATCGATAACATTTAATATAATGTCTTTTTTTCTTTAATTCTTTATTTATTTTTGTAGTACAATATATATTCCTTAAGCTTAATGTCAGTACTTCAGTAGCCATCCCCCAGTTTATGAAAAAAGATACTAAAATCTTTGTTTGGAACTGTGCGCTTCACAGTGCCAGTGATGTGGTGTTTGACTGTTGTGCGCATGCACACATAGGACGGGGGTGGGGAGGAAGGCAGGACTGCTAGGTAGAGAGAGCACTGTTGCTCTCGCAGTGCTGGCTCTGGCGTTATGGTGGAAGGAAATGTTTTTTCTTTCTCAGCGTGTGTTGTGCTTAAAAACCGTGTACCATATTCTTGAATGTGATAAAGTGTAGAATTAGATTGTTATTCTGCTTCCAGCTAATCTATTTGATTCAGTTTTTTCGTTCCTTTTATTTAACAGAAAGACTAAATGTGCTTGCAGTACTTTCATTGTAGAAAAATTTCCTCAATTGTCATCCAGAGATCAAGGAGAAAATTATTGAACTTTTTGTGCAAATTAAAACAAGAAGAATGGATTTCATTTTTAAATGAATAGATCATGCTTGAACTGTAACAATTTAAGTTAAAGTAAGTAAAAAAGTTAGTTTTTTTTGCTAAGATTTTATCAAGTTCCTGAATAAATTTTCTTTTTATACATGTTTTTCCCTTTTATACAATTTTAAAACAAAGGCTAAACATTTTCTGAAGCAACACCCCCACTAATTTTAGCTACGAGCCGCCACTTGTATCATTCTATCAGAACTGATCAGGAGGGAGTGTGAAATGTGCAATGCAACTTTCTAAAAGAGGAAACCAAAATAACACTAAAAGGAGAAAAATGAAAATTGTAAAGAATGATAGGACACTTAGATAGGAGGCAGCCATTACCTGTTTGTTCAATGGCAGCAATGTAAAGTGTGTAAAGTATTGTTCTTTTCAATGTAAGAGCCATATTATGTTCCCGTAAACAGGGGTGACTTGAAAACACACACAAAAAAAAAGATTTTTTTAAATTTTTTGTTTGTTTTGTTTTTGAGATAGTTATGGACAAAAATCTTTCAAAATTTTGCAGAAAATAGAAACACAAGAGAAAAACATTGTTACTTACCTCAAAATAAAGTGGAAGAATGGCTCTTTAAGAAAAAGTGAATTTCAAATTTTTGCAATGGCTATCTTTAAATATTTTATTTTATCAAGAATGTACGAAAAACAGAACCCCAAAAAACCACAAAGTAAGTTTGTCTAATTTTTTTTAAATGTTTATGTCTTTAACTTTTTTTTAAACATAACTTAGTTTCTAATTTATTTACACTATATACCATGTATGAACCAACTTTCCAGGGATTTTTTTGTTTGTTTTTGGGTCACCACTTGTCTATGTTAGGGACCTGACAGACTCCTCTAGAATTAATCAGCACAGGAGCAGGAATTATTTCCTTCACATCCCAATATTATCACAATATATTAATACAGTTGAAACACAGTGTAATCCCATGAAATGTAAGCAAAATAGGCAGAGCTGACTTGAACCCACCTCTACTTCTCTTATCAGACCGATAAGACAATGAAATGTGAAAGAATGTATTAGGGAAGCTCCAAATAATTGATACAACACATTAGAAATATTATTTAAGCATATGCATTCTCAGGCTAGATCATATTTTCAGACACAAAAAATTAACCTCAAAATAAGAAAACTTTTTTTTTAACGGATACACATGATCAAAAATGTTCAAACGCAAGTAGTTAAGTTTCCAGATTTTTTATTATTATTTTTGGTGTTGATAAATTATTGTTTAACTACTTTTATTATGCTATTAATGTGACATTTTATATTAATTTCAACAATTTGTTAAGTTACCAAATGATTTATAAGTAAATCTGCCGTTACCATCTAAATTAAGTAGCCTATACTTACCATAGTGTTTTAAAAATGCATTTGTATGTACATCAAAAGGAAGCTCCATAATGACAAGCCCACAAAACTTTCGATCTCGATCCCGAGCTTTAACGAAGTGCTTGGCTCAAAGCTTGAAATCTTAGTACTCTTAGAGCCCTAATAGATAATTCTATAAAATAAAAACTGTCTGAATAGGGTGATATCGTCTGCTCACAGAGTACTGTCTGAACAGGGAGGATAGTGTCTGAACGGGGAGGATATCATCTGCTCACAGAGTACTGTTTGAACGGGGAGGATATCGTCTGCTCACAGAGTACTGTTTGAACGGGGAGGATATCGTCTGCTCACAGAGTACTGTTTGAACGGGGAGGATATCGTCTGCTCACAGAGTACTGTTTGAACGGGGAGGATATCGTCTGCTCACAGAGTACTGTTTGAACGGGGAGGATATCGTCTGCTCACAGAGTACTGTTTGAACGGGGAGGATATCGTCTGCTCACAGAGTACTGTTTGAACGGGGAGGATATCGTCTGCTCACAGAGTACTGTTTGAACGGGGAGGATATCGTCTGCTCACAGAGTACTGTTTGAACGGGGAGGATATCGTCTGCTCACAGAGTACTGTTTGAACGGGGAGGATATCGTCTGCTCACAGAGTACTGTTTGAACGGGGAGGATATCGTCTGCTCACAGAGTACTGTTTGAACGGGGAGGATATCGTCTGCTCACAGAGTACTGTTTGAACGGGGAGGATATCGTCTGCTCACAGAGTACTGTTTGAACGGGGAGGATATCGTCTGCTCACAGAGTACTGTTTGAACGGGGAGGATATCGTCTGCTCACAGAGTACTGTTTGAACGGGGAGGATATCGTCTGCTCACAGAGTACTGTTTGAACGGGGAGGATATCGTCTGCTCACAGAGTACTGTTTGAACGGGGAGGATATCGTCTGCTCACAGAGTACTGTTTGAACGGGGAGGATATCGTCTGCTCACAGAGTACTGTTTGAACTGGGAGGATATCGTCTGCTCACAGAGTACTGTTTGAACTGGGAGGATATCGTCTGCTCACAGAGTACTGTTTGAACGGGGAGGATATCGTCTGCTCATAGAGTACTGTCTGAACAGGGAGGATATTGTCTGCTCTACTCAGAGATCTGACAGGGTGCTAACATCACCTGTATCATCCGAGGGGGTGGTTGCAGCCATCAACACAGTGGTGCAGTTGTTCAGTATGAGTCTCCCAGCCGAAGTGTCTTCAGAAACGTCCTTGCCCAAGTTCATGAGAGCAAACAATTCCCCAGAGTGGGCGTATTTGGCTGTGCTGGTTGCCATGCCACTAGGAGCAAGAAGATAGCAGTCTGCTAGACGTAACCTGGCTGTCAGGTTGTACCTGGCAACCTGGAAGAGGGCACAATTTCTCAGACAATCATACTATTGTTAACTAGCTTGGATACCTACACAGGTTGCAATAGGAATGTTTCGAGAGATATTTTCCAGCACTAAACAGACCATGATGGCTTGTCTCCCCCCTCTATCCAGACCATGATCGCTAGTTTTCCACCCCTATATACAAAACATGATTGCTTGTCTTCTCACCATTATCAATCTTCTTACTGTGTACAAAGGATAAAGATAATCTAGTTCACTATAAAGGGCAATCATTAAACCCACTGCTATTTTAATGAAAGAGCTCCAGTCTGCTGGCCATTAGCAACCACCCAATCAATCTTAGGGCATAAAAACATACTAATGAACAATTTTAGTACAGCAAAGGAAAAATAGCATCAAATGGTTGTATTAAATCAAAGATGAGAGGCTAGAATGGCAAGACCTACAAACTTACCAGAAAATTATAGGCCTGAAAGTTCACAATTAAAAACACAACTAAACACATAATTATGTAAATCTCAGGGTACTGCAGTCCCCTTCTTCAGCAAAACAGAGTAAAACACAGACCTCTAGGCATGTTCATTCTATCCTCCTTTAGTAAAGTAACAATTTTTTCTTGAAAACAATATATACTGTACATATATATGGATGTAATAAAACTCTCTTAAGTTTGATGTAAGTGTATTCACTTATTTCTGTAGTAAGAGACATCAAGTACCCATGTTAGATTGTGATATAAAGAGTAGTATTGCAATTACCTGCTCATATCTAGCCATCTCCTCCACACCCATATAAAGAGTAGTATTGCAATTACCTGCTCATATCTAGCCATCTCCTCCACACCCATATAAAGAGTAGTATTGTAATTACCTGCTCATATCTAGCCATCTCCTCCACACCCATATAAAGAGTAGTATTGTAATTACCTGCTCATATCTAGCCATCTCCTCCACACCCATATAAAGAGTAGTATTGTAATTACCTGCTCATATCTAGCCATCTCCTCCACACCCATATAAAGAGTAGTATTGTAATTACCTGCTCATATCTAGCCATCTACTCCACATCCATATAAAGAGTAGTATTACAATTACCTGCTCATATCTAGCCATCTCCTCCACACCTATATAAAGAGTAGTATTGTAATTACCTGCTCATCTCTAGCCATCTCCTCCACACCCATATAAAGAGTAGTATTGTAATTACCTGCTCATATCTAGCCATCTCCTCCACACCCAGTAGCTCATGCATGCGCGCTCTGTAGTTGTTCCTCGTCAGCTTCCTTTCAGTGACTGTGCACTGTGTGAGCGTGAAAGTGTCGGCTCTCGGACTAGGGTACGCACTCAGGAGATCTCGTTCCCGCTCACTGTCCTTGGCCACCGCCTCAGGTGTCGATACTAGAGGGGTAACAGCGGACGAGAAAGGGATGATGTCTGCATTGGTTGCATCCCAACGCTCGACTGATGAGAGCACAAGACCTTTGCGGATCTCGCGCATCCGGTCTGCATCTGTGACCGGTACAACATCAACACACAAGTGGCGCACCAACACAGGCTCCTCCCCGAGATCAAATACCACAGATTGACGGAAGGTGCCGTAGATGTCAGTGGCAAAGCCCACCTTGACCCGGTGCTCTAACTGAAGAGGAGTGTCATGGTCAGCTTGTAGTTCCAATCCAGTCACAGGAGGCAGACTCCACTCCTGGTCATTAGTGGGCGTCCACTCTGAGAACACTTGTCGTGCTGGGTGACTGCTGGACACGTACCTGAAGGGAAATAGCAGACCTACATTACTATCCCCAACTAGGACTATAACGAGAATTCACGGGAGGCTTACAAGACATCACGGGAGGTTACATGACATGTCAGCCCTAGTGCCCGTATCAGTACAGTTCTAGTTCCTAACAACATTACAATCTCCATCCCAAAACCCTAGCAAGATATGAAACAGCCGTCGGTCGCAGAGCGTACTGACCATCAAGTTCTAGACTGACCGCCGACCAGATACGTTGATGCATTGTAGTTTCTCACCTGAGTGTGAAATGGTTGCGGTGAGCATCTTGCAGCAAGGCCACCACTCTGAGCGCCAAGTTGGTCTTGAGGACAAAGACCCAGTCCTTGTGGCTCACCTTGGAGGAGACTGTGGTCACCAAGTCATCACTGCACGTCTCGTCAACACAAGACAGTTTTTCCCTCATCACCTTCTCGGGGCTGGGTGCCTGTACCCACCTGTGGCAAGAAACACAGTCAATGGTAACTAGCCAGACTAGCTGAAGATATCAGCTTCCAAGTCAACAATGAACCAGTTACAAAATAGATATAAACTTGAAAACTATACCCCAAAAAATTAATTAACCACGTGATTAAATGAGGGTTCACATTATATATAAAAATAACTTATTATCATTTCATTTTCTGTAGCAACCAAAGAGTTCGGAGCTCTGACATGCACTATGTTTTGTTTGATGATGAAGCTTTATGGCTTCATCAAATTATAAAATCTGGAAACTATAAAAATAAACAACCGAGAGGAATTTAAATTTAGAAAGCCCATGTAGGGAAAATATGGGAGTATAATCCAATAAACAATGGTGACATCTTCAGGGTGGTTACAAAACTTATTTTATAAAACTCCCAGACTTTTTTAGGCAACATTTTCCAACATAATGAACCCTTTTCCAGTTTTTATTGGAGAGTGACAATTGAATCCATAAGTAACTAAATTAATTTGTTACAATAGCCATTAATAGTTTTTTTCTAATATCGATTACACAATGTTACTCCATTTCAAAAAAACTTGTATTATGTGCTTGATGCATAGCTTTCAAAACATTCTTTTTATCGTTAATGAACAAATAACACAAACAATGGATTACTCCATTTTGAAAAAAAAAATTCAAATGGAGTAATCCATTGTTTGTGTTATTTGTACTCTCTTCTTCTTTGTGTTTGATAAAGGCAACAATGCCGAAATATTATTATATTTGTGTTTAAAATGTGTGTGTGACTACTTCTACTATAGAAGACAGAAGAAAGGAAGAAGATGTCACCTTTGTGCATTGGATTCTTCCCACATCTTTCCTCTTTCCCTAGGTGGCCTTTTTTCATAAAATTTATTCTTAGTAGTTTATTTTTCTTTAATTTTATCAATTTCCTTTATTATAAAATTATCTAGCCATTGGGCCACCTCATTTTGGGACATTTTTATAAGTTATTTTTAAAGTACTAAATGTTCTGTGACACTGTGTAAATTCTATACAACCATCTCATGTGAGTTGAATGCAATTTCTTGACACTGCATTTTGTTAACATGCAAGAAACAAATCTATCATTAGGGTCATGCAAAATTCGTATGTTCGATAAAATAAATTTTTACAGGAATTCTATCTAGTGTTTTCACATGAATAACATGAATTTAAGCGCTATTTTTTCCTAGATAAACACAATTTCTTTGTAATTTGGCAAATATCACATCATGCAATATAATTTCAACGCGGTAACACTGGTGATAGCACTAGACCAGGGTTGCCGTTTATATGAATAATATCAATTTTTACTTATTTAATAGGTATAAAGAGGGCGACAAAAAAATGAGTGTTTTCAGGATATTTAAGCATTTTTTATCTGAGGCTAGCATTAAAAATCACGATTTTTACTTGTACATATTACGATACCTAAATTTCAAATGAGCAATTCATTGTTTTCAGCTTTTAAAAGATTTCACGCTATCTCCAAGAAAGGATATTAATATATATGAACCTTGCTACAGGCGGTCATGTTTGGCAAAATTACATCTTAATTTTTATTCCCTTTTCTTTATTTGATAGTAGTTTAGTCTTCTATGAAGACATGTTTTGGTGTTATTATTGTTTGGTCTAAGTTGATGATCGATTATTTTGATATTGTTTTTTGTAAGACTCAAAAGTAATGATATTTGATTTATCAAGTTTGATATTACTAAGTGTGAAATGTTTGGTGCGTATTTATATTTTATATTTCTTTGAATATATTAATAAATAGTTAAATACACAATATGAATGAATAAAGTAGACAGTTTTATCCTAGTTTTTTTTTAAATAATACTAATTCAATTTGTATTTACATAAATAATAATATCGTTTTCAGTTTATAACATCACTTTTTAAGAAAAATAACACCACTTTTCCTCTAAAAATAACCTCACCTTTAGCATGTCTCTTATCTTTAACTTGTTTTAATGTTTGGACACAAAATTAATGGTTTTTAATATGAGAAGCGTTTTAATAATTGAGTTGAGTTCAAATCAAATTTGAATAAAAGCACGAGATTGTTTTTAAAGTTCAAGTAAAACCGAATAGAACAGTATTTAATCTTGAAATATATAGAGTTGAATTTTTTTTTATAGATCCAAGCATAACCTAAAAGCTTCTTATTTACTTAGATTTTCAAACACCCACTCTCTCTAAGGTTTTATAGACAAGTACAGTATTTAAATTCCCCGATTTTTCCGTATTTTTAATTAAATTTCCTATTTTACCCAACGTCAAAAAATTCCCTAACTTTTCCATGTTCCCCACCATGATATTTCTCCTTTCATAAGATGGAAAAGACCAAGCGCAAATGCAAACCTGATACATATTGAACGTTTACTGTTTTATCCTTCTTTGTGGAGTAAATATTTTAAATTTGCTTGTTACCGTGAAAGACACAAGCTAACATTTCTGGGCAGCAAATCCTATCCACGTTATTAACACATTATAAAAGAATAGTGATGTTTTAACTGTGGAATTTTCTCTAGAAATGATGTTTTATTCAACTTTCTAGTAAAAGGTTTATTCGTCAAAGGCTATGAGCATTTTCGGCATTAATTTTAAGCAAAACATATATTTTACTCTTTCACAGCACAATGAGAACTTTAAAACAACACCTCTCCCAGCTCTCTATTTGTTGCACCAGATCACTCAAGTAAAAATTGAGTTTTTATTTGTATCAAAAGATAAATATTTCATTTATCTATATTCAATCATACACAAATCAGGGTTTCCAAAGCGATGTAAACAAAAAATGAGTGTACAGATGAGTCAATGCTCAAACAGAAGGAAAATATGGAAAATCATGTTTTCATTGGTAGCTAATATTTATGCCAACATCATAAGACCTCTTACCTTGAAAATGAGTGGTCGTTTTGTCATAATCCATTTTCTTGTAATTTCAATTACTATAAATGGGCTTATCATTCTAATTACTACTACTTCCTGAGGAAGATACTAAAGTAGCATTGAAATATCGGAAGTGTGTGTAAATATTTGTTAGTGTTTTCACTTTTATTTGTGCTCTACCATTTTCCTAATACTCTATCCTCTTATTTACTACAAATTAGATTTATATATTATATTATACCATTGGGAGTTAACGCTTGAAGCATAAGGTAATATAGTCACCTTTCCAACAATTGCTCGGTATAAGACTTCCCAAACAATTCCTTCTCACAGGCGCGTTGCATCTTCATTCGACGATACTCAAAACGCTCTCTCCACTCGGCCAGTTCCTCCGCCCCATGTGCCTCCACGCACTGGGCCCCATAGCGGCAGGAGTCAGCCCAGCTCTCGCACAACGTGTAATGGTCAGCGGTGAGGCCTCTGGGGGGAGGGCGCCACTTCCAGTCCCGGCCCTCATCCGACATAATGACTGTTTGGTGCGCCTGTGACTGACAGTGGGCACGCAGCTCAGCACGTTCACTGAACGTGAGACAGCAATAGGAGCAGACCGGGAGACTACCATCACCAGAGATCTCAAGGTCATCTTCTACCACCAGGGAGGGGTTGTCCTCGGAGTTCCTCAGCATCGGGACTGTAATAACATTAGGGTGTTCCTTTAGAGACATGGCCCCCCTGGGGTTTCAAGAGACATTTACAGTTGGTGAATAAGTTCAAATACATTAGGAAAAAACAGATTGTGATTATTTTATTACATCAATATTGTGTTTTTAGGGTTGGGATTCTGGAATCCTAGGGGGAATACTAATTTCGAGGACCAGAGATGGGTGATATAGTTAAGATTTCGGTGACATATTTAGACATTAAAAAATTTATTTACTTTGGTATAGTTAAAATTGTTGTGAAATAAATTAATTTTAGTTTCTTCTTCCTATAACGTGATTAAATTCTCATGCATGCACATAGCCATGACTTAACAATGGCTAAAGACACGCAGTAGAGGGGGTGGAAGGACGACACAAAAATCAAATATTGAATTTGGGAGTTTATATTAGTATGCTCGACTGTGTTAAAAGAGATTTGCGGTGTGTATTAACTTTAAGAAAAAAACACTATTTTGAATAATGTAAATTAAAGTTGGGTACAGGTATTTTTTTAGAAAATCCGTAAGAAGTCGCCAACTTTTTCTTAATCAAACAAATTCCCTGACATTTCCCTGCTTTCCAGGTTATCGGAAACCTTGTTGAGATTTGATTGACATGTCTACTTGATGAGACAATAGAAGAATAATTCAGAGTCTAACTTCAGCGTTGTCCCTGGTGCTAGTAAGCCCTTAGTTTGCTTAATTATTATTATTATTAGCACCGCGTCTTACTACCCGTTCGGGTTATACGCACTTACGCTAATGTGTAATGGTAGGGTGATTGTATGGTAGGGTGATTGTGAGATGAAATGAAGGACCTACAGTTTAACGTGGAATCCGAACCACGGTGGAGACCTGGCATTCCTCACATTAGTTTGCTTAAGCATTTGTCCTGTATCAACCAATGTTTATCATTGTGTTCTAAAAAATGCGCAGAGTCCGTATTTTCAACTCGGATCGAGTTTTATGAAATTTATTCCTGAAGCTAAATTAACATTTGAATATTTACAAAAAAAAATAAAAATAATAATGTTGGGGGGAAAAAAAGAAAACATTTGTGTCATAATTCTATCTCTTCAGGTATAGAATATGTGTTACATTGTAAATAAAATTAACATATTTTGTTGTAGGTTGATAACTTAGGTTAGTATCACACCATGTATTTATTCTATTTATTGGAGGTATTTATCATGCACATCCTGAACCGACTAATTATATCAGCAAATGAGAATTTTATGAGCGAAAGGGCCTACCCATTTTTCAGGTTGGGTTTGAACCCACAAACATCAGGTCCTGAGACAAGCACTTTACCCCAAGACAAACAAGGTCGACCACAACAAGTAGTTTAATTATCTTAGATTTTTGTAATGTTAACATCAATATTTAATGTACACTCCATCAGATCCTGAAAAGTACCTAGTGTTTTAACTTTGATGAATTGCATAATGATCTTTTTCTGTCTTACTACTGTACCTGTTAAGCTTATAAGCTTATGCATTAATTACACATATGAGTTAGGGATGAGGAAGGTTAAATTTTATAGTGTACCCACATTTGCATGGAGGGAGAGTGGAAAACCATTTATGAAAAAAGTCAATAGGCCCAAACAAGATTCGAATATCAATCTCTTTGTCATCAGCAGTCTAGTCTGACTATGATTTTATCTTCTAGGGTGTACCATAGTGGCATAATGCAAGGTAAGCTTGATATCTTACAGGTTAGACGAAGGATGCATTACAACAAAAATTGCTTAGTAATTGTCAAATCTGGAATTTTACTTTCGAAATTAAGTTGATGAATATTAGAAGCAAAGTTGAAGTTTTCTAATCTTTTCACTCTCCTACCGTGTTCTATCTGAGAGTGGAAGTTTGGTATCCTAGGGTCGGATTCTGGGTCCATTCTGTTCATGATCTCCCCTGGTAGCTTCGGTGGGACCCTGCGGGGGGCAGGCTCCCCATTGTGCATATCTCGTATCAGTTCCACAGGATGTTTACGAGGTCTCATTGACTGCTCGTTAATGATCCCCCCAGTCCAGTGTTCTAATCTCGGAGTCACCCCCATGTACTCGTGGGGCTTCTGTTCTGTGTTGACGGGATCATGACCATTAGCCATCTGCAAGACAATCCGCAACCGTTCCAGCATCTTGACAGCCTCTGGTTGATTGGACGGGCCACCGCCTGCAACAGAATTATAAGGAATGTGTTTCAACATGCTAGACAGGACTACATGAGTCTCCTGGGAGGCCATAATAATAAATCAGAGCAAGGCTCAGCTTTGAAATTGTTTAGTCTCAAAACTTTGATTTGCTTATAAATTTAACAGAGTTCCACAACCATCCACTCCTTGATTTATTTTTTGTCTATACATCTTACATATTTTCCTTAAATTCAAATAAGTCCTCAAATATTTATAAGTTAAATTCAGCATTAGATTTGTAAGTAGGCCTTAAAAGGAAGATTCTGATTCAACAGTCTTGAGGTTCCCCAGTATTCTACCTGAACAATGGGTATTTGATCCCTAAACTCTCATTCCCTCACACCGAGTTAACACTAATAAATACTCAGAACAAAGTGGTATGGTGCACAACATGAAGCCTACTTACTGTTAGTAAGGGATACTAAGAATCCTGGTACATTTTACTGTTTGATAGACTGGAATGTGATTTTCCAACCGTCACCTCTGGCATGCTACGATTGTAAATGTAACTTGCGCAAGGCCACTGACAGATGATTGTAACTTGCGCCACTATACCTGTGATGAGCCATTCCCTGGCGGCGGCCTCTGCTTCTGCAAACCTCCTCATCGAAAACAGGGCGTGTACCAAACGGCGGCGGGCTCTACCCCCGTGGTTTCCGACCCCATGTAACTTGATTATGCGCCGGCAGTCCGAGACGACCACGTCGTGATGCCCCAGCTCCGAGCAGCATTCCGACCGTCCCAGGAGCAAGGTGATTAGCTTCTCTTGAGAGACGTCGTTGCCTAAAGCTGGCCCGAGAAGTTGGTCGAACAATTCCGCGGCTCTCGACCAATCTCGGCGGCGCAACAGCTCCAAGGCTTGGTTCTCTACGTGATTCATTCTTACAGCTTAGCGAATGCCATATGCTTGAAGATCCTTCTTTCAAATATGTAGTTTCTTTATTTATTTTATTCATCCTTTAAACAAATGTTACAAGTAAATATAAACAAATAGTTACTGTCAAACATTTAGAAGCAGAACTTAGATAGTAAGTTTAAACATAATGTTTCACTAAATATGTACTCTAAGTGTATTCATTTGTAAACTAAGTTCTCACCCTGATGATATTTCTGTGAAATTTGACTTGAACTTTCCTTTGACATTCAGCTATTAGCGCCATTTTGATAGGTTGAGTTTAAACATTAAACGGAGCGTACATAAATTTTGCAGCCTACTTTCATTTTAAATACGTAAATGTTTATTTTCCTTTTATATATTGTAAGCTAATATCATGGTAAAACTTGTAACATGAAGAAACAATAATAAACATCATAGACAATAAAACATCATTCGTTTTTTAATAGCTCCAGATATAATCAACATTATCAAATAGAAAATTTTATGAGTATATTGTACAGTACACATAAAGTAACTGGCTATACTGTGTACACTATGAAATTTCACATTAATCGATTCTCATGATGACATCGATCTATCGATATCTATCGAGTTAGATATTTATATGTTCGTTTAAGGCTTTGTTCATGATCTAAAAAGATGAGATAATATCTACGACACGTACAAACCCTATTCATGTAAATTAATGATATGTTTCAAAGTATATAGTCTAATGAACATTGTTTTCAGGTGGGCCCTTAAGGTAGTTTTTTTTTTAAACTTATCTAGTTGAAAGAGCTTAGACCAATAATTTATTTGAATAAAAAAAAGTTGTTTAAGTAAAATTTTAATCATCACGTTTCATCATAAGCCGTTGTATTCTTGCCTTGAATAGTACACTGTACGCTATGTACGAATGTTTACCTTGAAACATAGAAGTTTTACCTTGACTGATTATACTATGATTCAATCTCATGATCAATTCCATTGTTGAATAATGTAAGATTGTAATAAATGCTTAAAGGTTAAAAGAAGGGTACTATATTCGTAGTGCGTTGATACCATTGAATACTATAATATTTATAATATATAATAATTGGTTTGACATACACATACACAGCTAAGGACCAAAGCGTGAAGATCAAGTTTATCGTTTGCTATACTATGGGGGGACTGATTTAACGGTTTCTTTCAAAGTTCTTATGCGAATATATGTCTCTGATGAATAAAAGTGTTATTGTTCCAAAATATTAAAGCATTATACCACACTTGCCTGAAGAAACATTTGCATTACATGAAATACAATTCAGTTTTACAGGTAATGTACAAATACGAATAAAATCTTTAACATTTTTAAATGTGTAGCTATCATCAATATTGTTTACAGTTTGCCAAGACTACACTTATATTTAAAGTTGGTTATTAGCTTGTATATTGGTTTCATAAACCATACTATATTGAAAGTTCGATCAAATTTAATGAATAAGGTATCTTAAAATTTGATTACATTTGTTTGAATGATAAACTTTGTAGAGTTGCCATACATTCAAACCATCACTTAGGTTATGGATTTGTAGAAAGTATTATTATACTACCCTTTTTTTAAGTTGGCTCATATATTGTATATTGCTTTCAGAAGCCATATTTTGTTGAAAATTCAATAATTATAACTAAAAAAGTTATTGTGTGGAAGTCTTACGATCAAATTATAATTTAGGTTATAGGCTTTTAGGAAGTAAGGTATATACTAAAACCTGATTTTAGTAATAATCTCAATCTGTAAGGCTTTATTTCATACCAGAATACTATCATATATACAGGCGCGGATACAGGGGGGGGTCAAAGGGTCAGCTGACCCCCCTGTGGTGTTAAGAAAATTAATTTTTAAAAATGTATATTTAGAAAGAAAATACCAAAAAATTAAATCATACAAGTTTTTATATTTCCTAGGGATGTGCGAATGTTCTTTTAGTCTCAGGTGAAGCAAAGATTGAAGCATGCCAAGAAAGGTTGAAGCTGAAACCAAATACAGTTTTTTTTATTCAAATAACACTATTATTAATTTTTAAATTATCTACTAATACTTCTAAATAAAGAGAAAGTTTAGTAGGGAAAAAACACACTATATTATATTATTTTTATGCTGACATATCTGAGTTTATTCCTGCTTGCGTTATAGGTAGATATAATTCACTATCAAGTTAGTGTTAAAATACTTTTTATTGCTGTTATGTGATTATTATAATTTATTTAAATGGGTAGTAATTAGTGATTTTCAAATATTTTCGTTATTTATAGAGGTTTTATTATAACTTCAAAACTTCTCAAGATGCTAAGGTTATAGTGGTTGTCGAAGTGACGAAGTCGAATCGAAGGTGACTTAGGCTTCAACTTTGACTTTGACATTTCGAAGATTTGCACACCCCTACTGAATTCCTAGTGCAGGCTGTTCACCTCATACACCTGTCTTCAACACAAGTAATGGACCGAGTTAAAGAGGGGTGGAGTGTGCTATTTTTAGAAAGACTTACCCCCTTCCAGTGAAAAGTACGCTAATCTGTTTCAAACCAGTCAGAGGTAGCTGGAAATTTACTTTTAGTATACCGGAGCGATTCGTTCGAGTGGCCTTAGACGTGGAACATTTTACGTGTGTGTTTCGTTTTGTTAATGCTTATGTGCAATAAAGTGTAATTTATAAATATTTCAGTCTCTTTGTGATTATAATGACCTATGATGGTTTTATTTACTCTTAGTAAACTGTGAGTGTGATATTTGTGTTTTGTTTTTTATGGTTATTGTGCTACTGCCTATTGTCATTGTGATACTGTGACTTTGATACTTCCTCCTGCTATTCAATTTTGTGATAAATTATTGTCTTTGCTAGTTATGTGATTTGAATGCAAGTATTGATATTATAATGTCAAAAAGAAAGGGACAGACAGATTTATTTTGTTTATTCAAGAAAAAAAATCCTGAATCAACAGGAAACGAAACTGTGGATTTAATTGAAAATAGTGCGTCAGTGAACTTTATTTGTGACTCACCCTCAACCAGTGGATCTAATTCAAATACTAAAATCTCTATAGAAAGTGTAGGACCAGAAAAATTTGATATTGGCAACTTTGTTGGAGCTGAAACTATTTCCGATGACTTAAAATACCACATGCTAGTAGAACCGTGGACTCCACCACTAAGCTACAAGTTCCCTAATGTTGTTCAGTCAGGAGGTATTAGACATTTTCAAAGATCATGGCTGGACAAGTTTGTTTGGTTGACGTACAGTGCTAAGGACAATGGTGCTTATTGTATTGCATGTGTACTTTTTGGATCAAAGGAAGGAGGTAGGAGTAGAATATCTCTTGGAAGCTTTGTACGGACTCCGTTTCTAAACTACAAAAAAGGAAATGAAATGCTTTGCGGACATGCCTCCAATGAATATCATAAAACAGCAATTATAAGATGTTCTGAATTTAAGAATACATTTGAAAACAGGACACAATCAGTTGAAGTCAGACTAAATTGTGAAGTGAAAAAAAGAATTGAAGAAAATCGAGCACGTTTGATACCCATGATAAAGACAGTTATACTATGTGGCCGACAAAACTTTCCCCTAAGAGGTCATCGTGATGATGGAGAGCTTAGCGAAAACGATAGCACAGAAAATGAGGGAAACTTCCGAGCACTTTTAAGATTCCGTATTGATGCCGGTGATAGTGATTTAAAGAATCACATAAAAACAGCACCCAAAAATGCAACATTTATTAGTAAAACAACTCAGAACGAATTAATTGAAGCTTGTGGAGAAGTTATCCTTAGTAAAATTGTTAAGTCTATTAAAGCAGGGCAATTTTTTTCGGTACTAGCAGATGAAACAACGGATGTTGGAACAGTTGAACAGATGAGTCTTTGTGTTAGATTTCTGGACATACTTTCACTCAAAATTCGAGAAGAATTCTTAGGTTTTGTGGAAGCGAGAAATCTCAGTGGCGAGGCTCTCACAAACTTACTTCTTGAAAAATTAAACAATTTGGGACTTAAAATTGAGAACCTGCGTGGTCAAGGGTACGATGGAGGGTCTAACATGTCTGGTAAAATCAAAGGTGTGCAAGCTCGTATTAGGGAAAAGCAGCCGCTTGCTATATATATGCACTGTGCTTCTCACAAACTAAATCTGTCCATTTCTAAAGCATGTTCTCTAACAAGTGTAAGGAACGCTATTGCTGTGGTCAGTAACGTAACAAATGAAATAAGAGAATCCAGTAAACGAACAGCTTTAATGAAAGCAAAACTACATGAACAATATCCCGAAGAAACAAAATGCAAACTCAAAACGCTTTGTGAGACGCGTTGGGTAGAACGACACGATGCATTTTTACAATTCTTTCATGTTTTTGATGCAGTTGTATGTTTCCTACAAGTATTTGATGCGGAAGCACCATCATCAAAGTCAGCACTTTTACTCACCTTAGTTCTCAGGTTTGACTTTATTATAACTCTGCATATTGTTTCATTTATCTTCAGTCTAACAGTCGCGTTGTCTCGTCAGCTTCAAAACCCTTCGTTAGACCTGAAAAACTGCTATAATATGGTAGCAAATATTTTAGAGACATTGAAAGATTATCGGAATAACCCTAATAAATATACAGAGGTCTATAATGAATCAGTGAATTTGGCTGTAAAACATGAAATTGACATCACTATACCAAGAACCTTTCGGACACAAACTCATGGGCCAAACATGGGCCCATGTTGCTGAATATAGTCCTGAGGAATATTATAGACTAAATGTTTACCTGCCATTTGTTGACTATCTTATTTATGAATTGTCAACTAGATTTTCATCAACTGGACATGATAATATTATCACATTATACGGTTTAATACCAGCATTTACCAACCAAACAATGAAATTTTATTACAAGCAGCTCAAACTTATGCTAATGACCTTCCTTGGACTTGGTCAGAACTTCGTGGAAAGATTGACTTGTGGCAACAACGCTGGAAACATAAATCTAAGGCAGAGTGTCCATCTAGTGCGGTTGACAGCTTAATGCATGCTTCAGATGGTTTTTACCCAAACATTAAAGTTCTTCTCCACATTTTGTCTGTTCTTCCCGTGACTACTTGCACTAGTGAGAGATCATTTTCTACCCTAAGAAGGTTAAAGACATACTTAAGGTCAAATATGGATGAGGAACGATTAAATGGTTTGGCCATGTTAAATATTCATCGAAGCATAGAAGTTCATCCTGATGAAATTTTGGAGAAATTTGCTCAAAAGAATAAGAGGAAAATGAAATTAATGCATTTATAAAATATGAGGTACGTTTGAACAATGTTTTGTATAGGTTTTATAGTTATTATTATTATTATTATTTATTACTATTAATATTTATTATTATTATTATTATTATTATTATTATTAGTAGTAGTAGTAGTAGTAGTAGTAGTAGTAGGAGTATTTATGTTATTTATAATTAGCATGACCCCCCTATGAAAATTTTCTGGATCCGCGCCTGCATATATATAATATTTTTGTATGATAAATGGCCATTTAGAACGCAAGTAGAAATTTTATTCTGGAAGGTTTTTTATTTTACCAAAACACAAATATAGGGTAGTATTCTGGTACGAGATAAAGCCTTACAAGCGAGCTTCCTTCAAAAATCATCGTATATTAGCCTACATGAACTTATTTAAAGAAAGAACTAACCACTTTTGAACTTTTTTATGTTATTTAAAGCCTTTACTAAGATATTTATTTGATTTAACTAATCAGACATTGTTTTATCTTAAATATTCAATCAAATTAATGAACGATGACATAAAGTCACATTGCCTTGTATGGGTGTAAGTGAGAAAGAGATACCCGAAGGTTTCCTCCTCTCTTACACAATTGTATGTAGACGACAGCATAAAAATTTCAGCCTAGATGTCCATTCAGATATATTATAGAGATCAATGGTTGATACATTCTGCACTGGTAACGATAGAAATTTGCATAATAAAACTGAGAAGTATGTATTATACACAAATATATTTTAAAGTGTTGTTTATTGACGTTCCACACATGTTTAAATTTTGATTTAGTATATTAATTTTACTACAACAAATCAGGTAAAATTTTTTAGAGTAGAAAATCATGTATCATACTAATGTCTGATCACTTAGGCTGAAATATTTCGAATTCTCAAAGTCACATATTCAAGTGAAAGCTTGATATTTCTAAGTTTAAGTGTTTTAATTGTTCTATGCTTTTCATACGTAAGCTTCTAAAGAAACAGCCTGCTTTTCTGAAATAAAAATGGTGAACCAGCCGAAACAAGGGTGGTTCATGATGTCATACAAAGGGTCAAGGGGGTTGTGTTTACAAAATAAAAACATTTTATTTTTAAACTAATTTGGTATGACCCTCCAAGTTGTAAAAAAAAAAAAATTGGTGGCCACTTGCCAGTTATAACAAGATACAAGTAGATAGTTTTTTAATTAATTAGTTTTGATCACATCACCTAAAACAAGCAGTTATATCTGTAATTTCCTGTTTTTTGCGTTCTCTTCGTGGGAGCAGGTTCACTTCGACTGTTCGAGTCACCATGACTGAAAATAACTTTTCCTTGTTTTAAGTGAAAGTGGGTGTGGCTTGTTTGGAACTGAAGAATAAAAAGCGCACCATTTTTTAATCAGGCTTAACATAAAATCTTGTAATGATTTAACAAAATCGACCAATTTTGGGTTGACTACAAGAGCTAAAAAATAAAATTTCATAAAATAAATATAATTAGTGTTTTAGTGCTACTTTGTTGTAATACTTTGTCACAATTATTTTTTAACATGTTTTCCCAAACATAGTTTTTTTAAATAAGACAGAATATTTGTGATCGCAAAAAGATGTGTATTGAACGTTAAAAACATAATTTAAGTAACTTAAAGTAAATTGTAGGATTCCGTTTAGATTTCTTCCACCATTTTAAAAAGATAATTGAAAGTATTGAAAACCTGTTCTATCTGCTCCTACAGTAGCCCCATGGCTTCTTTGGTGCTGACTGGCAGCTCCCAGCTGACTTCTGACAGTAAACATTTAGATATATACATAAATTTTGACTGTCAGAAGTAACAGTTGCTAAATACATGTTTTTGCAGGTCATTTGGTTCGGCGTAGGAATACATAATTTGGTCTGGTAACTTTTTAAAGCCGTCAGCTGTCAGTTGTGAGCTGTCAGTCAGCACCAAAGAAGCCATGGGGCTACTGTAGCTTACGTTAAGCTATCCTCGCCACTGTTCCCAAAACATTACGTAAACAGATCTTTTATTTCATGTACTATAATTTCTCTTTGTGACCACACTAGCAAAATAAAAAACAAAATAATTTTATTAATATACTTTGTTCTTTAAATAAGTCACGAAAAGCTAATTAAACAGTAGTCTTTAAGTAAATATTATTAGACTCGTTTGATAATATTTTTTAATTAACAATAAGATGTTAGTAAGCAAACAGTGGCGTAGTTACGGCAATGCAAAAAATACAAAAAAGGAGCCAGGCCCTTTACGCCCGTGATCAAAAATACCACGGAGAGGCAAGAAGCAATAAACAGACTGGAAAAAAAAAGAGTGTCATGAATTTGTTACTTGTTTATATTTCCCACACCAAAATAATTGCTGAACTTGTCTGATGAAGAAGTAAAGAGTAATGCTCTCAAACTACGACATTGGTATTCTAATGACTCATCAGAAATTTTATATAGATCCATTTGTAGCTCTTTATCAAAACTTAAAAGCAATAAATTGAAAAAAATCAACACTATACGACAGCTCACCGAGTGTTCTTTAATCAAGTTTTCATACATGACTACAGCTATCCTGATATGTGCTCACTTCTTTTTATTTTTTTGACAATTCTTGTTTCGATAGTAATGGCAGAAAGGACATTTTCTAAGTTGAAGATCATCAAGAATTTCCCACGGAACATCGTGGGACAAGATCGCATGCCACAGCTAGCCCTCCTCAACATAGAAGTAGAGACAGTAAGATAAATTGACGTTTCAATCCTGATTGAGGTTTTACTTCTATCAAATTGAGGAAGAAGAAATTTTAAACACATAAGTTTAAAAAAATTACTTTATTTTCGTGTTTATACTTTATGCTGGCCCCTATATTATTCTGTAAATATATGTATTTCAGAAACATGCATTTTTATTTTAGTATTATATTTTATTTGACCTGGAGGGGGCGGGGGTCTAATGTTAACCTTCGCAACCAGATCTTACGTCACTATAAGCAAATAATAATTATTTCCAAATAGGTTGACATTAGTCAGTTTTAGTCGATGTTTGCAATAAAGAACCCTCTGCTAGCTATCAGCTACCACCCTTCCAACCATGGTTTCCCTATACTTACTAACCTACGCGTCCACACCATCCTCTCAGAACATTCCATAATATATTCCTATTCTCAGGAATGTACGCTTTCTCTAGTTCAACAGATGCACGATACACTTTCTTCCTTACTGCCACACATTTCTCATTAGTTGTTGCAATACATATATCTGGTCCATGCGATCTCTACTTATTGAAGAAAAAAACTTTGTGACAATGTAAGACCATTTTTACAATTATTTATGAATTAATGGTTTTTGATTAAAATGTAATTTCTTCAAGACTAAGCAAATAAAACATAATACCTCTACCTGAGAAATCCTACCTATAGCCTACGTGCTGTGATGTCACAGGAAGTGACATCGTGCCGGGAAGGAGGAGGGGCTGGGGGGTGTCACCCCCATATGTTGGTTAAAAGCTTGAAAGTTGGGAATTTTGTGAAAGTTGAGATCTGGATTTGGGAAGGTCTAGTCTTATTCTGTACCCCATTAAGCTACTATCACACGACACTTGCTTGAACTAGAAATCAAGTGTGATAGCTAGCGCCTAAATATCTGTATACTAGTTAGTACAATAGAAATGGGACTAGAGTATTCACACGCTGCTAGTTTGGTACCATACTACTATATATATTGATGGCTACCTAATATCTATCAAATAGATATAGACTATGCTCATTGAGTTGGTGTCCTTATAATGCTTTTTGTATGTTGTTTAATTAAATTATATTGTTCTAACTTATCCTCTGTTCTCATTACTAATTAACATGTTTGTTTGTGCGCCGTCCTCTCTATTAGGTTTAATATTTAAACACACAGCCCCTTTATTTATCAATGAAGGAAGAGAGAAGGTGGGCGGTGCAATAATAATAATAATAATGATAATTAAGTAAGAGTACATTAAACACAAGATTAAGGAGTGTTTTTTTTTTCATTCTTTAAAATGTTCACATCTGGGGTACATTTCTAAATTCGTTATTTAGTGTTCGATTTGTATGTAATTTCGTAGAACCATGTTGCTTAGCATGCTATTATTATTATTAGCACCGCGTCTTACTATCCGTTCGGATTATACGCTCTTACACTAATGTGTAATGATAGGGTGATTATGAGATGAAATGAAGGACCTACAGTTTAACGTGGAATCCGAACCATGGTGGAGGCCTGGCATTCCCCACATTCACAAGATAACTTGTCAGAGGTGAAGGAAGGGTTTGGAAATAAGATAAATCTGTGCCGGGACCGAGGACTTAGCATGCTGATTTCGAATTTGCCATAAGTTATTTAATAAAATGTCAGGGGAAGCCCATTCACCCTCACGCGCTAAATTACAATTTGTTATGAATAGTTTATTGAAGTACCAGTATTTAACATTTTAGGACAACATCCATGAGAATATGAAGCAGGACATTGGTAGACATGTATAAAAATACTGTAGAAATATAAATAAATTTCATTTTTTATTGTTTTATTTTACAGTTGAAAATGTTTTTATACAAACATGACCAAATTGCTAAGTTTTTGATAAAATGAAGAGCAGTTCTACATCTTCGGGAGCTTACTAGTTACATATTGATTCCAACTGTGTTATAACAAAGCAGCGGTTTCCACGACCTTGTTACTGCTTAGGTTCCTTTTGGTTATTCCATTCTGATAGCTTCTTGCTGACTTGTTTACTGTGGCATTCTAGTAATGCTGCTAGCAAAATATAAAATCATCCTCCAACTCCGGGCTTTTTGATTATATTTTACTACTGGGTTTAATGTCACGCTCTTTTGGTTTGGTTTGTTGGTGAAGGTGAAGAAAGGATTTTAATTCTGGCCAGGGGTAGTTTATCCTAATATTCCTCCAAGCAAATAAGTGTACATTTCCCCTGAATTTTACCTATCCCATTGATGTAGCTAACTGTAGATAGTCCGGGCTGGTAGTAATATACAGTGAAAAAAACTTAATACGTAACTAGGATTTGAACACTTTTAAGTTATCAAAGGGTCGCTATGGCTGCAGAGAGAAAAGTTGTGGTCGTAAACTATAAAATGTTGGAAACCGCTTTAGTAAAATAAGTTTAATTTTTTAATCTAATTTACACAATTTGAACAATATCTGCAAATCTAAATAAATATATTTAAGCTCAATTGAATATTTAGCTCAGATGCAGGTAAACTGAAAACAATAATAATTCAAGTTGCATTGAAAAAACCCTGTAGCTTTAAAAATCCAGTATGAACAAATAAACAAGGCTGTCACCAGGGGAGGGGAAGGGGTGCTCAAACCTGGCCCAGAATTGTATGAACAAAATGGCTTTATTTATGATTCAAACAATATAAAAATTAAAATACAAGTACAAATTAGGGGGTTGTGCTACCATAAAAAGCACTTCAGAGAGCTTCTAAAGGTGTTTAATATCTAGAATTCTTTTTAACCTTTGGCAGTTAGGGGATTATTTTGCAATAAAAATACATTTCAGAGAGCTTCTAAAGGTGTTTGATATTTAGAATTCTTTTTAACCTTTGGCAGTTAGGGGATTATTTTGCAATAAAAATACATTTCAGAGAGCTTCTGTAACCTTGTCACAACGAAACATGGGATGATTGTAACGCTCACCTAATGCTGTCCCGGTTGACTCGCAATGGAATCGACTTCATAACACAAGACGCCACCTTCAACGCGCGCTAAAACCGACTGAGCTGGCGCTCGCCGTGGGCGGGGCGGAGAGCCCCCCCCACCTTTCCCCTTCATCGGACGAAAAGACAAGTGAACATCGCCGTGCGCTTTCAACGAGAGCCTTGTGGAATATTATGGAACCTTCTACAGGCTATGCTGTGCTTGTGGCTTGTTACTCCAGGGCTCTGTGGACGCTTCTAGATAATACCCCCCCTTATCCGTCCACTCTGAGAGCATATGATCACTTCAGGGTATAAAAGTGTTGTGGTGCGATGTGTTGGCACGCATTATACTCAGGGCTTTTAGGAGGTAAGAGTCTTACTTCATAAGTGGGCTCGTCATTATTAATCAATATTCTCTTTGGCTTAAAATCTTATTTATATCTTCCAAATTCAAATGTTTCGGACTTCATATAAATTTGTAGATATTTATATTCTTTATTTATTTAACGAATAGTCATGACTGCGGGGTATTGGTAGTCGTCTTCACGACTATGGCAATTAAAGGGGGAACCCATCTGGTTCTCGTGTTTGTATTTCGGATCTCCGCTTCGCGGAATATTCGCACTCTGGTGCAATTTTTTCTTGGAGGCCATATATAATAGGAGGTTATGTTTATGTTCTTTCTGCATAAACAAAAAA
>CABFVZ010000878.1:191513-228968 GCA_902151445.1 Timema monikensis
AAACGAATACTACGATACATTCAAGGAACACTTGAAGTTGGTCTCTTCTTTCCGAAGAACTGTGATGTCGCCTTACGGGCCTACATTGATGTGAACTGGGCCAATGACAGCAATGATCGTAAATCTACATCTGGGTACTTATTTCAAGTTTATGGTGCCACTGTTGGTTGGACTACACGTAAGCAGACTACAGTTGCCCTTAGCTCGACGGAGTCAGAGTTTGTCTCCCTGTCAACCGCCACATCCGACCTACTCTGGTTGAGAAGACTGATCCAGGACCTTGGGATCACTCTAGAACCCACCAAGGTGTACAAGGACAACCAGTCCTGCAAAAGATGTTTGGATAAATGGGAACATCGAAGACTAAAGCATAATGATGTCAAATACAACTTTGTTCGTGATTTGTATTTAAGTGGTGTTATTGATGTGATTTATTTGGAAACAAATGAACAATGTGCTGATATTCTTACAAAGAGTTTGGTTGGAAACAAGTTTGAGTACTTTTGTAATTATATTGGTTTAATCAAATGTTGATTCACTAGTCTATTTGCATGTATTTAAGGGTACATGTAAGATTTTTGCCTAATTTTGTGGTTGTAGTTGAATTGAGGAGTGTTAAAATATGCAATTCTATGCAGGGATATTCTAGTTTAGGTTGGTACCATAGTTAAATGTGTCGTTCGTTTTTTTATCTAATCTGTGTCCATGCTTATAAACCTGTGTAACAATTGAGTCATGTTCTTAGTTAAAGCATGTACTGTTAATTCTAAAACCCATTAATTTTTCTATAAACTTGTGTACTCTGACAAATTATTAGCTAATGAAAAGACATATTTATTATATAAAATGCAAATTTTTTATTCATTTAAATCACTTTTAGAATGTAAAAACATATGGCATCTTCTCTCATATAACAATACAAATTCTGGTTCTTCACATTTTCTTTCTAAACGTTCCACACATTCACATTCAATGGTAAAACATTTTCAACTAAGTTATGATAAATAACTTGATGAAGTCTGGAATGTCGAGTTGACCTGCTCAGGTATTTCATGAAGGTTAAAGTGTTATCACAGGGAACATATTTTGACCACACTATAAACTAAATGCAACATATTATGTCAACCAGCTTTCACTGCAGGTCACGAAGAAAAATAATTGGTCAATTTAACTTTATTGAGACTGTACCTCCATGAAATATGATGCAATGTTTTATTTAATGGAGTGTTTGAAAGATTAACTTAAGTTTGGTCAACTCGCTTCACAAAATTAACAAATACTTGTAAAAGTACATATCTACCAAATATGGTTAATAACATACATAGTCAGTTGTAGGTAACACACTTTATACACAGTTTAAGGCGGCTGTGCCCAGTAAGGGGAGTTTTACAAAGATTTTCACTACATTTGAGGTATTTAACGTGCACTTTATGAACCTAATGATTATATCAGCACACGAAAATTTCTATGAGCAAGATCGAAAGGGCTTACTAATCTTGCCGGGAAAGGAATTTTCACGTAACTTCCAGGATTCTTTTACATGCCACAATCAAAATGGAATCGACAGCTTTATTTCCGCTCTGAAGGAAGTTGTGCTATGGATTTTTATGGTTCAAGAAAAATCCGTCGACATTGGTTGGGTTTGAACCCACAAACATCGGAACTTGAGGCGAGCACTTTACCTTAAGACCACTGAAGTCGACAACACAGTTATAAATGGTTTTGTCATGACATATTCTTCTACCCGCACTTGAATGCTCATTAACTGACCTTACTGTGAGGTGTGGGACTTACAGAAAAAAATTTATCAAAGTATGTCAATAGATAGTTTAAAAAAAAGGACATATACATACATACATACATAAATAGGAGCACAAGTTTATTATAAAAATAAATGTTGGAAATTAATAAATTGTTTTGGATCTTTATAAAAAAAACTAAAATTCCTCCATAGATCTCATATTTGGATCAATTAGTTTGTTTATTTCCAGGCACTTAAAGGATCGCCATTCTAGTGGCCCCCCTAGCTCTGCGATAATGTCCCAAAGATGGACAAGAGAAAACTTTGAAACATGCTACAGCTGGACACAATTTAATCACAAAAAATTATTTTTAGTTCAAATGCACAAATGACTTATGAATTTAAACTGCTGGCAGATCTTCTATGTGAATTACATTCTATATCCTATTAGTCAAGTGGTTTGAGAATCACATTCTATTAGAGTTATACATATTTAGAATAAGGTACAGGAAAGGTGTATAGAAAACATATAAAAGGGAACGCTGCCTCTTGAGGAAAATTGATCGTTAACGCCCAATCAGACCAAGGTTTCATTTTATTAGAACTCGTCAGGGGGGAGAGTGAACGCGCAACGCAACTTCCTAAAAGAAGACACCAAAAATTACAAAAGGGAGAAAGAGCATATCGGTAAAGAATGATAGGACACTTAACTAGGAACAAATAACAAAAAAGACAAACATAGGAAATAGATCTTGGATGCAAATATATATAGTATAAATCTTTAAGAAAAACATTCTTTTGTTTTTTGAGGTATTTTACTATACATATTTGGAAGAAAGTACAGGAAAGGTGGATGGGAAACATATAAGAGCGAACAAATACAATATGATGACCAGTGGCAGCAATGTAAATTATGAAATGTGTTTTTTTCATTGTAAAGGCCATTTTGTGTTTGTTCCCTTTTATATGTTTTCCATCCACCTTTCCTGCACATTCTTCCAAATATGTATAGTAAAATATCCCAAAAAGAAAAAAATAAGTTTTCCTCAAAGAGATATATTCTAAAAGAATTTTTAGTCAAATAGTTTGACAGAATTTTGGGCCATTGACCACCTCACTTTTAAACATTCTAACAGAATTGTTAGTCAAGTGGTTTGGTTTTTTTAAAAGAGAATTTCCTCTAATAAGTCTAAATTTGCAGTTATTTTAAAGAATATTGTATTTTATCAAATATAATTTGTTAGCCCTGTACATTTTGTTTGAAACAGGCATAGCTGTAGTTGTAAAATTTTATTATTTTATTAGTAAAAATATTATAAATTCAAAAGAAATAACTTAAAAGTCCTTTCTTTTAAAATGTTTCCCTTTTACCACAGGTAGGGGTCAGTCGTTCATAGATTTACTCATCACTTAAATTATTTCAAAAGTCTAGGGTTAACAAACATAAACATTACACACACTTCAACAATTCAACATTAATTCATGATAGACACAAAAACTTGTCAACATATAAAATGTACACAAATAAAAATTAAAACTCTTAGGAAATATTCAGATACAGTTTCAACAAGTAACAAAGTTTGTAAGTTGACTCTATGGTAGGTAATACATTTGGTTTTTATCTAGTTATGGCACTATCTCTCAGACTAGCACAACTGATTGCTACAGCAATGTTCAAATAGAAGTTTGACAATGTTGTGTCAGAATGTCGCAGGCGTTTTGTCAATAGTCTTATTAAAGGTGTACAGTGCACACTTCCAATAAAGTGCAGTCATTTAATACTTTATTATAGGCGTGTTTAAAACTTCGACTTGGCTAGAAAAAAAAACCCGTTTCAACTTAACTTAAAAAAAAATCACGTTTGAACTCTTACGAAGGAAGCTTTGCCAATGAAAATATTGACAGGTAAAATATTCAATTTGAGTTCAATTAATGTCATTTTTAGTTCTTATGTACATTAAAATTATAATTCTTATGGAAAAATCTAAAGTAAATTAAGCAAATGTTGTGGTAGCAACTTATCAGATTAAAAATAATAATTGTCAAATAAAACCTTTTCAAAGTGATTTTAGCGCATAAAATTATATAAATAAGCACAATTTGACATGTTTTCAAGCATAAAACCTTTGAACTTTGATCCAGATTCAAGTATATTTCATATATTCATTTTAAGTTTACTTGCTTTGGTTGCCACATGGTCTAATGCGCTGCTGAAGACTGAGAGATTGGGGTTTGATTCTTGTCAGATGATGTTTCCCAAACTCCCTCCACACAAATGTAGGTACACTTCCTCTTAATTCAACCTTTGTAATCCCTAACACATCAGTGTAAATAGAACATGGACATATGACCAGAAAGTGTAGTAAGATGCAATGTTAAAAAACAAACACCACAAGGTCTAACTAATCGAGTGACCCATTTCGACTCTCATTATGGACCTATTCTAGTAAATCAGACCCGCCTCGGTGGTGTAGTTGGCTAACGCGCTTGTCGTGTTGAGCTCGACTGCTGATGACGGGGAGATCGAGGTACGAATCTAGGTCGGGTGAACTTGGGGTGGTTTTTCCTAAATGGTTTTCCACTCTCCTTCCACGCAAATGCGGGTTCACTTCCTCTAATTCAACCTTCCCAATTCCTAATCCATTAGCGTAATTAGTACTTAAAGTGTATAACCCGAACGGGTAGTAAGACGCGGTGCTAAATATTATTATTAGTAAATCAGGGTTTGAAAATAATATTATTATTAATTTGGCCCTCCTTTTTTTACAAATCATAAACGCAGGTGATGTTAAAAAGGAGAGTATTGCCACAACGCCTGCGAGAGCGACCATCTTGTCAGTTGTACCAACAAACAGGAACTGGGATATAACATATGGTCTGGGCACTAACAATACACAAATACTAAATACAAAAGTGGACAAAAAACTCATTGTTAAAAAGGTACAAATTGGTTGATGACACATTTGAAATATAAAATTAGCTATCACCGGCTAAGTTCCACAGACACGGCATCCTTCCGGTTCCAAAAAAGCACCTTGGTAGTTGTCTTAACTGCTCGTCTCTCCTCGAATATTAAATTGTTTGCCAAAGGCTTATGCCTATTTTCAACTCCAGGAAGACACTGCTAACAATCTGGAAACAAAACACTGTATTGGTTGTCATGGCTGTAACGGTGTGTGACTAGTACAAACTACAATGTAATCAGATCCTAGGCCAATAAATGCTCGAGTAAAAACGTGCAGATGTTGCCAGTGACAGTCTAGTTACTAGTTACCTCCCAGTGACAGTCTAGTTGCTAGTTACCTCCCAGTGACAGTCTAGTTGCTAGTTACCTCCCAGTGACAGTCTAGTTGCTAGTTACCTCCCAGTGACAGTCTAGTTGTAAGTTACATGTGAGTGATATTCTAGTTGTTAGTTAACTCTAGGGCTGTGCCGATTCCGATACTCGATACCTTCTATACCCATGGTCATGACTGGTATCGTAATAATCAATATTATGCGCTAACAATCTCAATACCACTCTTTAGTATGCAACACGATTGACTCCTCAAATGTTTTATTTTTATAAGTAGTGGAAAAAGGGAGAAACAATAATAATCGGAATAACGCCAGTGGCTGGACATTAGTTACTCGTTGTAGTTTTGCTTTGTCCTATTATTCTCTTCGCTCAGCTCTAAGCTCAATATAAACATGGCATTCCTTTGTAGCTTATCAACACGGTCACTGTCGACACAAGTTCGATTTTCCTCAGCGCTTTGGCAAGGGAGTGGTGAGTAGATGAATCAGCCAGTCGCAGCTGCATAGTTTTTAGTAGTTATACTGATTATTATTCGAATGATTTAGCATAATCCATATTAAATATTCATTTTTAGTCCTATGCGGGAAGGACATTTTGTCTTCAGGAAATTTTCTGACAGGAAGTAACGATTTCCCATGGGAACGAGAATGAAAACGGGATCAAATTTAAAAATAATTTTTCACTTTAGGATTTTTTATATATATATATATATATATTTTTTTTTTTCAAATTTGTAAGTTTAGTCTAAGTTTTGCCTTCCCAATCATGCCAATAAAAATAAATAAATAATAATTTGATATTATCAAAAGAGTTAATTGTAATAGTAGTAGTAGATGTCAAAAATAGTTTGAATAGTCAGGAAAAGGGACAAACACACTGACTGATTCGGCTGCAGTAATATTGGTATGAACAATAAATTTATCTTCTGTAAAAAAATAAAAATTATACATCCTCAGTATTTGTTTATCAATTTATTTTTTAATTGTAAGTTTTCTAAGTTAAAAGTAAACTAAAACTAAACTAAACAAGTGGTGAATAATATAAATAAAAAAACTAGTTTTAATGCAACTATTATAATTGTGTATTACATTTGGTATAAATATCAATAATTACTATGAATATTTTTTTAAGATTGACTAAAATAGTTCTTAAACAAAAAAATTCATGGTATGAATTTTAATAAATACTAACAAAGAAAAATATCAAACTATTCAAACTGATCTGAATAAATAAAATCGAGCTAAAATCTTGTCCTTTAGAAAAACAAAAATATTTCTCAACTGAACCAGTGTGTCTGGTTACCTTTAATGTTTTAGTAACTAAAGTTGTTGCGCTGTTGGACTTAAAATTTCATCATTATTTTACATTAATTAATATTTTTTTCTAGCTTAAATCTATTCAGGGGTATATATTTAATTTCCTTTAGTGTGATTATGTTATTTAATGGTACTATTTTGTTTTGTAAGGAGTTACAAAATAAAAGCGACTGAAGTTTCGAGTGTCCATCTACTATACAGAAGATATGGTTAGTTTGGATTTAATAAATTAATAATATTTTGAAAGAAAATTGAGTAAAAACATGACTTTGATAGCCGATCCTTAATTATTATATATATTTTTTTAATTCTCCCAAAAAATCCTGGGAAATATCTTTTTCCCACTCTAATTTTAAGAACATCCATTTTACCAAATTTTTTTCTCAAAGTTTGGGATCCTGCATAGCCCTATGATTTTTTGTTTATTGACTTTAAATATTGTAAGCATTGTCACCTTTGAATTCAATAATCTTAAAAACAAAAAAATTTAAAATTTATAAAACATAAAAGCTTAACAGTTTTTTTGAAAACAACTTGAGTTAAAAATTTTCAAAGTTTTTTTTTAGTCCATCGCAAGTATTGTATGTCATATCATTTATAACTTTCAAGGTTATTTCCGACTATTATTTTTTAGTTGGTTTATTTTCTTGACAAATATTTATAATATTTAATATGTTAAATAAATATGCTAACGTATAAATTAAAAAAACTTACTTTCAAGATCTTTTATTTCTTAATAAGTAGTAACAATTTTCTTATTTAAGGCCTACTAATCATTATAAATGTTATTTTCGTCTGGTTGCTTCTAGTTATAATTTGTTTAGAGAGCCTAATTGACTAGTTTTCATATTTTGACACATGGAACCAAATTAAAACATTTTTCTTTTGACCTAATTTCTAACTTACAAAATGAGGATTTATTTAATTTCATGTTGAATGGTATCGAATTGAGAAAAGTAGGTATCGACCCACAACACATTACTTCCCAATGATAGTCTAGTTGCTAGTTACCTGCCAGTGATAGTATTGTTGATAAATAACTGCAAGTGATAATCTAGTTGCTATTAACCTGTCAGTGATAATCTAGATGCTAGTTTACCTGTGAGTGATAATCTAATTTCTAGTTACCTGCAAGTGATAGTCTAGTTGCTAGTTACCTGTGAGTGATAATCTAGTTGCTAGTTACCTGCCAGTGATAGTCTAGTTGTTAATTACCTGCAAGTGATAATCTAGTTGCTAGTTACCCGCGAGTGATAATCTAGTTGCTAGTTACCTGCGAGTGATAATCTAGTTGCTATTAACCTGCCAGTGATAATCTAGATGCTAGTTTACCTGTGAGTGATAATCTAATTTCTAGTTACCTGCAAGTGATAGTCTAGTTGCTAGTTACCTGCCAGTGATAGTATTGTTGATAAATAACTGCAAGTGATAATCTAGTTGCTATTAACCTGCCAGTGATAATCTAGATGCTAGTTTACCTGTGAGTGATAATCTAATTTCTAGTTACCTGCAATTAAACTGTAGGTCCTCCATTTCATCTCACAATCACCCTACCCATTACACATTAGCGTAAGTGCGTACAACCCGAACGGGTAGTAAGAAGCGGTGCTAATAATAATAATAATAATATAGTTTCTAGTTACTTGCCAGTGATAATTCAGTCTTTAGTCATCTGCCAGTAGTGATTGGCAGAATCGAGTAAAAGTAGTTGGACCGTGGTATTCTTTTATTTGCTCTTTTTCTTTATCTTCAGGTATAAGAGACCTTACTAGATATTATATTTACTGTGTTATTTTAATACAAAACCTTTTCTCCCATAAAGCTCAGTTTTGAGTCTTAGATGCTTTGTTTCGTGAAACTTAACCTTGATGGTTAAACTGTTTCACACATCATTTCAATACAAAACTCGAAGATGTACAGCCCAAAATCAAAGATCAAGCTAAAAAGTATTGGAATCACGTTTCCGATTCTTTTTAAAAGTAGTGGGTCCAAGCTATTCAATTCTTTTTACTCAGCGATCCTATCCCCACACTCGCAAATAACAAAACACGGAGCCAGTTTACTTAATAAATAGCATCATAGTGAACAAAATAAATAAAAAATAACTAACTTACGTTTAAAAAAGGGGATTAAAACATATCTTCATTGATGAACCTCTTAAAATTTGAACAGTATGTTTATAACATGACTCCATTTGATATTAGATCTCGAGTTTGATTCCTGTATATCTAAATTAGTTTGTTCTATTATAATCACTGTCTAGTTCACTTAACATACTACCTACCTATTTATATAATAATAAAAATAATACTTCAATAGTAGAAAATTTATCACAAACGACTCAATATAATTCTGGCTAGATGGATGATAAAGAATGTCAACTTTTTTTTATAAATAAAACTAATATTTGGAACTAAGAAACAATAACTAAAATATTTAATTATAGAATAGGCACAACTATTCCCATGCATATTATTTATTATATTATATATGTTCAATATATACAGTATGTATGTACTATGTACTGTATATTTATATATACACACACACACAAATGTAAAAAAAAAAATATATATATTTTATTAAGAAATACATTACTATTTTTTCTATTATGAGAACCTCCTTAAAACGCATAGCTTTGTAATGACTGCACAATGGTCAAGCAACATAAAAGCTGAAGCTATGAGGAGGGAGATCAGTGAAAACAGGAAGAGCTTATCTTATTAGTGTCGAATTCTTTTGAAAGGTTCATTGAGCACATGTTTCACGACCCTCTGTACTTGAGTAATAAAGTTAAACCGATTGTTATTGGTAATGTATTCGAAAGTATGTTTCCCTCTAAAGTACTTGACTACTTTTACTAGAGTACTCGATTCTTGTAAAATAGAATCGAGTAATTACTTGATTCTGCCCATCACTACCTGCCAGTGATAATCTAGTATTTAGTTACCTGGGAATAATAATCTAGTATTTAGTTACCTGGGAATGATAATATAGTTTTTAGTTACCTGGGAATGATAATCTAGTTTCTAGTTACCTGGGAATGATAATCTAGTTTCTAGTTACCTGTCAGTGATCGTCTAGTTGCTAGTTACCCACGAGTTATAATTTAGTTGCTAGCTACCCGCCAGTGATAGTCAAGTTACTAGTCAACTGCAAGTGATAATCTAGTTGCTAGTTACCTGCCAGTGATAGTATAGTTACTAGTTACCTGTCCATCCTGCCAGTGATATTGTTAACAGTGCAGATCTGAGATTTAGGGTCTGGGGCCAGTGAACTCCACACAGTCCCTTCGCAAGGCTCCAAGATCACCCCCTCACACAGGCTGGTCTGTCTGGTTGATGCTGCACATGATTCGACCACCTTGTAGAATCTGCACATAAACGCACCTCTCAGTGGGACTTCCGATGGAACGCAGATTTGGTTTCAACACAGTAGAAAGCAATGTTACTTTGTATGACTATATAAATGCCTACCCGTTAGTTAAGCTGTCAATCCATTTTTGCAGGTCCACTCCAAACCTCTTGGAGTTGGCTGTTGCCTTTCTTCTGAGAGCGAGCTTTTCCCCAGCAGAGGCCATGAACCTCTCATAGTCGACCCCCTCTGGAGCGACAAATGATTGGGCTGGTCCATTGTGCAAGAACCTGAATAAGTTGACAGTGTGAAGAGAGAACTGGGGCAGAATCTAGTATGCTACTGTATATATGGCAAAGTCTATCATACCGCTGTACATGTGACAGAATCTAGCACACTACTGTAGATGTTATATTCTAGCGTGCTACAAGTCAGCCAACTCACGTGCTCTGATGCTGTGAGATATCTACTCCTGACACCAACTGCAGAGGAATTACTAGGAATTGGGTTCTGGCCACCAGGGAGCTATTCAATACCATCTTCACCTCCCATACACCCGGGAGAAGTGGCTCCCTAAGAGACGGCTTTACATGGTTCACCTGTAGGGTAGATAGACAATATATACAGGGTGGTTAACTAGGTGTAGAGTCGTAGCAACTGTACCGAGTCTATCGCCTAAAAGGTCTCTTACAGTGCTGGCATCTTCCACGTGAACCTCAGACACTTCAGCCAGCTGACCCGCAGGGTCCACCCAGAGCACGGTGAGGTTCAAAGAGGGGACAGCTGCCCCGGCGGGGCCCTCGCTCAACTGGAACACTAGCACTGGCTCAGAAAAGGGTCCCAAAGACTGCAGGTTGTTACGAGAGACCTGCTCCTTCTGGTCATAATCTGAACTAACATAGAGGGTCTGGAACACAAAACATCATTTGGCATTTAAATTACATAGTTTGAGAAATCTTGGGTTATGATCAATTATGCTACACATTTGTTAATCTCCCTAATAGGCGACTTAGCTTAACATTATTTTTTTTAAATTGGGACATTCAGTATTTGGGGCTTAAAATATCACATAAAGAACCAAGTTATATTTGTAAGAAGGTACAGGAAAGGTGGAAACATATAAAAGGGAACAAACACAATATGGCTTCGAAAATGAAAAGAAGAACACTTCACATTGTCGTGACTGAACAAAGATGTAATGGCCACCTCTTTAAGAAAATTGATCATTACCACCCAATCCCCTGACTTAAGTTTCATTATATCAGAACTCATCAGGAGGGAGTGGGAAACATGCAGCTCAAATTTCTAAGAGAGAAAACCAAGATAACACAAAAGAGAGAAAAAGAAATTGCTAAATAATGATAGGACCTTTGGATAGTAACATGCAAAGGGTAATCATAAAGGGCATACACAGATAAAGGAAATTGTATGTGAATATACATATCTAAGGAAAACCTATTTTCAAAGAACTAAGCTACATTTATGAGAGCTGGTATGTCTGTCTGGGGTGTACAACCATAGTATTAAATTATCAACATGACTGATACATTAAATTATCAACATGATTGGCCCTATTTATCGTGTCCTAAGGATTTTGATTCCTACAAAGGACAGACAGCAAGATTGCGAACCTGGGTTCTATTCTCAACTAAACAGTTTTCAAGTGGATTTTCCCCCCATTTATTAGTTTCCAGCCTGGGTCAGTTTTTTATTCAAGCCATGTATTTTCCACTACCAGCTTTCTAGGCCTGTCATAGCTTCATAATATGTTATTATTATTATTAGCACCGCGTCTTACTACCCGTTCGGGTTATACGCACTTACGCTAATGTGTAATGAGAGGGTGATTGTGAGATGAAATGAAGGACCTACAGTTTAACGTGGAATCCAAACCACGGTGGCAGCCTGGCATTCCCCACATTCACAAGATGTCTTGTCAGAGGTGAAGGAAGGGTTTAGTAATCAGATAAATCTGTACCGGGACCGAGGATTCATAATATGCTTTATAATCTAAAGTAAGATTAGGAAAGACACAACATTCAGTCTCTGGCTGTTAATTTATCACTGTGAAAGGATAAACCCACATTTCACCAAAGAATATGTTTTCGGCGATGCAGGGAATCGAACCCGGGGCCCTGAGTTCAATAGGCAAACACACTATCGATGCTCAAGGAGATTGAAGACCCCAGAGTTTTTCCTTCTGTTTTCAAATAGTTTCCATAATTGGTTAGGATTGTCTGCAAACTTCTACCTTCAGCGTTTTGACCGGCCCATTCATTTTCAGGCCCCCCAAGAATTGCTGCGGGCGAACCCAGGTCTCCAGTATAACAACATCCGAGGATCCCCCCACAGACACTTCATAGAGAATCAAGGAACCCTGGAATCATAACAAGAGTGTACAGTGGTTAGGAGGTTCAAGACACCAACAACACAAATTTTGAACTACCAAAACATTTCAGAGTTGAGAACATTATCTTACATCTGTGTCATTTAAACTTGTTGTTTTGCCCCAGTGTAATCTTGGTGCATCTGACTACATGATCACTACTCGCAAACCTTGTATGAGTCCTGATGATGGTAGGAGGTGACTTCTATCAGTCTGGAGGGGGTAACAGAACACGCGTCAGAGCTGAGGAGCTTGGAGGCCAGTCGTAGTAGACTGTGAGTCAGTGTCACTAGGGAGTCATCAGGAGGAGGACTAAGGTCAGCATGATGGTACACACTCTGCCAGTAGCTCGCCACATTTGGCACCCCTGCACCAGTAACAACAATCACAAATGTACGACTGTCTAGAAGGGTGCTTTTAATATAAAGCTAGTAAC
Source organism: Timema monikensis (assembly GCA_902151445.1). Taxonomy (NCBI): domain Eukaryota; kingdom Metazoa; phylum Arthropoda; class Insecta; order Phasmatodea; family Timematidae; genus Timema; species Timema monikensis. The sequence continues at coordinate 204,045 of CABFVZ010000878.1, forward strand.
CATTTTTAAATGTTGAGACATATAAATTATAAATACAATTTTATCTTAGTTTGTTATATAGTAATTAAGGATGGAACCTTTTAATATTTAGAAATATTTAAGGTAAGAAGATTTTAAAAAATAATCTAGATTAAAAGAAAATTCAAATTTAGAATGGGAATTTGTTTAAGAAATTTAATATTGCTTATCAGTGGTTTTGTTTAATAAAACAATATTAGAACAAACTTAACCAACTAGACGCCAGACCAATAATATTAACACTTATTTGAACACATTAATAAAAAAATGTTACGATTTTGTTTTTGTTTATATTTTATATTATTCTATTATATTTCTATTTCTTCTTATGTTCATAGATTTTTACAAAATTTGGATTTGGGATTTCGAATGTAAAATAAAGATCAGGATTCGTAAAAACAGTGTATTTGAACCATTAATTAGAATATTTTCCTAATTTTATATTCAATGTTATATTTTCACCCTTTTCTATAAATTCGTGACAAAAGAATTAATATATAATAATTCTTCCCTTAGGATTACTGTACAATTGGCTTTTTCATGAATAATTGAAAGAACAAAAAATATCAATAAAACATTATGCTCCTTGTTTCGTAGTTGTGGCAACAATAGCTATTATAGTGGATGAAATAATAAATTTAAGAAGTATTGTATAATAAGACAGTGTAGAAACACCGTACAAAAATGTAAAGTTAGGTTAGGCCTGGATAGAAAAACAGAATTCTTTCTTCATTTGCTCTCTTCTTGAAGAGAGAAGTGTATTTTTCTATCCAGGCCTAACCTAGCTATCCTTTCTTCACTATCAACTACTTTACATCATTGTACAGTGTTTCTACACCGTCTTATTATACATTTCCAAGCCATTAGGTACTAATTAAAATTAAAAAGTGTTATATTCACAACTGTATCATCTTATAACTGGCCACTATTAATAGAAACCAATGGTTTTTTTTAAACTTAAAGAAAGAACCATTCATACAAAATACTAGTTTCAAAAATCTCTTGTATGAGAACATCAAAACAGTTATTTTCATAAGTTTGTATTTTGATAATGTGAAAACACTTAAAAGAAAAGTAATAGTTGTTTGTTGTGAAAATGTTGACTGCCAAAAGTGACAGCAACTCAACATCAGGTCTTATGAATGGATAATGAGAGTAGATCTAGTAACTATGTGGCTGGCTGTCACTTACCTACATTACAACACAGGATGTAACAGTCTACACAGTTTACAATCTTCTGTTTCATATTTTTTGTTAATTGCTCCAAGCTCTGCCTGTTTTTCGGGCCTGTACAAACCTCACATATAACATATTTTAAGAGTATTAAGTGCGACATACCTGGGGGGTAGAGTCCATAAAGCCGTTCTTCCAACTGATGAATGACTGCCTGGTTGACTATAGGCTCAAACTTCCGAGCAAAGAACAACTGACGACCTTCCGTGCCCTGAAATAATTCATTAGCACAATGTTTACCTAGTGGTGATGCTATGGACGAGGTCATCCCTAACACAATGTAATACTTTTTTCTGACCAACCCACCCCTCCCCCCACCCACCTACCAAGGTGAGAGAACATTTATGTAAAAGTTTGTTGCAGATATCAACTAGGAATTTTTGACTATCTTCTCTGAACTGAAGTATCTTTATGTCTTTAATTCCTTTCAAAGCTGCTGATTGTGCAAACCCAATATCTACAGTAGGGAATGATTTCAAATGGGATTGTTTCTTTAAATTAACAGCTAACAATTTTTTGGAAGTATTTGCTGAGTTCATTACATCACATTTTACAATTTTGTTCATCAAGTGCTCAAGTAGTTTATTTAGATCAACATAAATGGCAATATAGGTTGATTGCTCTGATATTCGGTGAGAAACTGCTCCACTCAAGTGAAACTAAGAGCATGAATCCCAACTTTGAAATTTGAAATTTCTGGGCAATATCACTATCAGAAATCATTATTTTAAAAAGATCACTACAAGCAGAAAAACTTCCAGCAAAAGAATGTGTCATTACTTGATTAATAGCCCACAATATTTTAGCACGAGAAACTTCATCTTTGACAAGGAAGCTCAGAATAGAACAACTAGGTCTAGTTTCAGGTTTCAAAACTACTTCATGGTCATTAGCACTAAAATGTATATCTTCATGTAGGCCTACAGATGACACTGCGTGTTTGACTGTAGAGACCAAGTCCAATATTTTTTTGCTCTCTCTAGCAGCTTTCACTCTCTCAACATACTTCTTTCCCTTGGCATGAGATTGGATTGAAGATATTCCCATGTTACTTATATCAAAGTTAGTTTTACACAAAGAACAATGGCCTTTACTTTTATCACAATCCACTTTTTGTAACCACAGCCGATCTTTAAACACTGTGCTGTCCAACCAATCATCTTTAAAAGAGGTTTTTCCTCTGAGTTTGCTCATTTCTTCTTAAACACAAAGGTCACAAGATAAGTGGGATCTGCAGAATACTCACACCAGGACAAGCTTAGGAATGGATAGAGGGAGGGAGGAACAGGGGGGGGGGGATGAAGTGAATAACATAATAAATACTGTACTGTGCCATTGTAATGTCAAGGTCAGGCAGGTACACCAATATTTTAAAGTGGTGTTTGAACTTGAGCAGTTACTAGTAACTCATCACTCATAATGGTTACTGCTGGAAAAAAGTTTGGGGGGAGGAGGGGCGGGTAAGGGGGAGTTTGGCTGCTAGTGTAGTTAAAGCAGTTATTTGTCTCTTTCTATAGTATGTAATGAGGGGGGGGGGAGGCCTAGTGTAGAGGCTGAGAATAGAAAGGTCAGCAAGTGAGGCAAACATCCCCACTGCAAGGTCATCTAATTGTGTGGCAAACAAGATAGACCAGAGGGGGAGTAATTGAGGGGTGGTCAAAATAGAACTATCAGTAGTCCAAATAATATCAGGGGTCTCAAAATGCTTAATCCGACATTCCACTCAATGTAAAGAGGCCGAATATTTTTCCAGTATCTGATTCAAAATTCCAGTATATTCCAATATCAAAAATAAAATCAAGTATATTTCCAGTATTGGTAGACACCCTGTGACATGATTAACAAGACAGTTGAAGGTACCTGTAGCCGCGGCCAGTCCTCCATCTTGAAGTCGTTGGGGCTACACCCGCACCAGTCCACCACATGCTTGTATTGACATCTACAGCCCAGTCGACGCTTCCAATTGGTCACATGGAGGTTATTGTCAACATACGTTGTACAGAATTGGGAGTTACGCAGCAGTGTGTGGAAGAAAGACTAAGAGACAAGGGAAGAGAGCATCCGATGATCACAAAGAGAAAGATTGTCACCCACTTTGAATATCTTTTTTTAACACTGTGTCTTACTACCTGTTCAGGTTATACGCATATGTACTAATTATGCTAATGAGTTAAGGATGAGGAAGGTTGAATTTAGAGTAGGTGTATCCACATTTGTGTAGAGGGAGAGTGAAAAACCATTTAGGGAAAACCAACCTCAGTACACTCGACCGGGATGTGAACTTTGGTCTCCATGTCATCGGCAGTTTAGTCTAGTGTGAGAGTGACGCCTAAGAACATGTGGCCACCGAAGCAGGAATCTTGAATATCCTTGGAGCAAATTATTCTCAAACAAAAGGGGAGCTCACTGTTTATCTCCCTCCACAATCAACTTTCTACTGGTTTGTTGTTTCTAGGGTGATAAAACTTATAATTGGTTTAGAAAATATATCAGATCTGAATTAGCTTTGGAGGAAAAAAAAAAAACTGCTATCAATATAAAAATTCGTGAATAAAAATATCAACAGCTAAAATACTCGACATGTTTTGAATTTTGCATTATAAGTTGTTACGTACATTATAAATTATATTATTTGGAAGAAGGTATAGGAAAGGTGGAAAGAAACATGTAGAAGGAATAAACAATTTATGGCTTTTACAATGAAAATAAAAACGCAGTTCACATTTTACATTGCTGCCACTGGCTGTTTCGTGAAGAAAATTGATCGTTACCGCCCAATCTCCTTTTAGGTCTCATTCTATTGGAACTCATCAGAGTGGAGTGTGGTATGCACAACGCAACTTTCTAAAAGAGGAAACCAAAACACACAAAAGGGAGAAAAAGAAAATTTGTAAAAAATGATAGTATACTTAGACAAGAGGAACATGTAAAAGGAATAATATAAAGGTTAAACACATTAAAAATTAATATTCATTATGAAACAAATGTGAAGTGATTGAATTTCTGTTGTGATAGTAGCTAAATATGTCAGCTTAGAATTAAGTACAAAAAAAATTGTGAAATAAAACAGTTTCTAAATGATTATAATGAATAAATTCGTATTAATAAAGGCAATATAAAAATGTTCAAGCACAAAGTAACTATAAATGGTACACAGATACCCATTTTAAATTCAATCTTCAACACAAATTTCACTAACATTCATATTTTATATAATTTGTCATAAGTAAACTATCCTTAAATTAATTTATTTAAAAAATAAACATATGTTGTTAATGATCACATAAAATAGTCCCCCAAATACCCATCTTAAACAAAATCATTAAAGCTATTTTTCAAAATTTCAAATATCAGTGAACTACTATAAAATTACTTTTTTTTAGGAAAACAAATATATATTTATTTGTAATGTTAAAAAAAACTTAATTGGCCTCCATTTAGAACCAAATCGCTAGAAGATTTTTTTAATATTAAAATAAAAAAAAACAGTCATTATAAAACTACCCTTATATGAATTTTCCCCCAAAAAACAAGTATACAATTTTATTTGTCATATCAAACACTCTCCATATCTACAAATATAATCAAATCTTAATGCCATTTTCAAAAAGTTTCAAATTTTCAAAAATCCCTCATAAGTAAGCCACCCTTAAACAAATTTTTGCCCAAAAACCAAGGATTTAAAATTACTTAGGAGGTCAAACACTCCCTCAAGTACAAATAAAATTGTTAAAGAAATTTTTGAAAAATTTGTAACTAAAAAACATCACTTAACAGTCAATTAAAACTACCCTAAATTTAAGGGCTCAGGTCAAAATAAAAAATGTCCTGAGGTATTGCCCTATAAAATCTAGATATCAAGTTTGAACAGAATCCATCAAACCTTTTAAGATCTGTGGCTATGGACAAACAGACAGGGTGACAAAGAAAATCGTAAAATCCACTTTATTTTTTGGGTCCCGAGGCACATGAAACGGAAATATTCTTCATAATCTTGAGGTCAAAAATGCCCACGATTACAATACCTTCTCTTAAGGTTATTTGGAAAAGAGCAATAGGCTAAATCATGATTTAAATTAGGAGGGATAGCCAGCACACTTACCTTGGTGATACTGGAGTAGAAATTGTTTAGATAGAACACTAAAAACACACAAACAAACACATTTTTAAGGACAAGCTTTCACTGTCACAGACAGACTGCAAGGTTGACTATCCTACCAAGAGCATCAGTCTACTCTCTTGACCTGATGAAGCTGTCTGTGACAGTGAAAGCTTGTCCTTAAAAAGTGTGTGTTTTTAGTGTTCTATCTAAACAATTTCTTCTCAAGTATCACCAAGGTAAGTGTGCTGGCTATCCCTCCTAATTTAAACCAATACTTTCTCTTAATATCCAAAATTAAAACATATTTGAACTATGACAATATTCTAGATGTTTGATTCAAGTACACTCTGAAATGAAAATGTGGACTTTGCGCTCCCTGCTGCCCTCCTTATTTATTTATAATAATTGCAGTCTGGTTACGCCGACCCACCTCAGCAGGAAGAAGCGTGTATCTGAATACTGTAATCAGCCCTTGCAACAGTAGGTCCCTAGTGCCATTGACCCCTGCCAGGTAGGTGACAAACGGCCGAGAGAGGGCCACCCAGTCACTGCCTCCGTCCATCTGCACACCCCAGGGCAAGCGCCGGTCCCCGGTGCGCCACATGTGAGCATCACACTCCACGAACGTCTTGTCCAGGCCTTGTTTCTGGACAAAGCGCTGGACTTCCCGACCATGTGACTTGACAAAGTTTCGGCCCTTGTTGGCCGTCAGAAACTCCCCCAATTGGTTGTTGGTTCTGGGCACAAGAGAACAGGTATTGGTGCCTGGGACATACTGATGGTATCTACCACTGCACTATCATAGAGACCACAGGCCAGTGGTGAAGCTTGACCTTGAATGGCCAAACAGTTTTTCAGTCCCTTTTCAGTGGTGGTGGTGGTGGTGGTGGTGGGAGGGGGGAGCAAGCAGCCCAGTGCTCTCAGTCCTTTCCGCCACCTACATCGTGTGATGGTTGTTTGTTTACAAGTCGCCTGCATACATGCATGAGCCCTTTACCTCCTGCGGTGTGCACCCCCCACTACCAACCTGATATCTCACCCTCCAAGTGACATCACCTACTGGCCGGCCTCCACAATCTTTATATCTAGGATAGGGTCAATGAGCCCCCAGAGAAGGGGATCAAGAACTGATGAGTAAAACTGGTCATTAACGCACAAAACAGATCACACTAATAACTCAAATCTGGCTCTCAAAAACTAAACCACAACAATGTTTGATCGAGTGTGGCGAGAGACTAATCTGGGGAATAGCAAGGGAGACCAAAGAAGATAGCAACAAGTGTGTGAGTGAGAGGCGGAGAATGGAACCAAATAAAGGAGGAAGAGTGGTGGACTGATCCAGCCACAAGCTGGAAAGAGTTGATGATGATAATCATGATGAAGGGGAACAAATTGTGTGGTTTGAATTGTTGGAAGATCGAATGTGTGTGGGCAGGACCAAATGACTTGTAGAGTCTGACCATAGTCCTTATAGTTTACTTAGGACTATTTCAAGTGGTGACAATTACTCTCTCTATATGTCACACACAATTGCAAATGATTATAAAGAATAGTGAAAAAAAGAGTTTTAACTATATTTCATCTAATAATATTGATCACATCAGTGCCCAAGGAAAGTGAATTGTAGTCGATATTAAAATAAATCTAAACAAACTGAGACACGCAAAAAATTTGTTTAAATAAGGAAAATGTGCCAATTCACTGGCGTCAGAACCTTATATGTATTAGGGCGGAGGGGGGTTATGGTATTTTTAGATGCTTAGCATCCCAGTTCAGAGAAGGGTCTGGGGTTCTATCCTGACAAATGTTTGAGAATTGGATTCCCTAGAAGCTATTTGGAATTTGTTTTACTAGTCTTATGTTATATTTGGACGGCACAGTTCACCCTTTACGTTGCTACCACTGGACAAAGAGGTAATGACTGCCTCTTGAAGAAAATTGATCGTTACCACTCAATCCCCTGACCTAGGTTTTATTCTATTGGAACTCATCAGGAGGGAGTGTGAAACGTTCAACACAACTTTCTAAAAGAGGATATCAAAAAGCATTAAAGGGAGAAAAAGGAAATTGGTAAAGAAAGAATGATAGGAACATGTAAAAGGTACTAATAACATATAAAGACAAACATTTGGAAGAAGGTACAAACATTTGGAAGAAGGTACAGGAACAACGTTAAAAGCCATATTGTGTTCTTTCCTTTTACTTGTTTCTATCCACCTTTCCTGTACTTTCTTCCAAATATAATAGGAAATAGTATTATAAATTCAGTGCATACTTCTCTTACACATAATCAAATAATTATCTATTACATCTTTGTGTGTGCCATGTAAACATCCTTCCCTTCACCCTCCTATCCTAGAGTGGACTGATACAAGGGCATACAGAAATTACATTATTTTTGTGTGCGACTTTCAAAAGTGTTCACCCTACTTAGTAAAGGTCATAATAGGTATTTGAGATATATTTTTTAAGAATTTTATGAATCTTGAATCCCTCAAACACCACAGGATTCAAGGGATTTGAGGATCCAACTGTCCCATCTCTAATTTTGAAATATATATTTAATCAAATGAAGACCAATGAAATAAAATTGCACAAATATCGTATTAATGTTTCAGAGAAACCACACAGTTCTCGACATGTGGAGTTAAAAGCCAGTTATCAATGCTATGCATAATTTCTTATCATCACAAGTTTAAATGAACCAGACTCCCTCAACGACTGATTGGCTGTTGGTCAACGTCGATACATTTGGAAATGGTCGTATTCTGTCCACAAAAACATTTATTATAGCTTCCAAATAAAAATAAACATTTTGTGTTGTTTGGTTAAAATTAATTTTGATCCGAGGCCATATATCAGCTTTATATTTGAGAAAATCGGAGAGGAGCGAGGAGGGCGGAATTTTTTTATTCACGGTATCTAATGTGCACTTTTTGAATGACTGATTATATAAGCACAAGACTTATAAACCAACTTAAACCTAGAACAGACAAAACAACCAGCTCTCAGCCATAAATTCATCACTATGAAAGGGCAAACCCATATTTCACCAATGATACATTTTATGGTTGTGTCGGGAATTAAAACCAGAACATTCAGCTCAGAAGGCAGACACGTTACCAACTAAGCTATGTTGTTGGACCAAGTTTATTTTAAGGGGGGCAGTTCTACCGCTACTATAGGATACTGTTACTTCTGCTGGGCCCACTCTAGGATAGTAGTAGTATTACCCCTGCTTGGTCCCCTATAGGATAGTATTACCCCTGCTTGGTCCCCTATAGGATAGTATTACCCCTGCTTGGTTCCCTATAGGATAGTATTACCCCTGTTTGGTCCCCTATAGGATAGTATTACTCCTACTAGGTAAAGTCTAGGATAGTATTATCCTTGCTTGGTCCACTATACGATTATATTACCCCTAATAGGTAAATTCTAGGGTACTACTACCCCTACTAGGTAAACTCTATCATAGTATTACCTCTTCATGGTTCACTCAAATGTTACAAAAAACTCACTTGATAGGGAAGTCTGATTCGCTAAGGTTGATAATGAAGTCCCAGGACCAGCCTAGATTAAGCAGTTCCCCCATAGAGGCCAGGAGCATCTGGAGGAGTGACGATCCGCCCCAAATAGTGGCAAACCTTTGGCGAGCCAGTCGTACGTTGGGCAATGTTTTCTCCAGCAGGAGTAGTTCACGGTACAAATAGTCTTGTCTCTAGAACAAAGACAGTAACACTTAGGACCACCTTGGGGCTTGGACACCAAAACACACTATCGTGGTCTGAACAAATTAAATTATGTAAATTTTACACCATGTTTTAACATCAGTTCGGGTTGTACATATAAATACTAACTAGGCAAATGTGCCAGGGATAAGGAAGGCCGAGTTTGGAAGTTTACCTGCATTTGTGTAGAGGGAGATTGAAAAACTTTTTTTAAACTATTCTAAATATGCCAGAGCATGATTCTAACTCTGATATACCCGTCATTGGCAGCGCAATCTGTTACGATTGTGAATGTGGATGCCTTTAGACCATTCTACCACCGAGGTGAATACTGAAGTTTGTAAATTTACAAGTTATAAAAGAACCTACCTCAGCTGCCTTACATAGTTTCATTATCATTTTGAATCAATTTTTTAAGCTATTATGCTACATATTAAAATGGTTAGTACAGTAAATTGTAGTACAAATCTCAGAGACAGACTTCAAACCATTAATTTACCAATTAACTAAATGTATGTATGTTAGGAGTCCAAAAGCTTGGGTTTTTTCATTCAAGTCAAACTCAATTCGAGTAATTTCAAAAGCTCCCGAGTTCAAGTATATTCATAATTTTAAAATGCTAATATATATATATTTATTCTTAAAGTAAAAAAGTATAGCCTATTTAAAGTGTCGCCAGTCAAAACAAACATAAAATGTAAATATCACATCTTTTAAATGTGAAATTTCAAAAATATATTAAAACACCACATGTTCTTAAAATAAGAACTACACTCATTGTTATAAATAGTAAATACTTTTGAAAAAAAAGTTTAAAAAATATATATAATACTTTAAAACAACCTTTTTTAAAAATAACTCTAATACAAAAAAAAATCAAAATGGTTTCAACAGTCATGTTACTAAAGACAATACAATTATTATAAAAATAAAATAGACATTTAAATGAACTAATATCTCCACAACATACGTAAGCCTCCAAAGATTTAATTACTCTGTAAGAAAATGTCAAAATCACAGTTATAAATTTGAAATGTTTCATATTTTGTTTATGAGTCCTTAATGTAACAATCATGCATGATCACTTCTTCGGTTCAAATTCCATTCCTCCATGCACATTTTATTTCAATTCAAATTATAATGCTTATAAGAGTTAATTTCACACTTGAAGATTTAAAATAAGATGGTTAAAATAATATGGCTAGGTTGCCATCATCGATAATTGTTGTCTTACCACAAGTCAATTCCCTTTGTCAGTGAACTTAGACCACAAGTCCATTCCCTTTGTCAGTGAACTTAGACCACAAGTCCATTCCCTTTGTTAGTGAACTTAGACCACAAGTCCATTCCCTTTGTTAGTGAATTAGACCACCAATGTGCTGTGTCATCTGCCTCCTCCTTTTGTAATAATGCAAGTTTTAAATATCTTAAGTGTTTACACCCATCCCTACACCCTCCTATCCTAGAATGGACCAATACCAGGGCGTACAGAAATTATATTTTATTTTTGTGTGTGACATCTTCAAAGTGTTCGCCCTACTCACTGACCGTCAGTAGACACGATCAATGATATCGGGACCACCAGGTGTCATAGGAGCTAAAGATTAAAAAAGGAGGTAGTACAGTAACACAACCAGAGATTGTTTAGTTTCTGGTTGAAGTATAATACTTAGTTAATAGATTAAAAAAATATGCTAATTTAAAAGTCTTGCAAAACCAGGTTAGGTGCTATTTTAAACATAATCATTTGGTTTTGAGATGTATGAAAAAGTGACGCTTGTAAGAAGGCAACATGGACTCCCTTTGTATATTGCTAAAAGTTTGTTAAATATGGGATAAATAGCCTTTTTGAATCAATCTCCTTTCAATAAGAAATAACTGTACACAGTGTAAAGTACCTTCGTCTTGCTGGTTTGTGAGGTGATACTCCCTCCACAAAAACTGCCAGGTTGAAAAGAATAAACCTTCGATATGCTCTTCACTAATGGTGGAATTATGATAAATCAGCAACTGCTTACCTAAATTGTCAGTTTGTTGTTGATTACCCAGTGGGTTCAATATTATAATACCTTTAATAATTGGCATTACACATTCTTGATCAAAAGTCGATACTGATATCACCACACTAAATAAATTACTAAATTAAGATTCAATTTTCACTCATACAAACAATACAGCATTCTTAAATGCATTTTCTTTTTGGAGTCCTCAAACAGCCTTGTGCGATTGTCTTTCTCCAACCCAGATGGTCATAGACCTAATATATACTAACTTTTAATTCATTATATTAACGACAAAGGGTTCTTTAAACATCTTAAATGTAACATATTTTTTTATAACAATACTAATTAAACTCCCTATAAATTTATATCTATAAAATATGAAAAGTTCTTTAAACACCTTAAATATAACAAAACATAATACAATATTATATGTTTATAGAACGAGAGAGATCGTAAATAAAAATAAATTACTAACAATAAAAATGATCAAACTCGGTGCATTTTATGTAGCCGAGGTTCATTAACTTTATGACAGTTCTATAAATGCATTAGAAATTAATCAATCACAAGCCCATCGACATAAGAGCAAACCATTTAATAACTAAGGATTAAATAGCTTCCCATGTCAGGCGAATGACTAAAGTGGCTATCGGCATCCTTTCAATGAACTGATCGATCTTCTTTAGTAGATTTGATTAGGTCTGAAAGCCATGTTTGTTACATAAAATTGAAAACAATCAATAGGTATTCTCAATGTTAAATTTTTATTTAAATAAAATTATAATTTAAGAAAGGGACTATGTAAAAATAGTAAAAATAATGATTATTCAAGTAATTAGTTATCTACTTGTCTATTTTTATTTCCATTGCCTTGTCATGACAATGCATCTTCAATAAAGGATAACACAAAATGGACAATAAATATTGAGTATGTTTACCGATCAAACATAGTTTTAGAGCTCTATTATATTATTAATGTGAAATTTTATATTAATTTTGGGCAGTATGCAAGATCATATAGTGAATGATTAGTGGACCAATAGTGTAGTCTCGAGCACACTACCGCTCCACCTTTTAACCTATGATGACACAAGCAAGCCCAGGCTAGTGTCAACAAAACATCCACTTAGTCAAGTTCTTGCATACGGACCTTAACAATTTGTTAAGTGACCAAATCATTTACAAGCGAAACTGCCGATATCATCTCAATTAAATAGTCTATAATTAGTAACGTGTTTTGAAAATTGATTTGTACATATATCAAAGGAAAGCTTGAAAATAACGAGCCTACAACACTTTTGATCTCAATCCTGAGCTTTAATGACAAGCTCGGCTAGAAGCTAAACATTCAAGTACTCGCACATACAAACACACTAAAACTATAGATGGAATCCTTGAATCGTAAAGGATACTTGGTATTAAAGTATTTGAGAAAATATCAGATCTGAGATTATAAAAAAAAGTTATTTTCAAAACTTTGAATTGTAATTTGTTTAAGAGCTCTAATAATAAGTACTTATAGTGGTTCAGTCCCAAATAATTATCACATTTACGTGAAGGGAAAGTGGAAAACTATTTAGGAAAAACCATCCTTTGCACACCCCACCAGGATTCAAACCCCAATCTCTCGGTCATAGTCAGTTTAGTCTATTGTGAAATGGACGACTTAGAATATGCTGCCACTGAATCAGGTAATTTAACACTTGAATGAATGTATGAATGTATAATGAATGTTAACATTTAGTTATTTATATTTTCTATTATTTTATTTTAGTCCTAATTCCACTCATGTTCATAATGTTTTACAGATTCAGAATTTGAGATTCAGGATTCAGAGGCAAAAACAAAAGCTTGGATTGTACCAAACTCTAATTAAAACCAAATAACTAATAACTAGGGATGGGTCGAGTCCACTATTTTACAAATCCAAATCTTCATTTTACCTTTGAGTTTTGAAGATAGGAGGAAATAGGAATATAAGAGAATAATATAATATATAAATAGTAACTAAATGTTAAAATTCTTGAATCTGATATTTTTTAGAATCCTCAATCTAAATATATTTTAGTATTCAAGAGATTTGGGAGTCCTCTCCCAACTAATAACGTCTATAGAATATTTGTTCTTGAGAAACAAATTCCCCCCCATCCCCCACAGAGGAACTTTGGGTTCTTACAGTTTTCGTAATTCCTTAGATTCTAGACTTGGAGTATAACAAGACGTGTCTACCCCTTGAGGGTACTCACCGCATCCACGTGGATAAAGAAGAAGTGGTCCTTGTGGAACAACACCCTGATGAGTCTTCGCACCTGTCTGAGTGCTCGACCGTTGAGCGTCAGGAGGAAGGCGATGCGAGCATGGGGTTCTCCAGGTTCCGCGGACTCTTTTGGCACTTGGGGAGTGAATTCTGGGTAAAAAAAACCAGAGAAATTTTTAAATTATGTCACTACCCCCAGCCTGTGGGCCTTAACTGTTAAGATAGTTTTGGTGGGATGTATAGCTAGTGACAAATAATTGTGGGTTTCGTTTAATCTAGTTTATTGAAAGAGATTAATTAAGCTACAAGTGTATATAGTGATGTAGGATTTAGAACTAATTAAAATTGTTTGGGAAAAGGTACTCATTCTGTCAATTTCCTTATTCAGCAGTCCGTACCCTAACCTAGCTGGTGTTGAACACACAACTGTCCGGTCGCGACCATCTGCCACTGCATTGTTGTTATCTTACTCTGACTTCCAAGATGGGTTGGAGGATCCTCCGTTGCACAGAACAGGGACTCAAGCTGTAGGATATCCTCCCCACAAGTTGGTTTAACTTGGTAGCTGAGTATGTAGAACACTTTGGACTAGCCCCATTAGCAACTAACTTTTTCCAGTCCTTCCTTCTCTATCTTAAGGTCCAAAACCCACTGTTATAGACACAAAAAGGAGGAATGTTTCCTCTTAAGATACTAGTTTTGACAAAGCTTATTGTTATGCTACTTGGCAAACAAACGACCTAGTGTGAAAGCTCGAATGCTGAGTCAGAAGAGTTGACAGTGCAAGTTAATAGGTGCTCTAGTTTATTTAAGGCTGCAATCTATGACCATTATATCAATTTTATTCCCAAAATCTTAATAAACCTGATATTAAATTATAACTATTAAACCTGGATTCAAACCGTTCCCTCAGTGATGGTTGGATAGCCACAGAAGCTCATTGTTCTGATTGTTATCTTCTCGAGCGACAAGTAGATCCTCACTCTCCTCAAAGTAAAAGATTAATCTTTAATGTTCTCTCAAGAAACAATTCTTACATGTAACATGTAGCATTGCCACAATGTACGGTCAGAATTATTTTTTACATTTATTTGAGGTAATTAACATGCACTTTCTGAACCAAATGATTATATCAGTACACGAGAATTTCTATGAATGAGAACGAAAGGGTTTAACAATTTTGCCGGGAAAGGTATTTTTACATACCTTTCAGGGTTCTTTTTACATGTCACAATCACAATGGGGCTTTAGTTCCTCTCTGAAGGAAGTTTTACTAAGGTTTTTAATTGCTCAAGAAAAATCTGTCAACCCTGGCTGGGTTTGAACCCACAAACATAAGTGTCTTGAGAAAAGAATTTTACTCCAAGTCTACCAAGATCGACTGTACTGCAGCAAACACAAAATAGTCAACCTCTACTTACTAGCTATGCCCGTCTCATATATATTGATAGTGAAGTACCCCCCGCAGGCTTCCCGGGGATCAGCAGGGCACTTCATGTTACAGGAAGAGTCAGGAAGGCGGGCAGTGGAAGGGGGTTCCTCGTTCCCACAGAAACATTCTGTCCTACAAACAAACCCAAACACTGGTTTACTCCTCGATGGTACCGGATTGCGAGAGAGGGCGGGAGGCAAGAGAGGCCAGCTCACTTACGAGTATTGCACGCCGGCATATTGGAAGCCAGACTGAAGGCACATGTTCATACAATGCTTGGGAGAGTTGGTCAGCTTGAGGTTGGCAAAGTAACCGGTCAGCATCCGGAATGTCTTCTTGTCTTCATAACAACCCAGGGACTTCCCGGCTGTGAACCCTGTGGGATGGAATAATTTGTGTTTATGACCCTTTAGGGCTAGGCCCTAAATTTGGGGAGTTATTGTTAAAATAAGTGTGGTAAGAATTGAGTCCTTATGAAATAACTTACAAAATATTCACACTAATGTAATACTCCCATATTTTTCTCAGGTCTGCAGAGGACATTTGGTACCTGGACTAGACAAGTTTCTAGATGAGTTTAAAACCCTACAAAAGTGTCCTAAATTAGTACATAATTCAGATAATTACAACTTGAGACATTTAGCTTATTAACTAGAGTTGGGTCGAGTTCACTATGTAACAAACTTGAATCTCCAATTTGCCTATACCTTCAAATCTCATATCTCAAACCTGAATACAAATCCTGACATTTAAATGATAAACATAAGAGAAAATATCAATATAATATAAAAATAGAAATGTTAATAATTTTTCTTATAATCAATCACTTCATTATAATATTACTCAGTCACTTCATTATAGTAATCATCATTCATTCAGTTGTGTTAAATTACATGTCTGGGGCTTGGTTGTTGGGCTCACCCTACAAATATATTGGCTTAGAACCACCAATAAGCAGTACCATACTAGGGCTTTAAATCCAATCATTTGAAAAAATACATAAAATAATAACACACTTTTTTTTAAGGATTTGAGTCTCAAATCCTAAACTTTCTTGAATCCTCCCATCTCAATAAGGATCCTTGAGGATCCAAGGGATTCGAGGGTCCCATCCCTACTTACAACAGTAGGTCTACTGAATAATGATGTCATGTGAGCACTTGGTCAGTTTAAATACCAGTCAAATTTAGCAACCGGGTGAGCATCTAGATCAAAAGAAAAGAGGCTAAGGCGATGGGGTCATTATACAAATTTGGAGTTAATTGGTTTGTTAATTTAGATGTTGAAAGTGATTATTCTATTTTGTCTTAAAACATTTAAAAATTAGGCTTATATGTCTAAGAGTTTCGATGGGCATGGATTTTTTTTTCATCAGTATAAATTGTGAGATGGTCGAATGTACAAACAAGTTCCTACCTTGTGAAGGACACGAACTTGTCAGTTGCTTGGGGTAAAGTCTTCCCCGTTGAATAAGGCACGTTATATTGACCAACTCGCGCTTACACCTCTGCGTCTTGGCGCGGTGGATTGCAGAGATCGCCTCCTTGGTGACGATATCGCATGCAGGCACAAAGTCCAACTCCTCCAGTCTAAGACTGGTCCCATTGCGATGAGGCACTTTATCCCCCTGAGAAATCCTCCCGTCAAGGTCAGGTTTATCAGGGGGCACCTTGTGGCGGTTGTACAAGCCGTTCACCGCGTTGCTGTTGCTGGGGCTGTCCTCATCATCCCCTACCAGATAGTTCTCCTTGAACCTTCGCGAAGAAACACCCCCATTGGGGTCCTCGTTTATAATCTGAAATGTCAACAGCACTTCATTGATACTACGTGAATGTTGAACAAGCATTTGTAGAACACAGCAGACCTGGGAACAAGAATAGGTGTAATGGAGGTAGATATAACTGAGTGGGATAGATGTCAGAGGGAGATAGGTGTGACAAAGGAAATAAGGAAATTGGTGTATCAAAGAAAGGGAGTTAGGTGGGACCGAGAGAGGGAGGGACAGGTGTGACAAAGGGTGGGAGGGATAGATATGACAAAGGCAGGGAGACATAAGTTTGACAAAGGGAGAGAGAGATAGGTGTTACAGAGGGAATGAGAAAGGTGCTACGAAAATATTCATCCCTTTGGAAACTTGAGTAGATGTGAAGTTAAATTAAGATACGGTACTTCATAATATAAGAGCAACTATCACGAGAATTATTTAATTAGACTACATTAATGTAAATATTATTCTGCTCTTCCCATATCTCATTACAATATTATCTATTTCATGTTTAAAGTAATCAACCAGGGCCCTTAGACACATGTAACAAGCTATAAACCTTGTTTTATTTGTTAATGCCGAGGACATTGCAGGCGACACCAACCTCTATATTAAGACCTCGACCTGATAGGTCGCGATGCTCTTGAGCATTTTCTTCTCCATCATCATCGGTTGGGAAGAATTTTATGGCGAGGAAGACTTGGATACTTAAGATAACACTACCAATAATGAAAAAGGAACGATATCTACGAACCCATCTTGTGTCAAGTGTTTTTGACGGAGCCATTTTAAAACTTATTACAAATATAAGTCAAGCTCACGGAATAAAATATTAATAAATTTGTTTATCTAATAAATTATAAATATAATTTTTAAAATTCATAAAATTTTATATTGATTATTTCAGTATAAACGTAGGCCTATATTTCAATTATGGTTTTAATTTTATTAAAACTTAGTCCGACCAACTAAATTCTTATAAAAATATAGGTCCAAAAATACAAATTTATAGATAGAGAGTCAACGATTAAGTTATAATGGAACAGAACAATATTTGACAGAGTGGTTTATTTTAATATTCTAACGTATACATACATTAGGTGCTTCCGTGGGTTTCGAGTATAATAGTCTGTGGCTAGCAGTCCGTATTTTACACGGTATTCGAATTTGGTACGCGTATGCAGTTTTTACTGCCTCATTGGCATATAGGTTGCCATCAACCTTTTAATGATGAACATTGCCGTCATCAACCTATGGCAAACGATAACTTTATGACGAGTCCATGATAGATTATCTCCTAGAATAATAATTAGTGCTACTGTTAATAGATTTTGGAAATTCTGAGACCTTTTCTTTGTATTTTCCCAAGAACAGTTGTTTGGTCTTTGCTACGTTTATAACAAGATCTTTGTTTTGGCAATATTTCAAGGCAGTGTAGGGGAGATCCTTGTACCTTAGACAACCATGGCTTTTTAACTTTATGAAGCCGGTAAAATTGATCTATTGTCATTTTTAGGTTGGTATTAGGTTGATATTAGCTTCAACTGTTTAAGATTGCTGTAGAGTATAGCTCTTGATTCAGGGAAGACATGTCTGGTTTTTGGCTACTACTAATCTAGAGGTGTTTAATATCTATAGTTTTTCATTGCGTTCAGGAGCTAGGGGGTTATTCTATCTAAAATTCACTTCAGAGAGCACTTCTAGAGGTGCTTAATATTTAGAATGTTTACTTGCCTTCAGTAGTTAGGAGCCTATGTTACCATAAAAAGCACTTTAGAGAGCTTCTAGAGGTGTTTAGTATGTAAAATTTTCCCTTGCCTTCAGAAGCTATGGTGTTATGTTGCCATAAAAAAAACCACTTCCGATAGCGTCTAGAACTGTTTATTATTTAGAATTTTTTGAAGCCTCTAGCATTTGTGGAATAGGCTCACCAACCTTCTCCCCCCCCTCCCCCTTCCTAAACCGCGGAATTATTGGCTGACTACGGCCTTGCAAGGAAGGTAAGAGAAATTAATGGTAACTGGTGTGTTGAGGGTGTACCTCAAAGATTATAACACACACTGACAGACTTATTGGGTTTATTTGTCCTTCATATAAGGAGAGACACACTATAAAATAAATATGGTGATAAATTTTACCTTGGACCAGAAATGTGTTTTGTACCTTGTCCCATGGCTCTAGCTAGGTATAAAAATCATGGCACAAGGTACTCTTGATAAAAAATTAATTTTTAAATATTTGATGTGTATAATAACATATGTATTATTTTATACCCCCAGAGTTGGGATATTAATGGTAAAGCTGGTAAGCAATTAATTGTTCACTGATTAGGCCTACATGAAACGAAACAATAACCTGATATCCTTACTAAGGCCCCAAGCGACACGTCTTGCCAGAACAACAGCTTTTAATGTACCAGTTGTAACAGTATTTTTTAAATACAACAGCATAGTGAAAAATATGAGTTTTCACCAGAGTTAATTTATAATGTGGGTGAAAGTGGAATATTCACTGTTAACACACCTCCAAAAATAATGGCTTCTAATAGTAGATAACAGGTTGGTGGTGTAACCTGTGGGAAGAAAGGTATTAATGTCACGTTAATAGGCTGTATCAATGCTCTTGGTAACTCAGCATCTCCAGTTTTAATATTTCCAAGGGTTAGTTTCAAAAATTATATGGTGAATAGAGCCCCACCAGGTACTCGAGACACTGCTCATCCCAGTAGCTGGTCTAATGGCAAAATATTGCTTGAGTCTCTAGAGCATTTCATTGAGCACTCTAAGCCAACAACAGACAAACCAGTGTTGCTCATATTAGATAACCATGACAGTCATGTGACGATTCAAGCTATAAATATAGCCAGAGAAAATAATATTATAATGTAAACATTTCCTCCACATACCAGCCACAAGCTGCACCTTCTTGATAGGTGTGTCTTTGGCCCTTTGAAAAAATACTATAATGTAGCTTGCAATAAATGGATGCTGACTAATCCAGGAAAACCGATAACCATATATGACATTTCTCACTTAATAGGTCAAGCATACACTAGAGCTTTTACTCCGTCAAAAATTTAATCTGGGTTTCGAGTTTCTGGTTTGTGGCCTGTAAATCTCGATGTTGTTAGAAAATATTAATACCTCGGTTCATATTTAGCTGACAGGCCAGGTTCATCAAATATATTGAATGTGAGCATGACTCAGCCCCATAATTTAATGCCTTCATATCTAAGTGAACAACAATTAGCGAAACTACAAGATAGTCCTGTATTTCCTATACAAACCCAGTTTTCAATGACATCAGCAGATACAAATGAATTGATCTCGCCCCAGATTTGACCGAAAATTGTCATACAAGATCAGCACATAGAAACCCAGGAACAGCTTGCAGCACTTTCATTATAAGTAAATGAATTAGATTTATCTCAGACTGAGCATCAATTGTTTTCAGATAAAGATCTGCATGTTTTTACCAGTGTTAAAACACACACCCAAACTCCAACAAATTCAACAGCAACAAATTATTTTGATTAATCTGATATTAAAGAATGATTGATGTCAGTGGAAGTGCAACCTGTTCCCACCACCATATAATATGTAGCAAATGATCAAACATATATCAAAGCATTGGAATCAAATCAAAACAGTGAACATACTAATTTATTAAAATTGTCAAAGGACATCGTAGAAGAATTACGGTCATAGCTGAAGCAGGAAAGGCAAAAAAAGGTACTCATAAACCAGGAAGAGCCAGAGTTCTGACACTCCGGAAAAATAAGAAATTGAAGTTATATGTTCAATAAAGGTGGATAAGGTATCATGAAAGCGAGAAGCCCCTAAAAAATTTATAACGACTTTAGTTTTGAACGACAAACTAACAAACAAGAAAATTAAAACTAAAAAGCTTCCTGAATTGAGCTGTGATGATAGCTATGATACCCTATTATCAATCGATGAAAGTTACACAAGTATTGGTGAATTGATACAAAAATATCAAGATGAAGAATAATAATTTAAGGAAGCCACTTTCCTTGAAGGAAGCATGCCACTTAAAAAGACAAATAAGTTTTTAACAAAGAAGACGTTAAAGCATTATGTTGAAGTAATTGTAGATGTCTGGGATAACCATCTTACAATAAAATTCACCAGAAGAGTGAAAAATAGTTCTACCTTTACTTGGCCGCAAGAATAAGACATTTGGGAAGTGACAACTAGTGATATTGTAGTTGTAATTCTCAAAATTTTTGTTATTGATATTAAATAAAGAGAGATTAAATATTGAACATCAACAAAAATTGGTGTATATATAATATGAATCTTACAACAAAAACAATAGTTGCGGGCAATTTCAATAACCCTGAATTGGTTAACAACCAATATAATTGAATATTATAAAAGATTACCCCTAACATGTAAAGAATATTACCCAAATCAGTAATTTACTAATATTTCTTTCTCATGACAATACAAAACTTTCATGCCAGAGAGACTATATGTTACTAATATTTCTTTCTCATTACAATACAAAACTTTCATGCCGTACGAGCAATAAGTTTCTAACATTTCTTTCTCATGACAATACAAGACTTTTATCCCGGACAGGCTATAAGTTACTAAACTATCTTTCTCATGACAATACAAGATTTTCATGCCACACAGGCTATAAGTTACTAACCTTTCTTTCATGACAATGTAAAACTTTCATGCCGGAGAGGCTATAAGTTACTAATGTTTCTGTCTCATGACAATACAAAACTTTCATACCGTACGGGCTATAAGTTACTAACATCAAAAACTGCGTCTTGTAAAAATTGACAAATTTAGTATCACGCGAACCCAGATGGGGCTTCGCGGAAAAAAAACTAATATGAAGATAAACATTCTTGACCATGACGTATCCAAAAGATTAAAGGTAATACGTGATATCCCTACGTAAATATCTTTAAAGTTGTAAAGTTTTTAAATCCAAATATTAATTTGCCAAACAGAATTTCAAAATACAACAGCTGAAAAAGAATATTTTACCTTCTAAAAACATCACGGACACCTATGTGCGTCCAAGGACAAGATCCTGACAAGAGTAATTCGTCCATCTGGACTACACCATTATATACTAAATTATTCTAGCTCAGAGCGGGGGAATAGGGGTGAACAAAACAAAGGCAAACATAAAACAACGAAGAGAGGGAGGGGATAAATAGACGACGGTATAACAATTGAGCAGAAGGTGGATAGTTCCAGATCAAATGTTTTAACCCATCACCACCTTCTTACGCGTGCACGCCACAATTTTCCCAACATGCCCCGCGATAATGCATAGTTCAGTCTTGCATGATTTTCACTCGCTTAGTTGGTCAGTTAAATTCATTGTGGCATGTTATTTTTGTGCGGGGAGTATATTAGTGAGGCGAAACTGCTGAATGGGGCAACGGTGAGTTTACTAGTTTTAATTCCAATAGTTTCTAGTCTTGCTTTTTATTCATTAACTGTTGTAGATTTTTGCTAATAAACGCTAAAAGGTGAATGTAAAGGCCAATTCTGAAGTTCTAAACTCTTCAATGGTGTTGGCATACGTTGTCTGCGTTAACCACTGGCTATTGAGGGTTGACTGTCCTACGATCAACTCGTTCTTTCCTAGCATTACTCTTGTCAGATTGGTGTCTTCGTCATTTTTGTTCGAATAATTGTTGTTGGCCTTTAGGGACAAGCCGACGCCATGCCGGATGATTGGCCATGGTGCCCCCCCCCCCCCCCCCCCCNTTAAGAACGTCTTTGTATCGTTTTTGTTTTCCCTCCAGCTTTCATTGGCCATTATTCAGTAGTAAGTACCTGCGTAATCTGAGTTGAAATTCGAGTTTCGGGCATGCGAAGAACGTGGCCTGTCCATCGAAGTTGGTGCTTGATGATCAAAGTTTCAATACTGGTAATATTAGCCTCTTCTAAGACACTGATGTTTGTACGTCGGTCTTGCTAGTTTATTCTGAGCGTTCTCCTAAGACAGCGCTGAGTGAAGGTTGATTCAGAATTGGCGTCTTTCCGATTATAAGAACCAGAATAATGCACGTATAGGCCTCATTAAATTTATTCAAAATAGCCTGAAGGTCCTCTTCTGAGTTGGCCAAAACTACATTGTTATCCACTTACTGGAGTTCGAGAACGGAAGTTGTACATATCTTGGTCTTCGCTCGTAGTCTTCTACGGTTGAATAAGCCTCCATCCGTCCTATATACACTATTTCTACATTCGGTGGCAATTTCTCACCAATAAGATTAATATCAACAAATATCGGGAATAAAGTGGGGGAAATTACACATCACTATTTGACGCCCGTTGTAATCTCAAAATGTTTCTACAATTCCATTGATCAGAACGATGTCATTTATGTTATAGTATAGCATTCGAAGAATCTGAATGTATTTCAGGGGGCAACCAATTATAGACAAGATACTCCAAAGAGCATTTCAATTAACCGAATCAAAGGCCTTGGCGAGATCAATGAAGGCCATGTATAGAGGCGGTTTTGTCTCCTAGATTCCTCCTAAAATCGCCTTGCACTGAAGATCATATCAACTTTACCTAAGTTGGGTCTAAATCCACACTGTGTTTCTGGTAAAGGCCCTTTGTCACGTGATATCAGGCGGTTGGATAGAATTCCAGCAAAAGTTTTGCCAGAAACAGAAAGTAATTTACACACTGAGCTTTGTGCCCCTTTTTAACGATGATTACTTTAATGTGTCTCTTATGACAGCAGGGATGGTTACGAAATTCCACATCTTGACATTGAGGGCAATTATGTTCTCAGTTAGAACAGGGTACTCTTCCTTGAATATTTCGGCAAGAATTCAGTCTGAGCCAGCTGCTTATTATTCTTGAGCCTTCTTATGGCATTTTTGACTTCTTTTAGAGGAGCTTCACCAATATGGTCTTGCATGGACTTTTGAGGAATTATTGCGGAAAGGCCCTTTTCAACGTGTTTAAGAGTTCTTTGGAGTGTTCCTTCTAGCGAGTGCTAATAGTGATGCTGTCTTTGAGGAGTGTAGTACTATCCTAGATCTAATGGAATTTAAGCCTTGAGTAGATGGATAATATAGAGTTCTAGTAGCTCTGAAGAAAGCTAGGGTGTTGTTGGTTTCGTCTAGATGAAGTACAACGCTTATTATTGGGCGTCACTAAGAGTCATTAAGGTCCGCTTCGATCTAAGGCATCATTCTCTCAATTACTAGATTGCTGATGGTGGGGAGATCAGGGTTCGAATACCGGTTGGGTGTACTGAAGGGAGATTTTTCTACATGACGTTTCACTCCTCCACGCAAATGCGGGTTCACTCCCTCCAAATTCAATCTTACTTATCCCTAACACATCAGCGTAGTGGGAGACATGTAACCCGAATGGTTACTATGACCTGGCACTAGGAAAAGAAAAGTCATAAAGAGGCCAGACCCATTAAAATATAAATAAGAGTATACTTTACTTAATTTTTTCTATTGAGTGCTTGAACCCACCTATTTAGTTTTTCTTCAACCAGAGAAGTTGTGATATATTATTATTATCATCATCATACTTGCGTCTTATTACCAGTAGAAGCTATACGCATGTATGATTACTCTAATGGAGTTGGGATGAGGAAGGGAGCATTTTAGAGGTAATCTACCCACATTTGCGGGGGGGGAGGAAATTCTCAGTAAACCCAACCGGAATTCCAACCCTAATCTTCCCATCATCAGTAGGCCAGTCTAACACGAGATTGACGCCTTAGACCAGGGATATTCAATTGACGGCCAGGGGGCCACATCCGGCCCACCAATCTCCACAGATTGACCCACGGATTTAAAGTATAATTACTGTATCACTGGAGATGCGTCGTGTAGCTTAGACAGTACGTAGAGGCACCTGAGGTTGGACAGCCAGAGAGCTCTTCAGTTTCTTATCAGTGATGAGGGAAGATGGGAGCCCAGTGTTACTCGGTCCTTGGCACCACCAACATCGTGTGTTTGCAAGGGAGTTAGAGCTTACCCTCCAGCAGCGTGCGTCTCCCTCTCTATACCCGGTATCTCTCCCTCCAAGAGCCACCACAGAACGGCTGATCTATATAACATATTCTTGCTTTTGAACTTGAACATTGCAGGTGGCCAGGCGACATGGTGGCTGAGAGTGACTCACACTACTTCTCCCCTCCACCCAACAGCAGCCGATGTCCCGCCAGTTGATATTTGCCTAACTTATTGTTCGTGCGTTATTTATAGTATTAGCGGAATGTTTTGCTTGTAATTAGTCTTATTGTAAGTTTTCTATAGTGAAACTTTTTACTTTGAGTACGGTAGTAAAAAAAAAGAATCTTGATGAAAATTAATTTCACCAAAATATCACTTTTATATATATATATA